>CM061141.1:138926400-139501020 GCA_030789695.1 Scilla litardierei
TTATACACCTCTTCGGCCTTGGGCTTAGGCTGAATGGAAACTGGACCATTTTTTCTTTGCCCATTCATTGGTGTTTTTATCTTCTTTCTGTCTTCGGACCTGTTACTCAACTCTGAACCAGACGACACACATTCAGCAGCCGAACTCCCCTTCGCTTCTACCGAATTCCCACAGCTCTTGCAAGAGCCCACACTCAAATCTCTCAACACTTCTCCCCCTCCCCTTCTGTCTTCTTCCAAAGAACCTATGTCGGTAATAGCACACTTTGCACGGCGCCTCGACTGCAAACCAGGTTCCAAAATCTTATTAGCAACCTGAACCAACCTCGACGTGCTACTCCTTGTAAGCAATCCTGGACTCTTCAACGGTGCATCCAGCTTCATATGCTGCTTCCTCTTTCCCCCATAAATCAAACCCTTCTGGAAAATCTCAACCGGCCGCCGCTCTAAAAACCTTCCACCAGTCTTCTGCAGCTTCAATGGCCTCGATTCAACCTTCGAACTGCAGGCTGAATCAACAAAGAGTGCTTGATCGAGCCGAGAGTCCTTGAAACTACTCTCAGTACAAAACTTAGAATCCAACGCCTTTCTCGGCTTCTCAGTGTTCACAACAGGCATGGATTCAAGCCCCATTAGCCTGGCAACTATCCCAGGGGCCTGCATTCTGCTTCCGAGATCCGGACCAGGCCCGGGCTCGACCTTGGGGAATCCTCCTCTGTTCTCTTCAGCAATCTAAGAAATGAGTTGTGAGCAAAATCAATGTAAACAACAAAAAAAAACGACCCATTTCGTTTTATTGACAAAAAATCGAAGAACATACCAACAAGAACCTGGCCATGGGCATCTTGCCGTCGTCGGCGAACTTCGCTGCTGAAATAGCGTCGGAATGAAACCGATGAATAACAGCATGAGTTATGCTGTTTAAAAATAGAAATTAAGGGGTTTTTTAAAAATTTACCTGGATGAGGAGGAGGGAGGAGCTTCTTTGAGAATAGCTTCTTCTTCGAGAATAGCTGGAAGAAGATGCCGACGCAGCCGCCATTGCGTTGCTGCGGGCGCTTCTCGGTGACGGCGAGGCTCATTTCTGCAAATAACCCCCTCTTTTTTTCTAGAATTAGAGATAAGAGAACGATAGAGAGGAAAGAAGAGAGGATTCGAGCCCTACATTTTCCTCCAAAGGGATTCTCGCTTGCAAGGAAAGCAATCGCCTTTCTGTGATCTGCAACGCTTTGAGCAAATTTTTTGAAGAAAGAAGAAATGTGGGGGGCCAAAATATTGGAAAGGTCTGCAGACTGCAGAGCGCAGTTGAGCACTTTTTTTATGTCTTTTCTAACAGAGAAGGACAGGTGATTAGTCAACAAAAGTGGATGTTGTGTCTTGCTGACATTTTATTATTGTGTGGTGACTTTAGCATAAAATATTTGGTAAATTTTCCTATAGACCCCGTACAATGTGATTTTTGCATATACATTATTCCACTAATAGAGCCATTTGGCACAAGGCAACAAACCGTTTTTATTTTTCACGTGGGTTAATTGGGATAATTGGGAAGACGTGTGCTCCTATTTTTTCAAACGATTGAAATCGTTCATTATGATCTTCGAATTCTAAAACTTCAAACACCGCATATTGGATGAACCCAATAAGTTTTGTTTGTTCATCCAACACCGCATATAGGGTGAACCCAATAAGTTTTGTTCGTCCAACCAACTTTCTGTAACGGATGAATATGGATGAATGAACAATCAAAACTTCTAGGTTTCACTGGATATGTGGTGTTTCGGTGTTTTCAAATATGTTGATCAAAATAAACGGTTTCGATCGTCTGAGAAAAAAATGAAAAATATAGAATTTTTCGAGATATACATTAGGTCATATGTCATATGATTCACATTATCTTCATTAATAAAATTCTTGTGATAACCTTAATTATAGCCTAATTGGAACATCGTCTGAAGCGCGAAATCCAATCACAAATCTAAATAAAAAATAATATATTATTCGATAACATAAATCTGTAAATCCCGTATACAAAGAGTATAGTTATATTGTAAAATTGAAAATGTGATTAATTCTAAATTATAACCACAGTTCTAAGACCAAAAATATAATATTAATTGTTAGACAATTTTATACTTTGTGACTCCTAAGCTCAATCTAATAAATTGAGCCTTTTTGTTAGAAATTGGAAGAAGTAGCTTATGGTATCCACCATAGCCATTCATATATGTATTCATATAGGAGTTACCATATAATAGAACTCAAGGGACACCGACTACTAAGTATGTGTAATGGTGGATAGATAGTGGGTGGAGACCAAGGTCTCCCCCATTCATAACACTCCCCCCATCCATCCATTTTTAGCATATGAATTCTTTAGGATCCAATACGCTAATGTGGAGTGGATACTGCTGTATCCAGAGTTACCGTATTTGCCTCGTTAAAACCTTAGTCGTGGAAAACCCAGTGGGAAAACCCAACAACTTTAGGAAAAAGAGTACAATACACAAGTGACTCCCCCAAATCCGTACAAGCTTCAGGCTTGTAGGTCTTTCAGCTGTCTCATCCCTATAGCTTTTACAAGCTTTTTAAAAGTACATCTAGGCAATGCCTTAGTAAATAGATCAGCTAAATTATTACAAGACTGAATTTTCCGTACTTCAGTCTGCTTCTGCTCTTGCAGCTCATGCGTCCAGAAGAACTTGAGAGAGATATGCTTCATCATGTCGCCCTTGATGTAACCAGCTTGTAGTTGAGCTATACAAGCTACATTATCTTCAAATAAAATGGTTGGCTCAAGGTCGTCCGTCTCCAGGCCGTCGTCACTAGAATGTGATAAATGACTAAACGAAGCCAGACACATTCTCTGCTACCTTCATAGATTGCCAGGAGCTCTGAGTGGTTGGATGAGACTGCTGTAGTGGTCTGCTTCACAAATTTCCAGGAGATGACCGTACCACCGTAGGTAACACGAAACCATTCTGTGATTTCTCGATGTGTGGATCAACCCTGTAACCTGCATATGTATAACCAATCAAAGTGGAAGATCCACCTTTAGGGAAGTATAATCCAAGGTCAATCGACCCTTGGAGGTAGCGCAGAAGCTGCTTAACTCCGTTCCAGTGACGCTTTGTGGGCGCTGAACTATATCTGGCTAGTAGATTGACTGCGAACGCTATGTCGGGACGCGTGCAGTTTGCCAAATATAGAAGTGCTCCAATGGCACTTAGGTAAGGTACTTCTGGACCTAACGTTTCCTCCCCCTCTTCAAGCGGCCAGAAGGGGTCTTTATGTACATCCAAAGATCTAACGATCATTGGTGTACTTAGAGGATGGAACTTATCCATATGGAAATTTTTGAGTAATTTCCTTGTGTATGTGGATTGGTGTAACAGGATTCCTCCGCTGAGGTGTTCTATCTGTAAGCCAAGACAATATTTAGGCTTGCCTAGGTCTTTCATTTCAAATATTAGTTTGAGGGTTGCAGATATATCATCAATCTTTGCAGGAGATCCGATGAGGTTTAAGTCGTCTACATAGATGGCTATTAATACGAATCATGTTCCCATGGTTTTAATGAAAATACACGGGCAGACTTCATTATTGGTGAAACTTTGTTGAACAAGGAATTCACTCAGTCTGTTATATCACATTCATCCCGATTGCTTAAGACCATATAATGATCTTTGAAGCTTAACAGAATAGACATCCCGAAGTCTATCTTTTATTTCTGTTGGTATTTTGAAACCATCTAGAAGTTTCATATAGATATCTTTATCTATATTGCCATATAGATATGCAGTCACAACGTCCATGAGCTGCATTTCTAGGCCTTCCATTGATGTTAAGCTTATTATAAATCGGAATGTGATCGCATCCATAACCGGGGAATATGTTTCTTCATAATCTATCCCCGGTCGTTGGGAAAATCCCTGAGCTACAAGTCGTGCTTTGTAGCGCACGATCTGATTATTCTCATTTCTTTTCCTTATGAATACCCACTTGTATCCCACAGATTTTACACCTCTTGGTGTCTGGACTACTGGTCCAAAGACTTTGTGTTTCGAGAGTGAGTTCAGCTCTACTCCTATTGCCTCGTTCCACTTTGGCCAATCATCTCTGCGTTTGCATTTAGCTAGAGATCGTGGATCGATATCATCGTCTCATTAAGTGACATGAACAGCAATATCGAATGCGAAGTCGTCGTCGACGATAGTGATTTTTCTATCCAGTACCTCCCCAGTACGTATGAAATTTAATGATATTTCTCATGTATTGTCCTCTTCAAGGGACTGAAGGAGGGGAGAGGTTACTGGTCTGAGCTCAGCATCATGTGGTGGGATATTCTTTATTTCTTCAGGTATTTTCCTCTTGCGAGAGAATTTACCCTTGGAGCCATGCGGTCGTCCGCTTTTTATTTGAGGTATGACCGATTCTGCTGCCAGTGGATCGCACCCATCTTTGGGATGTCAATCCTAGCTGGCGTATTGGCAGCAGGGACGTGTGATCTAATAATCTTTTGGTTATCAGTGAATTTGTCTGGGAGTAAATGTACAGTATTCTGAATGTGAAGGATCTTTAGGATCTCATCTTCACACAGATTAGTACACTGATCATAATGAGACAAAGTCTTAATGTCCCAAGAAATGGTCTCTGAAGCTTCAGGCTTCTTAGTTTGTGAGCCTAGTTTAGGAAAAGAATTTTCGTCAAACTCACAATCTTCAAGACGAGCCTTAAATGCGTCGCCCATCAAGGGGCTCAAGGTATCTAATAATAGAGGGTGAATCTTACCCTACGTTGATATCAAAACTACGTTGAGAACCCATTTTAGTCTGGGTGTGAACATGAGCTACTGGATGTTCAACTTCAATGTCAGTTGCTTGGCAGTAGTCTTGAAAGACTTGTGAAGTGAATTCTCCAGCATTGTCCAGACGTATTTTTTAATCTGGTTATCTGGAAAATGTGCCCGTAACTTTATTATCTGTGCCAATAGCTTTGGAAAAGCTAGGTTGCGAGTAGACAAAAGGCACATAAACGACCATTTGAAGATGCATCTATCAGTACCATAAAGTACCGAAATGGACCCCTTGATGGGTGAATTGGCCCACAAATGTCTCCATGTATTCTCTCCAAGAAGCTAGAAGACTCAAACCCCACTTTCAGGTGGGATGGTCTCGTGATTAGTTTACCCTTATAACAGGGGGGGCAAGGAAAATCACCCTTTTGAAGAATCTTCATGTTCTTCAAATTATGTCCACGTGATTGGGTTATGATGCGGTGCATCATTATCGATCCTGGATGACCTAGTCTATAATTCCAGAGACTGAATTCTGGTGATGTAGAACACTTCTTGTTGGATACAACGATCTAGGATTTATGGTTTGATGATGACAAACAGTTGTGAACGATCTGATGTGTGTGTTAAGTATTTGCAGGAATGGCGAGGTTGTAAATACCCAAACGATGACTAAATCAAAGAGATGGAGAAATTGCTATACAAATATCAATTGGACTTGGTCCAAGGGCGAGATCGTAAATAAACCAAAGGGTCTTTTGTTTATCACTTCCTATTTAACAAAGGCCGGCCAAAAAAAATAGGGCAACCGCAAATTTCACAGAGCCGCATCCATCACCAAATATTTGACAGGAGCAAGCCGCCCAATCTCTAAGAGCACGGCCTGCAAAGTTTTTTTTGGGCAACATTGTTTTGCACGACCTGGAGATTGTTTTCTTTGTGTGGAGATTTTTGTGTGCAAGAAACTGTTTTTTGTGTGTGGTCTTTTTAATACCTTGTTGTTTGATTGCAGAGGTTTGAGCCACACCTTCATAAGCAACGAGCCGAACTGTTTATTATTTTTTTTGCAGATCTCAAAAGCACGAGAAGAGGGCGAATTGAAGCGTGCGTATTTTTTTTAAGAGGAAGGCCGGACGAATTGTTTAAGTCTCCTTCAAATAAATCAAAGGAGGATGTTAATCTAATTGAAGGGAAAAATTCGATGAACACAGCTTCATCTTTTTCATACACAAAAGGAATTAATGGTTAGATTGTTTTGTTTTCTTCAGGGAAATTCCAGAGGCAATCAAATTAAGGAGTAGCAAATTTGTTCCACTCACGCACACAAAGGCCAATGATTGAGGTTTGCCCTTTTGTTTTATTGATTATTCAAAAGTAAATTGTTTGTGTATGCGTGTAGGGTTCGCACAAAGGAGGCTTTAACAGTTTGATTCAAAGCAAAATTAATTGTGAAGAAGCACCGCTCGCAACTATCTCACGGAGAGAGAGGAAGCAGGTGCACGCCATTCAAGCAGCACACGTGACGTGCTGACGTCACCCTGCGGAGAAGAAACTGCAGAGATTACAAGGGCACTGACAGCCGCAACTCTATTAATTGTCTCAAGTCTATTAATTGCCGCAAGTTCAAGTGCAAACTCCTTTGAGGTCCAAGAGCCGCAACCTGAGTTGCTGACACGAGAGCCGTGACATCTACATCTTGCCAGACGAAAGCTGGCCCGTGCTGATTGACGAAGACGACACCGCTACACGATCTGAGCATTCTAAACTCTCTTGTTTATTATATTGTGTAGCATTTGTGTTAGTTCTTCGTAGGGAAAACTTTACCATCTGTGTTACTTTTTGGGGACCTGGCGACTTTGGGAGTCGTCACGGAGGGAGAGCATCTGACTAGATTGAGAGTGTAGAGCACGTGGTGTGCGTACGAGCTAGGTGAGAGTAGATTTGGGATCTTGACTCATTGTAGATGTACAGGATTACATATCTATCTAGTATTTGCTTTCGGGGGCTGGAGTAGGTCGTGGGGACGACCGAACCAGGGTATATCTGTGCGTACTCTGTGATTGCTATTTTATTACCCTGCATGTGCCTATAACTGCGTGTGTTTTCCCGTGGGTTGCACAAATATTTTTATTAGCCTATTCACCCCCCCTCTAGGCTACGATCCAGATCCAACATGGTGCACCATCAGATTAGCTTCTATAGGTTGGATGTATGTCTAACAAAGGCCCGACGGGAGTCCTTTAAAACATTCTAGGATTGTTTTAATACCATCATTATGACGAGTAACATACAAATTTCAACACTATTGAAATCATCAGTTTCCAAGTGATATCCGTTTAAACTGATGTCCTTGAAACTTAGTAGATTTCTGTTTGATTTTGGGGAAAATAAAGCATCTTTTATTATTATTTTCGTTTGGTTTGGGAGCAATACAATTGCTTCACCTGATCCTTCTATTATATTATATAGTCCTGAAATTGTAGTAACGGGACCATTATAGTTAATGATGCTATTAAAATAGCATCTATCTCGAAGGATCGTGTGTGTGGAGGCACTGTCCACTAGGCATTCACATTTCATCTCCAGAAAAGAATGTAAAAAAATTTCATGAAAAGAAAAACTACATTCGATTCATAATTAAGATAAAAGACATAATTGAAGATACATCAACCATAAATGATAACGGCTTAAAAGATAACTAAAAACAGGTTCAGTCTAGGAGGTCATCATTCTCGAAATCCTCGGGGGTGAACCGAGTTGGAGGTTGTATATGAAGGGTTTTGGCGGACCCTCAGGGCTCAGATCTGTGCCCGTCCTAAGTCGAACGGACCACAGAGGCATAAAATGCAGCAGAAAATAAAACATGCTAGCTAAACTTTTTAGCTAGGCCCTGAGAGAGCTAGAACCTAGCCCGATCTATGCCAACTTGGGGTGGGTCCAACCACCCCAAGAAGGATCTATCCTACTGTGACAAAATTAAATTATACTAATAAGCTTAATGAACATACATGGAATCTCAACCCTGAGACATGCAAGATGTATCACACCGGCTTCTTACGCTCCTCGTAGCCGATCTGCCTTGCACCCTTGACTCGATACACCCGAGCCGCCTTGCACCTTCAAACCGATCTGCCCGAGCCGACACCCGCCTCTGAGCCGATCACTTGCGGTAGAAGATTTCACTTGAGCAGACCTGCGTCTTAGACATCTGGATCCGAATCCAAACCCCTCTCGTAGTCTTGCTAGGACCCATCGGGAGAATATGAAAAAGAGAGGAAGAACAGTTTAAGTCGTAGATCGAGCTTGCTCAAAGATTCGAAGCTACTCGATCGAAGACTTGATGCACTCTACAACGAAGAGGGGACACCCCTATTTATATAGGGAGTCGGCATATCCCTTTTCGTTACGAGCAATGCGGGACAATCATAAAAGAAGAGGGATTTAATTTGGCTAATTGAAGTTAGTAAGACTTTCATAAAGGCCTAACTTCAACGAATTAAATCTCTTCCTCCATTAAACTTCAGACACAAAACAAGCTATCATTTCGAAGGGCTTGGAATGGTGAACGTGTAGGAATGAACGTCGACGAAATCCAACTTCGTTTGGCTCCTCAAACAATTGCCCAAAGATGGGTAAAAAGTCACACTTCGTAGCCGTCAAGGGTTTTCAAAAAACCCTAATTAAATCAACTTAAGTTGCGGGTGCGCCCGCTAAGGCTAGCAGGCACGCCCGCTTCCCTTGTGGGTGTGCGTCCAATCCAAGCGGGTCTGACCCCCTTGGTCCCTTTTTGTTGTTTTTGACTTTCCGGACTCGTTTGAGCTCCGTTTTGGATGCGGTTTGAATCTGTGTTTAGACCGGGACGATCCCGTCAACCAGGTAACCCTTTCTAATTCTTTTGTTCCTTTAAAATTTGTCGTAAACAATTTAAGACACGTTTAATCTTGTTTGCATCATTTGCAACATTGTCCCTTCTACGACTTAGTCTCACAATTGGCTTGTGAACTTAACTATTCCTTTTCATCGTATGAATTCCTCTTAGCTATCTTCCTATTACTAAGACACGAATACTACTCGGTGTGAGACCCTACAGCTTGACCTTACTACAGGTTGGGGCTCAAAACCCCTAGACGACGATAACCATGAGCAGCAGGCGTCGTCCCTGTTTCAGAATCATCATAACGTGATCGACCCATTGACAAAAGTATCGTCGGGTCCACCCTGAATGTATTAGTGATGAATACCGTAGCTATAGACCCTTCGTCAAGACTGTGTCCCTGTTGGCCTAAGATACGGTTTACTATCAACCCCATTAGCCAGCATTGGTCAGTATACGGCGGTCTTTGTTGTATTCACGTTGTACATCCTACAACGTACCCCGGCTGAGGATTAACACAAAGACCGTACTGAGCCTATGACACTAACTTCCATTTAACGGAAGATAAGAATCCCATCTTAGTCATCTACTCGCCTCGAGAGCTTCAGGTGTAACCCAACCTAAGATCTTTCAGCATGACTACCCTCGAAGCTAGATCATAGGTCTAAGCGACACTGTTCACTCACAGGTCCGTACAAATGACTTCAGGTTTTAAGGACCAGCTTACCTATCATCACCCTAGAGTTATTATAGACAGTTTAGTTAAAGTCGAAGCTAGATCATAGGTCTAAGCGACACTGTTCACTCACAGGTCCGTACAAATGACTTCAGGTTTTAAGGACCAGCTTACCTATCATCACCCTAGAGTTATTATAGACAGTTTAGTTAAATTAATAATTTAATAACTCTAAGTAGGTCGTTCAGTGAACTCATTCTCCAATGAGCACATGTGTCTCATCTCCGACTTCACCAAGTCGAATAACTATGAGATCATCATTACCTTAAGGTAAGACAAAGACACAATGGTCTGTCCGATGTATCGATATCCAGTTCTCGACACATCTATGACCACGAACCGTTTAAGACTTAAGTTTCTGTTCGGTCACTTATTACTCATAACCGAGTTCTACATCTGGATACGTAAGGACCTAACTATAAATCTAAGGAAATTATCTAAGTATATGATTCAACGAATTCATACTTAGGATAATTGACATCATATTATATCTTAACAAGACGTATACTAAGGATAAATTACCTTATGGGCATATATCCTCCTACATCTCCTACTTGCACTTAGGCTATTTATCTCGGTATCTCATACCGTTGTAACATATCAGTCACATTGGACATTCATATGTCAAACCTAAGAGTGGATTTGTTAACGTGTATCTATAATGCATTTTAATGGATTTTTATTTATACATCACTTGATCACACAAGGTTGATCCTCGAAAATTGATTTGGATCTTATCCAACAATTTTCTTTTCTTTGTATAGCTAACAATTAGCTCATACAATCTTGATGTAGGGTTTAACATTTCTATAAGTCAGTCTCGGTTCATTCCAATTATTTTGTGTCAATATGTCAAGTACATAAGTGACACCTTAAGTCTCTATATATTCGATTAAATCAAAACTATTTTGATTCAATGTCTTATATAGATGATTCAAATAAGTTGGAAACCTTTTTACTTAGTCCAAGAAACCAGAGCTAAGTATATGAGCTAGCTCTCACTGACTTTAAGAACTATCTGGTTAAATACTTCTACTATATATCTAAATCATATTTAGAATATACTTTAAGTATAACTTATTTAGAAGTGCTTATGGAATATACCAGAGTCAGGTTGGGTTTGACGAATGAGTCATATCAAGACCCGTTTATAGGAATCTTGATGTTGACTTACTCAGTCAAAAGTCCTACACTGTGCTTTTCCTTTAACTACATTTAATAATAACTCTTTAAGGATCAAATGCAGTTTAATTAAGAATTAATCTTAACATGTATATAATTGTGATCATACACAATTTATACGCTCCTGGAACTTATATGTAACTATCGACTGGCTATAATATTAAGTCAGCTCCAAACAATCAAATTATTCAGAAGCTCTGCATGTCAGCTCGAGAATTTATACAACCAACTCAGATAGCCACATTCACAGAAATAAGCCATTCACAACAAATCACAATTTAAAATAAAGCACATTTCCCGAGATATTTATTCAAACAATGGATTCATTAAAATGAGTCATAATTTGTTTATCAAAATAAACTTTGAGTGATAAAACACTCAATCATTATTTTAACTAGAATATCGATACATTTTATTCAAAAATAAGATAAGTATCGATTTCTATTTCTTTATCTCCTGAAGTCCTGGTACGGCCCCAGCAGCAATGATTGCTTAGATGTCGACCGTCCTCGGAACTTCTTCCATCATCTGCTTCGTGTTAGCCATCTGTATACATTACACAGATGTCTTAGTATCTCATACTATGTGACAAACCATTTATGGAAATTATTATGCTTTATTAAAAAGGAATTTATTGTACCTGAGGTAGAGGCATCAGTATGCCCTTTCTTCTTTTCTGCAAGGTAAATCTTGCATTTCCTCTTCCAGTGGCCTACATTGTGGCAATGAAAGAATTCGGATTTAGATGGAGCCCCCTTTGCCTTCTTCTTCCCCTTCTTCACCTTGGCTGGTTGTGGGACCTGCCTCTTCTTACCATTGCCTTTTCGGCTGGTCTAAAGAAGCAGAGCCAACAACCAACACAGTCGATTTCTTCTCGATTTTCTCAAATTTCCTAAGCTTGTTGAGGATACCAGGAAGATCTGTTTCAATATTGTTCATGATGAAACTAGTAATGAAAGGTTTGAAGTCTGGGGTCAAAGATTTAAGGATGATGTCTACGGACATCTCATTGTCCAGGACAAAACCTAACTGGGCGGCGTCTTCCACGTACCCGATCATCTTAATGACATGATCTTGCACGCGGCCCGTTTACATCCTAGCTCCCCAGAGGTTGCTCATGGCTTCAAATCTGGCAGCTCTAGACCGCTTGCCATACAACTCCTCTGTATTCAGAAGCATGCTCTGAACATCCATATGTTCATGCTTCCGTTGCAGATCGTTGTTCATTGAAGCCAGAGTAAGGCACCTGGCCTTCTTGGCATCCCTTTGGTACTGCTTAAAGGCATTCTTTTCTTCGGGAGTCGCATCTTCGTCAGGCTTCTCCAGAGGGTCCTCGAGCAGCACGTATCCTATCTTGACTAGAGAAAGGACTAACTTAATATTTTTAAGCCAATCCTTATAGTTGGTCCCATCGAGCACATTCCTCTCTATCATATACTTTAGACCCGAATTCAATCTGCAATTAAGAAGATACCTAATTAGCATATGTTTGTTGTATATTTTGAATAGTTTTTATTAAACTATATTCTCCCACAAATTTTAAGAAATAAAGCCACAATAATAAACAATTTATTATTTTAAAACATCTATGGGAGAGGGATCCGACTACCCCGAGTCAGACAACCTTGAGTGTAGCTCAACAAGTTGCCCGACTCTACAGTCGGCTGACGAACACTTCATCAATCATATTAAATATGACTCCCTTTCGATTTTTACCCCTAGCCATTTGTGATCATGAGTGTGCTCATCCAAATTACAATGACTAGCATAGTCAGACCCTTGTTTTCGTGTCCAGCCTGACTTATGCCGCCGCTCGGTGTATGCACGACACGTCGGTTTGGGTCAGGACTAAACTTACATTAATGACTCAACTTACACTGCCGTTCGGTGTATTCACGACACGAAGGTTTGGGTTTAAGTCTTGACTACATCATTGGCTCAACTTACGCCGGCGCTCGGTGTATTCACGACACGACGATTTGGGTCAAGTCAAGATCTCGTCATATGTATTTAATAAATCGGTTTCTATAAGGTTGCCATGTCCCAGCTTAAGTGTAGCTCAACAACTGGAACATGGGTCATACAGTCACTAACTCCTAAAACAAGGAGGGTTACGATTTATCTTGAACAAGATTATTATCGTATTTGACTTAGGTATAGTCGATGGACTTACACAGTCATGATTCGACTCCTTGCGGTCCAGCAGACGCGGCCAGGGAATTGACTAAGCCAGGACCACTTAACCCCTAGTCTAGCTAGGGTGGTCCAACAAACTTAGCCAAGCTCATTGACCGACATCATGATCCATTAAAGGAGACTTATCAATCTTATGTTCATCTATCAACTAAAAGGCTTTTAATTAATACTAGTTAATCCTTATCAACTGGTGAATCCTTAAAATTCGAAATTTTATGGATTTGTTCAATGGTTTTTATTAAATCCTTATCAACAATAAGGTTTGTTCGTCCATCGAGCTACCCTAATCTTAATTAGGATTTTTAATAAATCAATTATGACATTTTACAAAATTAGTCTTTTAATGATAATCATTATCAAAACAATTAAAATAATGATTGTCAATTAAAGTGACTATCCTAATCCGGAATTAGGTTTTGATGGTGTAATTGTTCATAAAAAACGTAGCATGTCACAATTTAAAATTTTATCCCATAAGATTTTAAATTTAATGGCTAACCTAAAGGGTTCATGAACGATCACATCATGCAACATTGCCATTAACACAAACCAACTAATTTTAACTCATAAAATTCAAGGTTCAATAATGTGACATATGACAGAACATGCAAGTTTAAATTTTTATGTACAACATAAATAATTAACTTGCTAATCTAAAATTTAACATTTAAATTTAAAGATCTAGAATTTTAAAACTAGAAATATTTTATCTCATAAAATTATGTTTCATTAAATTATCGAATAATTTTAAATCCAAACCTAAGCTTTAAAATTCAATCAAACATTTAAGATCATATTATCTCATAAAATAATCATAAAATATTTTATGTAACTAAAAGAAAATAATTTTTAATCCCATCTCCTGAAATAAAAATCTTTTCCTCAATGTTACATATTCTTGAAATAATTTTAAAACAATTTTAAAATTGCTGAAATAAATTTTAAAGCTTTCAGATAAAGTTAAAATCTTTCAACCTTTATGTAACTAAAAGAAATTAATTTTTAATATGATCTTATGAAAGTAAAAAAATTTAGCTTAATGTTACATAATCTTTTAAAATTTTTTTTAAATGCTTACTAAAATTATTTTATCTCATAAAATAAAATATTTAAAAGCATTTAAACATAGTAGACTTGTTAAACTTTAACACATAAAATTTAAAACGTCCCCCAAAATTTTTTCATGTTATAAAAACAATTTTTAAAACACAAAAATTTGTTTAACCAATTTTAACATAAAGTTAAAATATACATATGTTAAGAAACAAGCAATTTAATAATTTAAGATCATCGCAAATCAAAATCTACAAGCATAACCTGGCTTTACCACTGAAGGGTTTTGGCGGACCCTCAGGGCTCAGATCTGTGCACGTCCTAAGTCGGACGGACCACAGAGGCATAAAATGCATCTGAAAATAAAACGTGCTAGCTAAACATTTTAGCTAGGCCCTGAGAGAGCCAGAACCTAGACCTATATATGCCAACTTGGGGTGGGTCCAGCCCACCCCAAGAGGGATCTATCCTACTGCGACGAAATTAAATTATACTAATAAGCTTAATGAACATACCCGGAATCTCAACCCTGGGACGGGCAAGATGTATCGCATCGGCTTCTTACACTCCTCGTAGCCGATCCACCTTGCACCCTTGACTTGATCCACCCGAGCCGCCTTGCACCTTCGAACCGATCCGCCCGAGCCGACACCCACCTCCAAGCCGATCACTTGCGGTAGAAGGTTTCACTTGAGTAGACCCACTTCTTAGACGTCTGGATCCGAATCTAAACCCCCCTCGTAGTCTTGCTAGGACCCGTCGGGAGAATAGGAAGAAGAGAGGGAGAATAGTTTAAGTCGTAGATCAAGCTTGCTCAAAGATTCGAAGCTACTCGATCGAAGACTTGGTGCACTCTACAACGAAGAGGGGGCACCCCTATTTATATAGGGAGTCGGCCTATCCCTTTTCGTTACGAGCAATGTGGGACAATCATAAAAGAAGAGGTATTTAATTTGGCAAATTGAAGTTAGTAAGACTTTCATAAAGGCCTAACTTCAACGAATTAAATCTCTTCATCCATTAAACTTCAGACACCAAACAAGCTATCATTTTGAAAGGCTTGGAATGGTGAACGTGTCGGAACGAACGGCGACGAAATCCTACTTCGTTTGACCCCTCAAACAATTGCCCAAAGATGGACAAAAAGTCACTTCGTAGCCATGAAGGGTTTTCAAAAAACCCTAATTAAAACAACTTAATTTGCAGGCGTGCCCTCTAAGGCTAGCAGGCGCGCCCACTCCCCTTGCGGGCATGCGTCCATTCCAAGCGGGTCTGACCCATTTGGTCCCGTTCTGTTGTTTTTGACTTTCCGGACTCATTTGAGCTCTGTTTTGGACGCGGTTTGAACCTGTGTTTAGACCGGGACGATCCCGTCAACCAGGTAACCCTTTCCAATGTTTTTGTTCCTTTAAAATTTTTCGTAAACAATTTACGACACGTTTAATCTTGTTTGCATCATTTGCAATATTGTCCCTTCTACGACTTAGTCTCACAATTGGCTTGTGAACTTAACTATTCCTTTTCATCTTATGAATTCCTCTTAGCTATCTTCCTATTACTAAGACACGAATACTACTCGGTGTGAGACCCTACAGCCTGACCTTACTACGGGTTGGGGCTCGAAACCCCTAGACGACGGTAACCACAAGCAGCAGGCGTCGTCCCTGTTTCAGAATCATCATAACATGATCGATCCATTGACAAAAGTGTCGTCGGGTCCATCCTGACTGTATCAGTGATGAATACCATAGCTATAGTCCCTTCGTCAAGACTGGGTCCCGGTCGGCCTAGGGTACGGTTTATTGTCAACTACATTAGCCAGCATTGGTCAGTATATGGCAGTCTTTGTTGTATTCACGTTGTACATCCTACAATGTACCCCGGCTGAGGATTAACACAAAGACCGTATTGAGCCCGTGACACTAACTACCCTTTAACGGAAGAGACGAATCCCATCTTAGTCATCTACTCGCCTCGAGAGCTTCAGGTGTAACCCAACCTAAGATCTTTCAGCAGGCGTAGCCTCGAAGCTAGATCATAGGTCTAAGCGACACTGTTCACTCACAGGTTCATACAAATGACTTCAGTTCTTAAGGACCATCTTACCTATCATCACCCTAGAGTTATTATAGACAGTTTAGTTAAAGTTAACCATTTAATAACTCTAAGTAGGTCGTTCAGTGAACTCATTCTCTAATGAGCACATGTGTCTCGTCTCCGACTTCACCAAGTCGAATGACTATGAGATCATCATTACCTTAAGGTAAGACCAAGACACAGCGGTATGTCCGATGTGCCGATATCCAGTTCTCGACACATCTATGACCACGAACCGTTTAAGACTTAAGTTTCTGTCCGGTCACTTACTACTCATAATCGAGTTCTACATTTGGATACGTAAGGACCTAACTATAAGTCTAAGGAAATTATCTAAGTATTTGATTCAACGAATTCATACTTAGGATAATTGACATCATATTATATCTTAACAAGACGTATACTAAGGATAAATTGCCTTATGTGCATATATCCTCCTACATTATATCCACCAGATTTGTCTCAGCGGAAGGCTTCAGGCTTGCCTTATACAAATCTTGGAGGTGGCATAGAGTACGACAGACCCTGGACCAATGTCTAGTCATGCCACATCTGTGGCATTTGTCTTCCCAGTTTTTCTTGGAAGCAGACGTCTATCTAAAGGTATTCCTCTTCCATGTATTCTTCTTATTCCCCTCATTATTGTTGTTCTGGGGAGGAGCTCTGGTCTGCTTCTTCGCAGCTTTCCCCTTGTTGAATCTGCCTTTGTGCTTGTTCTTCATCCTCTAGGAAGAAACTTTGTGAGCATCGGGGAGAGGAGCATAGCCAGTAGGACATAGGTTATGAGTGGCCAGTAGGAGGTCTCTGTTCTACTCTGTCATAAGACGACAAGAGAGCAACTTAGAGTACCTCGTGAACTTGCGTTCACGATACTGTTGCATGAGAATAACATCTTTCTCATGGAAGGATGTTTATGTCTTCTCAAGCATGCGGGTATCCGAGACTTCTTCACCACACAATTTCAGGCGTGAGGTGATGTTATGGAGAGCTGAGTTATATTCTGCTACGGACTTGAATTCCTGAAGTCAGATATTCTCCCACTCACAACGTGCACGAGGGAGGATCACATCTTTCTGATGTTTGTATCTGTCCTCAAGTGATGTCCACAGTTCATGAGGGTCTTCCACTGTTAGATATTAGGCCTTCAGGGTCCGATCAATATGTCTCCTGATATAGATAATGGATTTCGCCTTCTCTATATCGGAGACTGTAAAAGTAGAAGTCCCTTCTCTAGATGCTACAGGCGTAGCTGGAGCTTGAATTGTGAGACTTAGGCCTTGTGAGCACAGGTGCAACTTCAGGTCCAGCTGCCAGCTCAAGTAATTTTTGCCAGCCTCATCGAGAATATCAAAATCGACGCTTGCAATCTTTGCCATTTATCTAAGCATGAAATAAGCATGACATATTTATTTTTCCATAAATTAAAACATGCATAGTAGTAAAACGAAATAGTTGTGGGGATCGGTCGATCACCACCAAAAATAATAAAAGTCTAAAGTCCATAATATAATCCGAAGTACGAAAAATTTAATATTACAATTTGGAAACCCTTGGGGGTCCCAACATTAGCAATGTTGTCTCCGTTTTCAGGGGAAGTATCTCCGGGCTTTGGCTTTTACAATTAATTCCTCACTACATTTTCACTCAAAAGAGAAAAAATGCGAGGAAAATAAATAGTGGTGACTAATAACAGACGATCCAAAAACCACAACAAGTTTTACTAACATTCCAGGCAGTATATATAACATTCAAATAATTATGCAACATCACAGGCATAAACATTTTAATTCATTCATCTCGCAAGCAATTTATTGGAGAAATATAAAATTTACGTTTAATAATTACTTGGACCACGGGGAAACGTCATTACCCGTTAGGTTAGGTAACTAACGACTGAGCGGTCTCAGGATCCGTGTAATTATTAAATAGTGAAATAATAATAAATTTAATCTTATTTTTATAAATTTCAAGATACTGAAAATTATCAGAATATGGACCAATAATTAATATTATTAACAAAAACCATCCTAAAAGTAATATATTAATGCCACACATCAATTATCCAGAATTTTTCAGAATTTTCCAGTAATTTTCTGGTATTTTCTGATATTTATCCAGATTTAATTGATTTTTCTGATTTAAATATAAATTTAAAACAGAAATATCATATACCCCATTTATTTATTAAAAGCCTATGGGCCTGAAGCCCCTTAGGCTTGCTGCAGGCTTAAGGCCTAAAATCTAAAAATGTTATTTTTATTTATTATTATTTATTTAATAAAAGGGGTTAATGGGCCACTAGCCCATATGTTGAATGCAGCATTATATATTCCTAACCCTAACCCCAGGGGTTGGGATTAGAACCAGCCCCAAAGGAACATAATAGGCCACCCCCTTCATTGTGACAGCCGTCATAGTTAGACCCTCCTTCAGGGAGGTGGAGATCCGGGCCCCCCTCTGTGGCGGCGCAAGGGGAGAACCCCCCCTTTCGGACTGGGGGGAGGCAGCGCCTGCGGGAAAAATGCCCCGCCACCCCGCCACCCCCCGACTGGGGGGTTGCACAGTTAGGAGGCCCCCGATAGGGGGCCGACGATTCGCAAGGCCCCCCCGGACTGGGGGAGTGCAATCTCTTTTTCGTTAATATCTTCATTAGCATAATTCCCTGCTTTATGTTGTAGATGATTCTCCCAAAGACCAAATTAAAGGTTGACACATGGCCTTTCTCTCCACTGATTTTTGTTTTGTTGCTGGGAGAATTCAAAATTGGAGAATCAGATTGATGTGCTTCCATGCAATGTGCAGGTGCTTCTCATTTTTGTTTTCCCTTTGATTTTCTTTTAAGCTTGCAACAGAATGAGCTTTATTTTCCTTGAACCGATTTTCTTAACAATATTGCTCTCTCTCTTATTGTAGCCACATGAATTTTTAGAGAAGCCTGCGCAACCGAAGGCCCCCCGACTGTGGGGGGGGTCGCAAAAGAGGCCACCTGGTAGGGCCCCCCGACAGGGGGGTTTGAGCCTGATTAAAAACAATCCCCTGGAGGGTGAGTCGGATCAAGGCCCCTCCTTCAGGATGGGTTTTGGGGATGCTGCCGGGAAGGAGAACCGCTTCAGGCGGTGAATGATTTAGGTTTTTTATGTAATTAGAATATGTATAAACACAATGTAATTGGTCCATGTAATTTGATCTAATCATAAAGAATATATATAAACTATGTTTAGATCTAGGAGTTTTAGTATTTACCTCTAGATCCGTTAGATCTAGGGAAGATCTGAGAGCAAAAAATCCGCAGAAAATGATCCTGCTCCTCAAGAAAATCGGCGGCTACGCAAACGATCAAAACTCCTCGCGATGTTGGCAAACGATCCGCCAACAGATGTAAGATTCCTTCGCTAGACAGAATTTTTGTAGAGAAAAATTATCTAGAGGCAATCGTGCTGATAACGTGTTAGAAATTGGAAGAACTAGCTTATGGTATCCACCATAGCCATACATATATGTATTCATATAGGAGTTACCATATAATAGAACTCAAGGGACATCCACTACTAAGTAGGTGTAATGGTGGATGGATAGTGGGTGGAGACCAAAGGTCTCCCCCATTCATAACACTTTTCAAATTCTCTGTCTCTTTTTAGAATTTTTTTTAACTTTCGCTCGTTTTCCTCCACCCCCTTCTTTCTTACCTCCATCCCCTTGCTATTGCCCACCTCGGCACAAAAAGATCACCACAAAAAGATCTCCCCCTAGAATCTTTTTTATAGAATTTTTACTATCCTTTCTTTCCGTTATCCATCCCCTGTCTTAATCCCCCCAACCAAAAACAACACCCAAAACCTGCGGCCAAAGAAAAAAGAAAGAAACCCGACATTCACCATATTTTCCTATTAACATCGACACAACTATATCGATTATCATTGTCACCATCTAAGTTGTTCTCACCAGCAACCACTGCTATCACATCTAATATTGCCATCTATATCTCCATTGCTATCATTGTTTTTACAGGTAATACCACTGCCATTGTTATTTCCATCACCATTTCTATTATCTGTTATCGCTATCGCCACCATATTTTCCATTCTCGTTATTATCACCACCATTATCGTTATTCATACTATCGACCATTGCTTTTATTTTTACAATCAACAATATCATTCTTACTGTTAAAATATGTACTACAAAACACCAAAAATAACTTTACATTAATCTAGAAATTTTAGGATTTTTAATGATGTTTGTGGAGCTGAAAACCGAAATATTTACATCATATACACTGCTACAGTGATCAACTCATACACTGCAATATTGATTAGTTAGCTGAACCACATATATTTGAATGTTCTTCTTCTTGATTTTTTGCATGTTAGCATTATCTTGCATATTGGTTTTCTGCAAGGTCTCGAAAACCTTAATAATTGTTATCACAGCTTCATAATGTTTGATCTTGGTATTTAGGCTGATAAGATGGAAGAATGAGGATGTGCAAAGATCATGATTGTTTAGCTTCATATAATCAAAGAAGAAAAGGAAACAACCCAAAAAGGCTTGTTGTTACTGTAGCTATAGTAACAATGGCATTGCCATAACCCATGAATAGTAACTCGAGATTTTAGGAAAAGCATAAAGATTTGTGGGGTCAAATGATAAGAATTGATGTAAACGTAGATGGGACATTTGGAGGCCTATTGTAACGATCTAGGAGTCAAACCCTATGTTTTTAATGCTTTGGATACATTGGTAATAGTAGATTAGGTGAATTCAATCATTTAGAATAAGTACCTAAGGTCTTATAGGATCAATTGGGATCAATAAGATACGATGCATGTTGCATGATAGAAAGTTATTAGTAGCATTGATGGTATGGGTAATGTCCATGGAAACATCCTTATATGTGGTGAATGCTAGTGTGCTTCAAGGTGTAGTGTGGCTTATGATGTGCACATCATCGGGTTCGTCGTAGTTATTGGTCATGGTGATTGAATCCAGATGAAGCATGGTGATATGATCTCAAGTGTCAACGGCATAACATATGAGCGTCATGTGTGCTAAGTTAGAGATATAGGTGGAGCTTGGTTGATCACGATTGCTCTGGGCATAACAAGGGAGCATCAGGAGTGCTCAATTTTAACTAAGGTGGAGCATGGTATACTATTCATGATTATCACGCACTGCTTCCCATTCTTTTTTATTTATTATTATTTTTGGCAGCGGGGTCGCGGTGTGCTTAAGACAAAAAGGCAATACTTGTTATTTTGTACCTCCTTGGCCTAAGCACACTAAGCGTCTGGATATAACTCGCAAGTCCATGCATGCATACTCAAAACAACACAGATAATCAATAATGTTTTTACAATCCCAATGTCTCAAAAGTAGTTTACAATGATGAATTAAAGAGTGCCGTATGGCCCATACAACACAGACTACATCAAGAAGATACAATGGACAATACATGGAGCTGAAACATAAAACTGGTCTCTTAGAATAGTCCTACCCCTAATGGATCATGCTACACTGGACCTAGGATCTGAAAAACTGCCCTCAAGACCTGACAGACAATTCATTGAAAACACAAATACAATGCCCGTTAGTGAGGGGTACTCATGTAGGTTCCCAAGCATCAATTTCATTTAAATAATTATAAAGGACTACTAGCGGGATATGAAATGGAAACAAATAAAATCTAACAGGCATGCGTGTGGGAGTATATTAATCATACTGAGGATATGAATCTAATGGCATGATAAAAAGAGAAAATTATGCAACAGTGAAATCTACTAGCATGATAGCATGATGTGAATGAAAATTAATAACGAGCATCATGAAAACATAATATAAGGTTGACATGTGCTCACAGATAAGCTAATTACGATCAAATGATGTCATGGTAGTCATAGGGACAATTAAAAATTTTAAACATTTCTAAAAGTATCAGATCAATGTAATGTTAGAAACCTAAACTATTGCAGTACTCATGTCCGAGTGCACACTTTCTTTCTTTCTTTTTTGGCGTCATCCTTACCTTAGGGGTGCTCACCCGGGTAACCACAACCTCACCTACACATCTGGAGGCGGTGATGTTCGTTCATTAACCCCATCTTCCATAGTTGGAGGGTGGTGACATTCATTCATTAACCCCACCCTCTCAGGTAGGAAGGTGGTGACGTTCATTCATTTTGGATGACCCAATTAATTTATTTCCCTCGAGACATCGAATTACCCCACCCAAGTGTCTTATTCTAATTGTCAATATAATGTTAATCAGAAAGCAACACTTTTCACAAAGACTGCCATGAAATTCTGAAATGCATAAATGCTATGATTTGCAATTTACAAGCATGCAAAATCTAGTTTCAACATGCTTGTATGGTAGTTCCTTTGTTAAGATTCATGATTCAAAGGATAATTCAACAATAGGATTATGTCTTAAACTATCACCAATTAAAGTAAATTAACATGCTAATTATTTAAGAAAAGATGTGATGGAGCCTATTATACGTTGTATGGATCCGAGAAGGAGGGCGAGCAATGGGTTCACCGACAAAGAAATCGGGGTCGTCGGATGCTTGTGGAGCTCGAGAAATCATCGGGATTTCGTTGGGAATTTTGTCAAACGGTTGGCGGCTTGAAAATGCCGAAAAAGGAAAGATGGCTTGCCATGAATATGGGACTTGGGGTGTCTCGTCGGAGGTTACCGGAGAAGAGGTCAAGGGGGGTTTGTCAAAGCTTGGCAGGGGAGGTCTGTCGGAGTTGGGAGAAGGGAGGCATGCCACCATTGGCCTCCTGGCAGATGGCCGGAGGAGGAAGGAGGGAGGCCAGCCTCCTACTGGGCTACCACCTGCCAAAGGGGACAGAAGGGGGCTCTGGTATGGGCAGCCGTCGACAAGGGGTGGAGAGGATGGCTGGCTGGCGGTTGCGGCATCCGGGCCAAGGGAGAAGGGGGCCGTTGCTTGGTTTAGAGAGGGGTAGGAAGGATTTTAAACGATGAGAGAATAAAGGGTAGGAGAAGGAGGAAAAGGAGGAAATGGGGAGTTGCTGGTCGTGGGTTTTCACCCAGGGAAGAAGAAAGTGCTTTAAAATCGAAGTAAAGGGGATGGGTTAGTTGATCGCTTCGGAATGTAACCCAAAAGTGCGACCGTGTAGTTTTACCGCAAGCGCACGGTGTAGCGGCGAGCGGGTTATCGAACACAGGGAGGACGAATGAAAGTGCTTGCTCCAATCAACCTGGCTATTTAAGAACAGAAAAGAGAGAATT
Organism: Scilla litardierei; assembly: GCA_030789695.1. Lineage (NCBI taxonomy): Eukaryota > Viridiplantae > Streptophyta > Magnoliopsida > Asparagales > Asparagaceae > Scilla > Scilla litardierei. The sequence continues at coordinate 138,949,588 of CM061141.1, forward strand.
TTGCCTTTGGCGATCCTGTCACAATCGTCAGACAAAGTACGAAGATATCAAATCAAATAAAGAACGTCTAGGGAATGGGGAATCCCCGCTACTCACCGTATCTCGTTAATGTGGTTCATTGGTATCAAAATTGCTAGAATAAAATTTTGGATGAACTAGTTGCAACTGAATGTAATACCTAGCTCACACTCCCGCGCTGTTGCCGGTCTATAGCTATCCTAGGTTCGGGTCCAATCTCTTGCAAACCCTAGCCTAGGGAAGCTAGCATTAGGATCAACATCATCGTTCAATCGCGCCCCGAGCCCACTCTCGTGCAAACTCGGGCCACGACCTAGGTTGAGATAGTTCCTACCCATCCAATCTCTTGCAAACGGGTATCGGCACGGAATTGCAACCGGAAACCCTAGTATCGGTCCAATCTCTTGCAAACCGATACTACGGAAATTCGATTCCAACCCAATTCGGATTTCTAGGGTTTTCTATCGAATTGGGATCCAATCTCTTGCAAATCCCAATCGATATGAATACCTAGCTATCCGTAATAAATCGATCCCAAACTAACCCTAATAGCAATTCTAGCAAAATTTCTACCAATTCATCACAAATCTGAAATTGGGCTTGTAGGGTTCATCCCCACGCCCCAAGACGTGGAGACTACTCATAATTCATAGCACAAACACAAAAAAAATCAATGAAATTAACAAGAGAATTCATCACAATATTGAGATAAGCAATAAAAATAGTATTTTTAGAGGAGAGAGACACAAACCAATGGAGTTCTTCAAATAATCCAACAAAAATCAACTTTTGTCTCCTCTCCAATCACAAGAATAAAGCTAAAAATTTAATCTAAAAAGCTGCAAAAATCTAAGAGAAAAGCTCTCTAACCTAGGGTAAAAACAGGGGTTAAATACCCCCCCAAAATCGTCCAAAAAACTGTGACCAAAATGCCCCTGCGCAGCCTGAAATCCGCAATTTTCGCTACAGGCAGCGCGTCGCACTCGGCCGAGTGACAAAAGTCGCTCGACCGAGTGAGAAACCATGTAAATTTCCAGTAAGTCTGGGTCTTTGGGGGTCTTCACTTCGGGAGTCGCTCGGCCGAGTGAGTTGTCGTCACTCGGCCGATGACTTCTTAGTACTCGCGGTCGGCATTTGCCACTCGGCCGAGTGGGTCTTCTGAAGCTCAGGCAGACGAAAAACAGTAAGTTGGCGATTTTTGAATGGCTTCGTCTGAGCGCCACTCGGGCGGACGGGGTCTCGTCACTCGACCGATGTGGCTTCCGTCGCTCGGCCGAGTGCACACATGAAGCGTGTCCGATCAGGTCGGCCGAGCGGTGTCTCGCTGGTCGGCCGAGTGACTCCTTCACTCGGCCGAGTGGGACACCAAAAATGCCCAAACATCTTGTTTTGGCCTCCTCGTCGCTCCTGCGACGTTCTTTCTTCTTCCGCTCCTCTCTGATGGTAAAATACCCCTCGGGGAGGTCATCGGTGACACTCTGGAGTAGGCGCATCTCGAGATCACTCCAAATCGCTCCAAATCACATGAAATTCGACAAAAACAACAAATCGTGAAAAGCATCGCAATATCGTCGATATATCGTGAAAAACATGATTTGAGCGATCTAAATGGCATGCAAACATGCGGAAAAAAAGTGTAAAATAAGGAGTGATCAAAATCCCCCAAGCTTACCTCTTACTCGTCCTCGAGGAAGATAAGTAAAAGGCGAACCCGGTGGATTTGGAAAACGAAAACGGCGAAAAACGAAAAAAATGAAAAACGAAGAAAAACGAAAAACGAAGTAAAAACAAAGGAGAAAGAAAGAAGCGAAGAGGGAAGCTGCTAGATCATTTTCTCAGGACGTGGGTTTTGCTTACTCTTATAGCATGCACCGAATGAAAAACACATGTCAAAGAATTTTATTTCGATATCATAGTATAATAGTGCAAATAGAAATAGAAACCCCACGAACAACGATATAATCATGAAAAACGGAATAATTTTAGAATTAACATCGTCTGAATCATTTAAAGCGGTATACAAATCGCAGATCACACACTTTTCAATTGAATGCTTTCTATGAGGAGTATAAGAGTATCACGCAATAGAATAGAAAGAATAGATAAGTGTGGATTTCATGAAATGAGTGCTAGGCATAGATTTCTGGACTTCGTAAAGCTAAAAATAATCTCACCGAGTATAGAATATTACTTAGCCTAGGTTGTCGTGCAACGTCAAGTAGTCACTCTCTCACACATCATTGGATTCCCTCCCCCAAGCTTATCTATAAGCGTGGTGGCATAAAAAAAATATTTACATCTCCATATTTATAAAGCTCCAAAAGTAATGAAAATAAATACGAAAAGAGAGAAGAAAGAGAGAACATGAGATGTGATCTTTTATTGAGGTTTTTTTTCTTTTCTTTTTCTCTTTTTTTTCTTTTTTTTCTCTTTTTTTTTCAAATAACACATATACACAATGATCCCAACTCAGAGAGAAGCAAGAACATACAAGAAATTTTTTTTTCTTTTCTTTGGCTTTGGGAAATTTGGAGCTAGGAATTAATAGCGGGGGAAATGCCATATAATAGAATCGCTAAGGGGAGATTCACCAATGATTTTAAAATAGAGAAATGATGTTCAAGATTTGTGGAGAAAGAAATAAATATATCTCTCGGTTCACTCTATAAGACGTGCACGACAACTTCAGCAGGGTAATCTAATCTACTCAGTTTCGATCACAAAAAAAAAACTAAACTAATCCAGATTTATCATCGCTAACATCATTCAATCATCCTGAAGTGAAATGTACAAATCATGCATATAGAAGTGATATAGGAAAAGAAATCGGTACTCCAGATATAAGCATTCAATGCGTGAATCTCGGTGTGTTTTCTACGATAGCATACATATGAATATTCAGACTCAGCTAATAATAAAATTTCATCCATTTTCATGTGGAAAAAGGTGTGGGTTACTATCTCTAAATGCAAGGCAAATCACAGCATATGATATCAGAAATAAAGTCTAAGACATGACAAATATAGCATGCATATAGAGTAAGCTAACTCCACGTCATCATTATCACAGAAAAGTCATCTCTAGCATGAGATGAAAAAGAAATAAAGATAAAGGGGAAAATAAAACTATTTACAATGCGGCACACAGAAAAATAAGAAAAACGTGATGCATGATAAAATAAAAGAAAAAAATGATGAAAAGAAGTGTAAAAGCGGAAAATGGCGTGAAAAAAAAACTAAAAATAAAGGTGGTAAATCAAAAAGAACGTGAGAACTCACTCCCCCAAGCTAAATGGCACAGTGTCCTCAATGTGCAAAGTGTGGCACACCGAGAGACAAGTAATGTGAGGGGTAAGTGAGGATGCATGCATGAGGAAAAATAATAGAAAATAAAAGAAACGTAAAATATGATTCGGACAGGATGCATGCAAATAAAGGAGTGATACAGATATAAAGGTGTGACACCAAAAACTCTTCCTCTCTCCCAAAAAAGATATATGAAGATATATATAGAAAATGTGTACCCAAAAACAGTGAGGGGAGGGGGGTGGGCAAAATGCATCAGGACCCAGCAGAGACGGGCAGCACGACGGCAAAAAGAATCGAGGGCATCAAGAGTGCCTAAGAAGGTGGGGCTGCGTCGTCTCCGTCCTGAGGCAGAGGTGGTGGTGGTGCAGGCTGCTGAGCGGGTGTGGGTGTGGAAGTGGAAGCAGGCTGAGTGTGTGTAGGAGTGGGGGTGGTGACCTGCTGGGTGGGTGGGGGTACGCGGGGGAGACGCTCCAGGACCTGGGTAAGGCAGTAGTGAATATGCGGGAGCAGGTCGAAGCGGCCAGCCATCGCAGTGACGGTGGCGGACAGGGTCCGAAGGTCGCCTCTGAGGCCACTCACCGCCCCCTCGAGAGCACGAATACTCTGAAGTACAGTGTCAGGGGGAGGTAGTGCAGAGGGACGCACCGGTCTGGGCTGTGCAGGTCTGGGCTGACGAACTCTGGTGGCGTGGCAAGGGAACGAAAGGTGCTGCGCTCGCAAGTGTGGGCCTGGCCTCAGTGCGAGGCCGGGGCACCGGCTGGTGAGAAGTGGAGGCAGCAGCAACGAAAGAAGAATACAAAAGTGGCAACGAGGCGGCCAGAGAGGTCGGTGACACAGAAGTGTGGACAGACGCCATGACACTCTCAGAGAATACTGTAGCAGTGGAGACAGAGGCGGAGACTACGGTCTCTACGGCAGTGGCAAAAGAGGGCTCTCCGCACTCAACTATGGTCGGCAGGCGCTCGGGTGGGGCAGAGGAAACGGGCTCGGCAGACAGAGGGCCAGTGGTGGTGGTGGCAGGCGTGGAAGCAGTGGAGGTGGGCTCAGCTAGGGTACTCCCGACACCGACAACAGTGTGGACAGAGGTGTCGGGAGCAGCAGAAATATCAGGGATAGGCTGAGGGGCCACGGGGTCAACAGGGGCAGCAGGCTCAGCAGGTGCAACAGGGTCTGCGGGGGCAGCGTGGGCAGCGTGAGCCTGCTCGGCCTCCTCGGCCTCGAGTACGTATGCGGCTGGGATCGGAACATCCATCGCAGGGAGCCAGTCCACCTAGGCCGGTGCAATCTGAGTCCGAGCTGGGCTCGGAAGAATCATGTAAACGGCACCGTAAGGGCCGTGCAGCCAGACCCAGTGTCGCTCACCGTGCGGACGCAACATCTTCATCCGGGCCATAACATCAATGGACAGTGAAGTGGGGCCCGGTGCTCGTCGCAAGTCATCAGGGAAGTCCTCGCCGGTCATAAGGGCGAGCAAGGTGATCAGGCCGCCGCAGCATATCGGTGAGCGAGCGCCCACCGATACGATGATGCGGTCCAAAAACCAAGCCGCGACATCGATCACGACGGCGGGGACTAACTCATCGCCCTCCCTAGATAGAGCTCTGGGCCGTGTCATCGCGTAGAGCATATAGAGCTCCGGCGTGGACATCGTACCCGGCTCATATCTCGCCAAAAAGGTCGTCGCCATAAGGCGCTGAGCTATACGGAGGAAGGGATGGACAATGGCCGAGGCCTTGGCCCTACTAGGGTCAAAGGCAGCGTGAAGACCTGTAATCCGGGCCCAGAAGGCACCGGCGTCGAAGGAAGGTGGGGGGATATGGGTGGGGGCGTAACCTCGGTCGGCCCCCGGGGACATCGGGCCACGAGAAGAAAGCTCTCATCATACCGAGAGTGACCTGGCACTCTCGGTCCATGAACCGAAACGAGCATCCCTCGTCGGTCCGGGCGATCGAACTAAGAACCTCAAGTGTCGGACGGATAAACGTGTCCGCCGACACCTGGAAGAAATCTCGCCAGCCCACGTTGTCGTACAACGTGAGCATCCACTCGAGTACCCCCAGGCGTCCTAGGTCTGCAAGGTGTGCGAACCTGGAGGGCACGATCGAGCGCTGGGAGATACGCTCGAAAGCGACGCGGTGTGCGTCGTTCCGGAACGTGATCCCCAGCGGCCCGATAAGTGGAGCTGGAGGTGGTGGCTGTGGAGCGGCAGGGAGTGGCTGTGCGGGCTCTGCAGGCTGTGCGGGGTGTGTGGGGCCTGCAGGCTGTGCTGGGTGGACGGGGTGTGGTGGAGAAGGCGGAGGAGAGTCCTCCACCTCGTGGGAGGGGCCGTCATCATCCGACCGCTTCCGCTTGGCGGAAGCTCTCCTCGACCGCGGCCGTGTCCGGGGCGGCATATGGGCCCCGAGCGCTCACCAAAACCAATAAAAATGCGGCGTGCGTAAAATAAAGGAAAGAGTATACCACGACACGCCGCGAGTGCAAAGCTATGGAAGCGTGCGAAGACGACGCCTCCACGTAGCCCAAATCAGTCCCTGGAAGCTCCCCTGGGCTCCCCTAAGCTCCGAAAAATAACCTGCGCATGAAACAGAGATATCAGCGAGTAATATTCAAAATGTATGGAGCATTAGGGGTATAATAGATAGAAATAGAAATTAATTTGGGGTAGGGGTTCGTTAGATGCATGGATCCTCGAAAAATACACAAAAGAGGAGAAAACAGGCGAAAATGGGGTTACCGGAGTCGGCCGGAGCAGTGGCTGCCGGCGGCGACTCGGGCGAGGAGCGGCGGCGGCTCGGCCGGTGGTGGGTGGCCGAGCGGCGGCGTGGGGTCGACGATCGGGCGAGCGAGCGAGGGCAGCGGGCGAGGGAGGTGAGGGGTCGGGCGAAATTTGGTTTTGCTTGTTTCGAAAAACGCGCCCTCCCCCGCCCCCTTTTATAGGAAAAAGTTACGACTCGGCCGAGTGACTGGGTCGCTCGGCCGAGTGAGCTCAATGGAAAATTCCTCCCCGCTACGCTTCGGCCGAGTGGCCTTGCCACCCTCGGCCGAGTGGAGTAAGTCCATTCGGCCGAGTGGCTCAAGCTACTCGGCAAGACTCGCCCTAGGAGCGTATCAGTTTTACTCGGCCGAGTGAATATATATACTCGGCCGAGTAGTAGTTATACTGAAATCAGGAAAATAAACATAGAGTTGGGTACAGTAGACTTCCCTCGTTCGTGAGCGGCTCGGCCAGACGAACTTGTGTGCTCGGCCGAGTGACTAGTATGCTCGGCCGAGTGAGCCTTATTTTCTGCTGTTTGTCTTCGTTTGGGCTCTAAACTCTGTTTTTCTTCCTCCAGTCGATTTCATCTTCCTCCTAAGCATCGAGCGCCTTCCTGGGGCGCTCCTCGTCGCCTTGTGCATCCTCCTAATGATGGGTACCTCGTTCTCCTCTCCTGTCAGGAAAAGTAGAACCCGTTATCACAAGATTTTTGGGCGAACGACTCAAAACACTAAAAATTTCTAAAACAAAAATAAAAGAAAAGTGAAAATAAAGCAATAACCGTCGGGTTGCCTCCCGACAAGCGCTCGTTTAAGGTCGTGAGCTCGACCCCCTATGATTTTCAATTAATGCGGGATGTTTGGTGCATATGGGATGCACCCGTCAAACTTTCCGGGGAGAACGCTTGGATTCGGAAGTTGCGGCGGCGTGTTCTCCCTCGGTGGTCTATCATCTCGAATAGTGTTGGGGGAGGCTCCCCCAAGCTAGCATTTGCTCCGGTCCTCGGCTTCACCGGTGACGCCGATTTCCGTATCGGCGGAGCTTTCTTCGGAGACTTCAATTTCGAGAGCTTGCAGAGCTCTCGAATCCTTGCGACATCAGCGTCGCCTTCATCAATTTCAGTGGAGAAGTCGGGGGGATCATTTTTCTTCTCATCTTGGCCTAAATCCGGGCCTTCCTCGAAATCTTCATCGAATAGAGTGCCGATTGAATGGGGGATCGCCTCCTCAATTACCTCGTCAAGGAGGTCTGAAAGATCATCCGGCCGTCCCTTAAGCAAATATATTCTATTGGTTTCGCCCGTTGGGACTCCCTCAGAATAGTGTTTGAGCCTCTGACCATTTACTTTGAATGTGGATCCGTCCTTGCTTTCCAACTCAAAAGCCCCTCCCGGTTGTATGTGCTTGATGGTGAAAGGTCCGGACCAACGTGACCTCAACTTACCGGGAAATAGTCGGAGCCGGGAATTATAGAGCAAGACCTTGTCTCCTACCTTGAAGTCTGTGACGGTTATGCGGGCATCGTGGAGAATCTTGGTCCTTTCTTTGTAAATTCTCGAGCTCTCGTAGGCATCTCTTCTTATCTCATCAAGCTCGTTGATGTCTAAGAGTCACCTCACCGCCACACTCTTGTAATCATAATTAAAGGTCTTGATGGCCCAATATGCGCGGTGTTCCAACTCTACCGGCAAGTGGCAAGCTTTCCCATAAACAAGTCGGAACGGTGTGGTGACGATGGGAGTGCGAAAGGCCGTTCGATATGCCCATAAGGCATCGTTTAACTTCATTGACCAATCCTTTCTAGATCGATCTACGGTCTTCTCGAGGATTTGCTTGATCTCTCTATTTGAGACTTCCACTTGGCCACTTGTCTGGGGGTGATATGCCATGCCAACTCTATGGTTTACCCCGTACTTCTTTAGCATGGCCTCAAACTTGTTTTCTATGAAATGGCTCACCCTGTCGCTTATCAAGGTACAAGGCACTCCGAAGCGTGGGAAGATATTCTGCTTGAAGAACTTAGAGATGACCCTTGCATCATTAGTAGGGGTGGCGATTGCTTCGACCCATTTGGAGACATAGTCAACGGCCAATAGGATGTATTTGTTACCATTACTCGACGGAAATGGTCCCATGAAGTCTACTCCCCAACAATCAAAAAGCTCAATTTCTTGGATGGGCCTCATTGGCATCTCGTTGCGTTTGGAGATATTCCCGGTCCGTTGGCATCTATCGCACCCCTTTATAAAAGCGTGGGTGTCTCTAAACATTGTTGGCCAGAAGAATCCGCTCTGCAAGATCTTAGCGGTTGTTTAAGAGGCGGCATGATGTCCTCCGCATGGTAGACCGTGGCAATGCAAAATGATAGACGTTGCCTCCTCTTTAGAAACACACCTCCGAATGACACTATCTTTGCATATCTTGAAGAGGTATGGATCTTCCCAAAAATAGCTACAGACCTCATGCAGAAATCTCCTCTTTTGATGTGTGGGCATCCCATGCGGTTTAATTCCACAAGCCAAGTAGTTGACGAAGTCCGCGTACCAAGGTACTTCACCGGTCCTTATGGCATATAGCCTCTCATCCACGAATGTGTCGTCGATAGGCAAACTCTCATCCTCCTTGTCGCGAATGAGCCTAGATAAATGATCCGCCACGAAATTGTCCGTACCTTTCTTGTCTCTGATCTCTAAGTCGAATTCTTGCAACAAGAGTATCCACCTAATCAACCGAGGTTTGGCCTCCTTCTTGTTTAAAAGATACTTCAACGCCGCATGGTCGGTGTGGACAATCACCTTGGAACCAAGGAGGTAGGAGCAAAACTTCTCTATGGAATAGACGACCACTAGAAGCTCTTTCTCGGTAGTTGTGTAGTTTTTCTGCGCGTCATCCAATGTCTTGCTCGCATAGTATATCGCATGAAGCTTCCTATCTTTTCTTTGTCCCAATACCGCTCCAATGGCTTGGTCACTAGCATCACACATTAGCTCAAAGGGAAGGCTCCAATCCGGTGGTTGTATGATGGGCGCAGAAACTAGTGCTTCCTTCAAGGTGTTGAAGGCTTGCAAGCATTCCCCTGAAAAAATAAAAGGAGTATCTTTAGCGAGCAAGGAAGTAAGTGGTCGGGCAATCGAGGCGAAATCCTTGATGAAGCGGCGGTAAAACCCCGCATGACCAAGGAAGCCTCTAATGCCCTTGACATTAATAGGAGGAGGAAGTTTTTCGATTACCTCAATATTTGCTTTATCTACCTCAATTCCTCTCGAGGAAACAAGATGCCCGAGAACTATACCTTCCGTGACCATGAAGTGACACTTCTCCCAATTTAGAGTGAGATTGTTTTGTTGGCACATTTTAAGGACTTTAGTAAGATTGGCCAAACAAGAGTCAAACTCACTTCCATAAACCGAAAAATCATCCATAAAAACTTCCATAATATTTTCAATGTAATCGGAAAATATGGATGTCATACACATCTGAAAGGTGGCGGGAGCATTACAAAGACCAAACGGCATTCTTCGGTAGGCATAGGTACCATAGGGACAAGTAAAAGTGGTCTTTTCTTGGTCATCTTCGTGCAAAGGGATTTGGAAGAATCCCGAATACCCATCTAGATAGAAAAAGTATTTATGTTTAGCTAGGCGTTCAAGCATTTGATCAATGAAGGGCAATGGGTAATGGTCCTTTCGGGTAGCTTTATTTAGTTTCCTATAGTCAATGCACATTCGCCATCCCGTGACGGTGCGTGTAGATATGGGCTCACCTTTTTCATTTTTTATGACTGTCATCCACCCTTTCTTGGGGACGACATGAACGGGGCTAACCCATCTACTGTCAGAGATAGGATAAATAATACCGGCGTCGAGCAATTTTAGGATTTCCTTTTTAACCACCTCCTTCATATTCGGGTTTAACCGCCTTTGAGGCTCTATGGAGGTGGCGTCGGTATCTTCCAAATGGATCCTATGTGTGCAAAGCCTAGGGCTTATCCCTTTTAGATCGGAGATAGTGTAGCCAAGGACATTCTTGTGGCTCCTAAGAACGTCTAGGAGTTTTTCAAGTTGATCTTGCGTGAGGTGGGAGTTTACTATCACCGGGAAAGTTAATTTATTACCCAAAAAGGCATACCTTAGATTTGGAGGTAATTGTTTAAGTTCTACCTCAAGAGGTGCTGCTCCTTCTGCTTCATCGGCTCGCATGAGTTTGGCTTCTTCATCGTCATCCGGGTTTAGCTCATGTTCAGGTGGTGTGCTCTCTCGCGAAGACTCAGACTGGCTACTTAGTGAGGACGATGCATTGAAATAAGCGCTCTCCGATTCTGTGCCAGCATCGTCGAAACCTTCACTCTGCTCTGGTTCGTGCCTGGAATCAAGAAACACATCAGACGATTCATAAAAGCAAGAGTGAGCGTCATAGAGTGTAACTCCCTGAACTTCGGTTTGCTCGAAGGATTCTTCGGGAGTATAGTGTTCTTCGACATTTGTTCTACCGTCTTCGAAATATAACTTGTCGTCGATCACATCAACTCTGACATTTCCCCCGATAGTCCCATCCGGGGAGACTTGGTCCATCACAAAACTAGCAAACAGTTGTTCGTCGTGGTCCTTGATATCGATAGCAAAAGCTCCGATAGCGTGGACCTCATCGACAAGCTTCTTAAGGAGGTCTGTGAAGGAGTCATAATCTTCCTGACTGAGTTCTGTTGTCGACATTGCATCCTCCCTTCTCCCTGTTAAGATCTTATGCAAAATACGGGGAGAATATGCAAATAGGGCTGCGAACAGAGTTAGAACAAGATATAGAAGAAAGTAAAGAAAGAAAGAAAGAAGAAATAATCGGGTGGTAAGATCAAACGCAATCGCCTCCCCGGCAACGGCGCCAAAAACTTGATCGCTCCGGAATGTAACCCAAAAGTGCGACCGTGTAGTTTTACCGCAAGCGCACAGTGTAGCGGCGAGCGGGTTATCGAACACAGGGAGGACGAATGAAAGTGCTTGCTCCAATCAACCTGGCTATTTAACAACAGAAAAGAGAGAATTTTGCCTTTGGCGATCCTGTCACAATCGTCAGACAAAGTACGAAGATATCAAATCAAATAAAGAACATCTAGGGAATGGGGAATCCCCGCTACTCACCGTATCTCGTTAATGTGGTCCATTAGTATCAAAATTGCTAGAATAAATTTTTGGATGAACTAGTTGCAACTGAATGTAATACCTAGCTCACGCTCTCGCGCTGTTGGCGGTCTATAGCTATCCTAGGTTCGGGTCCAATCTCTTGCAAACCCTAGCCTAGGGAAGCTAGCATTAGGATCAACATCATCGTTCAATCGCGTCCCGAGCCCACTCTAGTGCAAACTCGGGCCACGACCTAGGTTGGGATAGTTCCTAACCATCCAATCTCTTGCAAACGGGTATCGGCACGGAATTGCAACCGGAAACCCTAGTATCGGTCCAATCTCTTGCAAACCGATACTACGAAAATTCGATTCCAACCCAATTCGGATTTCTAGGGTTTCCTATCGAATTGGGATCCAATCTCTTGCAAATCCCAATCGATATGAATACCTAGCTATCCGTAATAAATCGATCCCAAACTAACCCTAATAGCAATTCTAGCAAAATTTCTACCAATTCATCACAAATCTGAAATTGGGCTTGTAGGGTTCATCCCCACGCCCCAAGACGTGGAGACTACTCACAATTCATAGCACAAACACAAAAAAAATCAATGAAATTAACAAGAGAATTCATCACAATATTGAGATAAGCAATAAAAATAGTATTTTTAGAGGAGAGAGACACAAACCAATGGAGTTCTTCAAATAATCCAACAAAAATCAACTTTTGTCTCCTCTCCAATCACAAGAATAAAGCTAAAAAGTTAATCTAAAAAGCTGCAAAAATCTAAGAGAAAAGCTCTCTAACCTAGGGTAAAAACAGGGGTTAAATACCCCCCAAAATCGTCCAAAAAACTGTGACCAAAATGCCCATGCGCAGCCTGAAAGCTTGACTAGCCAAGCAGACGAACGACCCTAATCCGCAATTTTCGCTACAGGCAGCGCGTCGCACTCGGCCGAGTGACAAAAGTCGCTCGGCCGAGTGAGAAACCCTGTAAATTTCCAGTAAGTCTGGGTCTTCGGGGGTCTTCACTTCGGGAGTCGCTCGGCCGAGTGAGTTGTCGTCACTCGGCCGATGGCTTCTTAGTACTCGGGCGGTCGGCATTTGCCACTCGGCCGAGTGGGTCTTCTGAAGCTCAGGCAGACGAAAAACAGTAAGTTGGCGATTTTTGAATGGCTTCGTCTGAGCGCCACTCGGGCGGACGGGGTCTCGTCACTCGGCCGATGTGGCTTCCGTCGCTCGGCCGAGTGCACACATGAAGCGTGTCCGATCAGGTCGGCCGAGCGGTGTCTCGCTGGTCGGCCGAGTGCACACATGAAGCGTGTCCGATCAGGTCGGCCGAGCGGTGTCTCGCTGGTCGGCCGAGTGACTCCTTCACTCGGCCGAGTGGGACACCAAAAATGCCCAAACAGCTTGTTTTGGCCTCCTCGTCGCTCCTGCGACGTTCTTTCTTCTTTCGCTCCTCTCCGATGGCAAAATACCCCTCGGGGAGGTCTTCGGTGACACTCTGGAGTAGGCGCATCTCGAGATCACTCCAAATCGCTCCAAATCACCTGAAATTCGACAAAAACAACAAATCGTGAAAAGCATCGCAATATCGTCGATATATCGTGAAAAACATGATTTGAGCGATCTAAATGGCATGCAAACATGCGGAAAAAAAGTGTAAAATAAGGAGTGATCATTAGTGACAAGGAAATTAATGAGTGGGGCCATGTTATTTATTATATGATAAGGTTAGGAGTTGACGAACCGAGAAACGTGAAAATTGTTTTCACGTGTCTGCCAACGGAGGATGAGGCTTGCAGTGACATGTCAGGGGGAGACAGTAAAAGGAATATGGGTGGGCAGCCGTTGCTTGGCTGATAGGAGAAGAGAAGAGGGGGTTTAATGAATGCAAAATGATTGTGGTTTTATTTGTAATAAAAGGGGAGTTAATGTATGTTGGAGGTTAGATCTGGGTGATTGGGTGTTTCAAAGATTTTCATCCACACGGTTTCATGTAATTCAAGTTAGGTGACGGTTGGGGTAAGAGAACCAACATTAAAACCAAGCTAAGTGCACACATGTGTTAATTCATTACTAGTTAAGGCACTTAATTGCCAAGATAAATGGTCAGGCTTAGTGAGAGGTAGGGGACCTATGAGCACATGGGGGAGGGTTGTGGAATATTTCTTGCGGTTGGTGGAGGTTGAAAGCATGAAACATATGGGTTACAATTTGGGGGGGGGGCCTAAAGTAGTTATCGGGTTTCAAGACGAAATAAAAATAATACTGACAGTTTCAAGCCGTCACATCCTACCCACCTTATAAAAAATTCCGTCCTCGGACTTTAATAAAACTAAGGGGGAGGTGTAATGACCGCATGAATCAAGAGTTTCAGAATAGGCAATGACAGAGAAGATTCAGTGAGTGAAAACATGATGACATGGCCGTTTTGGTGGAAGAACCGTGAATCGATTACAAGGAAATTTGAAAGGTGGATAGGACGAGGAAACGAATTAGTGAATCAATAATGCGTGAGTTACGTAATCGGGGTCGTCGGAAGCTTGCGGAGCTCGGGAAATCATTGGGATTTAGTGGGGAATTTTGTCGAAGGGTTCGCGGCTCGGGAATGTCGGAAAAGGAAAGATAGCTCGCCTTGGAGAGGGGACTTGGGGGGTCTCGCTGGAGGTTGCCGGAGAAGAGGTCAAGGGGGTGTTTGGTGGAGCTTGGCGGGGGAGGTCTGCCGGAGTTGGGAGAAGGGAGGCATGCCACCGTCAGCCTCTTGGCGGACGGCCGGAGGAGGGAGGAGGGAGGAGGGGGAAACGGGGAGTTGTTGCCCGTGGGTTTTCTCCCAAGGAAGAAGAATGGTGCTTTAAAATCGAAGTAAAGGGGATGTGTTAGTGACAGGGAAATTAATAAGTGGGGCCATGTTATTTATTCTGTGATAAGGTTAGGAGTTCATTAACCAAGAAACGTGAAAATTGTTTTCACGTGTCTGCCGACGGATGATGAGGATTGCAGTGACATGGCAGGGGAGACATCAAGGGGAATAGGGGTGGGCGACAGTTGCTTAGCTGATGGAAGAAGAGAAGAGGGGGTAGGAGAAGGATTTTAAATGATGAGAGCAACAACTGTGGCAAGGTATACGTAACATGGTAGTATCAATATTTTAACCAGCATTAAGGTGACAACAATAGTAAACGAGCAGGCAATAGCATTAAATACTTGCAAGCAGTAAGGGAAATAAGACGACACTATTTTAAATGTACAAGCAGTAGTAAATCTAGAATCTACGTGACTTATATAGGAAAGTATAGTGTGCGACCATTGAGCCCATCTCTTGCCACGGGCCACCAAAAAACCATATACAAAATTGTTGGCTTAAGTGAACAGTCGTTCTGCAATTGATTAGTTTCCTCTTTAATTAGGTCTCTAGTTGGCAATGTCGTTTGTTCAAGTCAATAGCCATTCTAAGGCTATATGTGATATCCTAAGTTCATACTAGTACAATATCTAAATTTCTAAAGTAAGAATTAGAGTGACTTACCTTTATTATATAATACAAGACATGAAAATATTATCTCACAATTGGATTGTTGTGATATGATAATAGTTTCATATAATTGCATATCATCATATCTCCATAATATTTATTATTATGATATTGACCTGTAAACATTTCTAATGCATAACAGTTTGCTAAAGAATATAATGCCATTAATGTTAGTGAAAGCAAGAAATAATATTAATGCGAAAATGCTCTTAGAATACCATAGGAAGAAAGCAATTTGCAATTGACTACCAACAGTCTTGTTCTAATACCAACTCATAAAAAAATTAAGTGAATCATGCTTGAGAATTTGCCTGGGACCTAATTTTTGGGATAAGTGCCACCATAAAATACTCATATGGCATAATCACTACCAACTGAAACTTAATGAAGGAACCGCCCAAACTACAAACACGAAAGAGACATGCATTTGTTATCAAAAAGCTAATATTGATGGAAAAATCAGAAAGCAACACTTTCACAAAGACCGCCATGAAATTCTAAAATGCATAAATGCTATGATTTGCAATTTACAAGCATTCAAAATCAAGTTTCAACATGCTTGTATGGTAGTTCCTTTACTAAGATTCATGATTCAATAGATAGTTCAACAGTAGCATTATGTTTTAAACTATCACCAATTAAAGTAAATTAACATGCTAATTATTTAAGAAAAGATGGGATGGAACCTACTATACATTGTGTGGATCCGAGAAGGATGGTGAGCATTAGGTTCACCGACGACGGAATCGGGGTCATCGAAAGCTTGCGAAGCTTGGGAAATCATCGGGATTTCCTTGGGCAATTTTATCGAACTGTTGGTGGCTCGGGAATGTCGGAAAAAGAAAGATGGCTCGCCATGGAGAGGAGACTTGTGGTGTCTCGTCGGACGTTACTGGAGCAGAGGTCAAGGGGGTGTTTGGAGGAGCTTGGCGGGGGAGGTCGATCGGAGTTGGGGGAAGGGAGACATGCCACCGTCGGCCTCCTAGCGGATGGTCTAAGGAGGGAGGAGGGAGGACGGCCTACTGCTGGGCTGTCGCTGGCCAGAGGGGACAGAAGGGGGCTCGTGTGTGGGCAGCCATGGACAAGGGGTGGAGAAGAAGGATATCCGGTGATTGCTGCATCCGGGCCAAGGGATAAGGGGGTCGTGGCTTGGTTTTGAGAGGATGAGGAAGGAATTTGAATGACGAGAAGAGAGGGTAGGAAAAGGATGAGGAGGAGGAAACAAGGAGTTTCTAGCAGTGATTTTTCTCCCTGGGAAGAAGCATGATGCTTTAAAATCAAAGTAAAGGAGATAGGTTAATGATAGGGAAATTAATGAGTTGGGCCATGATATTTATTATGTGATAAGGTTATGAGTTGACAAACCGAGAAATGTGAAAATTGTTTTCACGTGTCTGTCGACGGAGGATGAGGCTTGCAGTGACATGGCAGGGGGAGATAGCAAGGGGAATAGGGGTGGGTGGCCGTTGCTTGGTTGATGGGATAAGAGAAGAGGGGTTTTAATGAAGGGAAAATGATTGTGGGGTTATTTGTAATAAAAGGGGAGTTAATGTATATTGGAGGTTAGATCTGGGTGGTTGGATTTTGAGGAGGTGTTTCAAAGATTTTCATCAACATAGTTTCATGTAGTTGAAGTTAGGTGACGGTTGGGGTAAGGCAACTAACATTAAAACCAAGCTAAGTACACACATGGGTTAATTCATTAACTAGTTAAGGCACTTAACTGCCAAGATAAATGGTTAGGCTTAGTGAAAGGTAGGGGACCTGTGAGCACATAGCGGGAGGGTTGTGGAATATTTCTTGCAGTTGGTGGATGTTGAAAGCATGCAACATATGTGTTACAATTTTGGCGGGCTAAAGTAGTTATCAGGTTTCGGGATGATATAAAAATAATACTTGACAGTTTTAGGTCGTCACATCCTACACACCTAATAAAAAATTACATCCTCAGACTTTAATAAAACTAAGGGGGAGGTGTAATGACCGCATGAATCAAATGAATTTCATAATAGGCAATGACAAAGAAGATTAAGTGAGTAAAAAATATGATGACATGGCCGTTTTGGTGGGAGGCACTGTGAATCGATTACATGGAAATTTGAAAGGTGGATACGACGAGGAAACGAATTAGTGAATCAGTAATGGGGGAGTTACGAAATCGAGGTTGTCGGAAGCTTGCAGAGCTCGAAAAATCATCGGGATTTTGTTGGGGAATTTTGTCGAACAGTTGGCGGCTCGGGAATGTCAAAAAGGAAAGATGGCTCGCCATGTAGAGGGGACTTGGGGGTCTCACCGGAGGTTGCCGGAGAAGAGGTCAAGGGGGTGTTTGGTAGAGATTGGTGGGGGAGGTCTGTCGGAGTTAGGAGAAGGGAGGCAGGCCACCGTTGGCCTCCTGGCGGACGGCCAGAGGAGGGAGGAGGGATGAGGGGGAAATGGGGAGTTGTTGTCCATGGGTTTCCCCCAGGGAAGAAGAATGATGCTTTAAAATCGAAGTAAAGGGGATGGGTTAGTGACATGGAAATTAATGAGTGGGGCCATGTTATTTATTATGTGATCAGTTTAGGAGTTGACGAACCAAGAAACGTGAAAATTGTTTTCACATGTCTGGACAGAGGATGAGGCTTGCAACGACATGGCAGGGGAGACATCAAGGAGAATAATGGTGGGCGGCCATTGCTTGGCTGATGGGAGAAGAGAAGAGAGGGTGGGAGAAGAGAAGAGAGGGTGGGAGAAGGATTTTAAATGATGAGAGCAACAACTGTGGCAAGGTATACGTGGCATGGTAGTATCAATATTTTAACCACCATCAAGGTGACAACAATAGTAAACGAGCATGCAATAGCATTAAAGACATGAAAGCAGTAAGGGAAATAAGACGACACTATTTTAAATGTACAGCAGTAAAACTAGAATCTACGTTACTTATATTGAAAAGTATACTGTGCGACCATTGAGCCCGTCTCTTGCCACGGGCCATCAAAAAACCTGTCACGTCCCACTACCAGTTTCTTTTCTTTTCTTTTTTTGGAAGTGGGGACACGAGCAGGGCCGAGGTGTGCTTAAGACATGGAGACAGTACTTTTTCTTACGTGCCTCCTTGACCTAAGCACACTAAGCATCTATAGGTAATTCACAAGTCCTTGCATGCATACTCAAAACAACACAGATAATCATTAATGTTATTACAATTACACCAATAAAGGAAATGACAAGGGGACCTTATAGCCCATACAACACGGAGTACATTGTTAGGCTATGGATATACTGAACATTACATGGAGCTGAAACATAAAACTGGTCTCCTGAAATATCTTTACCTTTAATGGATCATGCTACACTGGATCTAGGATCTGCAAAACTGCCCTCAGGACCTAACAAAACAATGTCTATTAGTGAGGGGCTCTCATGTAGGTTTCCAAGCATCAACTTCATTTAAATAATTATAACAAAATACTAGCATGATATGAAATTTTAACAATTTGATATCATGAAAATATTTAAAAGCTAACTAGCATGAGTGCAGAAGTAAACTAATCACAATGTGGATATGCATCAAATAACATGATAAAAATGGAATTAACAACAATAACATGCGCACATAGATAATTTTGCAGCAGTGAAATCTACTAGCAGGATAGCATGATGTGAATGAAAATTCATAACGAGCATGATGAAAACATAATATAAGGTTGACATGTGCTCAGCGATAATCTAATCACGATCAAATGATGTCATGGCAGTCATGGGGAAGATTAACACATTTAAACATTTCTAAAAGTATCAGATCGATGTAAAGTTAGAAACCTAAACTATTGTATTACTCATGTCTGAGGGTACACTTTCTTTCATTTTTGGCATCATCCTTACATCAGGGGCGCTCACCTGCGTAACCACAACCCCGCCTACACGTCTGAAGGCGGTGACGTTTGTTCATTAACACCGCCTTCCATAGTTGGAAGGTGGTGACGTTCATTCAGTAACCCCACCCCCTAGTGTCGGAAGGTGGTGACGTTCATTCATTATGGATGACCCAATTAATTTATTGCCCTTGAGACATCGAGTTACACCACAAGTGTCTTATTCTAATCATCATGTTAATGTTAATATCGATGGTTAATCATTATAGTAGTTACATTCTTTCGGTATGGTGACGTTGTCACCCCAACAGTTTGTTCATTCATTTCGTTACATTCATGCAATAATGTGACGATGTCACCCAACATAGGTATTCATTCATTAAATCAATCCATTGATTCTTAGCATATCAGGTAATTTAGCACCATTAATCAGGGGCTTCAGATTTCAATGAAGACATTTCAAGACAAGCAAGCATGGTATCATTCATTTAATTAATGATTAAAACTAAAACGATGAGTATGGTATTCAATTAGTCCAATTAAGTATGCAAGCAAGATTTACTTAACATGAACTATGGGTAATACATTAATATTCAACCATTACTACAATTTTGTAGATTAATCAATTAATGATTAATATTATGAATTAACATATAGTTGTGTTAACCTAGACTATTTCTTGGGTAGTTATACTCGTAAGTCACAACAGTTCTAGCAATAGAAATAAAGCAGTGCAAAAGTATGGACCAGGCTATGAAAGGTAACTAAAGATGATCGTGCAAGGGTGACAAGTAAAAGTGACCGTGCAAGTAAAACAAGTAACATACAAGAGCAACCGTGTTGATAGAAATAGTAAGACTAGCAGACATGAGTTATAACCAAATTAAACATGCAGGTACAGAACATATAATCAATTCGTTATTGTGATGCTAACAGTAATTATCTAAACTATGTGACTCACGTAGGAGAGTATGATATGTAACCATTGAGCCCACCTCTTTCACAACAGGGAGCTAATCCCGCACGTCTACGTACAACATACTTTTGAAAACAGGTACTTTTTGAAAAATGGACATGACGTGAAAAGGAGACGAGACTCCTTGTCACTTGAAAAGAGAGGTGCCTCCCGGTCATAGCTCCCAAACCCTCTCTACAATGAGTTTCCCTAAACCCAATGATGTGTCAAGTGTATTGAATCGTTTCAAAATGTGTGAGCGCTACTCCCATATGTAGGAGATCAAACAAGTAATAGTCCTGGTGAGTCCAAGTATCGTATCCATGGGACAACTGACCTACAAAACCACGAATTTCAGTTTATAAAGAATACTAACACGACGAGAAACAACCACCTTTCAGATATAAAAGTAATGGCGTTGATGGTTTAAAATGCGAAAAGAGAATCCTACGATAATTACGACAAATTCGATACTGGGTACTAATATGGATAGTATGTGTCGGTTGTGGTTTCGTTAGGGTGTATTGCAATCAATGATTGGTAATATCTTTTCTATAACTAACTGTTTCGTCCTGCTAGGACACGAGAATGTCGGAAGGTGTGGTGATAAAGCGCGTAAAATAGTGCCAAAAAGTAATCACGTATATCACTAATTTCATGAAGAAAATACACACAAGTGCCCTCTCCGGTCACGATACATCCTCTCAGATCGCATCACAAATAAGTCGTATTCATATCATATTCGATTCAAGCATGCCCACATCTCCGTATAACATACCCAAACAATATATATGTAGAAATCAATGAAATACGCAATATAACGTGAACATAGGGCGAAAAGATATCGAAATCAAAGACTACAACACCCTAACTACATCACAACCAGCACATGAAGGTACTAGCCATGCATGGAGAGAAAATAAACCATATTCATAGACAAATACATGCTTAAAGTCTCAAAATACGTGACAAATACGCTAGATACAAGCCAAATACTCACAATATAAGGCTAAAGATAGGAAAAATATCACCAAATCTCTCCAAATAGACCCTAGATCTCCTTCAGATAATAGCTCCTGCCTCTGTCTCCAGGGCCTCCAAATCTCACGCCAAAATACAGTTCCTAGAGCCCCAAATACATCAGAATACCCACAAAACCCTAAAATACGCTTATATATAATGCATTGCGGGTTTTGGGGGCGTATCGGGTTCAAACCTGATCCAAAATCGATTAAACCCGCACCCAAAAGGTCGGATCCAATCAGCACCGTCCGATCAAGTGCGGGATTACGTCTAGAGATGCCACATGTCACCACAGATCCGCCAAACTCGCGCCCGCTTAGCTGCAATCCGAATCCGCTTCGTATTCGCTCTCGGCCGTTGGATCTGGATTTGATCGCTCCAAAGAACGACGTGTGGCCCTGCTTCGAAACGAACCTAGCAGCTCCGCTTCGCTCCGTCGGGGCAAACTTCGGCCGTTGGATGGTGATTGAACGCTCCATATGTAGCCACGTAGCTCCGCCTGTGAGTTGCATCAGCTCCCGTCCGATTGAGCGGAACCGCCCAGATTGTGCCATGTGTCCGCCTGTGAGAGAGGCTTCGTACGACAAGCTGTATTTTCATATTTTATACGTATTTCGGCTGTATTTCTCCATTTAATTTGTATTTTGCATTCAAAAATTCATAGTAATTAGCACAGATCTCAAAAAATACAAATAAATAGCCGTTGGAATCAAATACTCAATAAATAGCTGTTTTATGCATAGAATAAGTGATTACTCTAATAAATGACGATATTCAAAATACGATTGTATTAGAGACCAAATACGTATCATATATGCACAAAATGGGGCTAAATGAGGTGTTAAATATGCAATATTCCACCCAAATCATATATCAAGTGCATGTTTCTTATATGATGTTCAATAAGATATTCCACAAGATATTCCACGACATGTACCACATGATGTTCCATACGATAATCTATTAGCATTCATTGAGTCATAGATGGCATGCAGCAGGTGATGTGACTATTTTAATGTGAGCAATCATGCAATTAGTGTATCCAAAGTTCATGCATAGTTTTCAAGTGATAAGCGTCCGGATGTGGTAGGCAAGGGTGGACGTGACAAGAAATTTCAAGATGGTGAATATGAGAGTACTTGCAATGGAAAGTTGAAGTAACTCGTTTAAGTGTATTTATAATCAATGTTTACAAACTGATGATAATTGGAATTCTTGTATTTTATCCACACATATGGGCTTATTCAAGGTTGGCCAAGTAGGTCACTATCCCTAGGTAGGGTGATGCAAAACTTGGGCACAAGCGATTCCAGCCGGCTTGGTGAACCAATATTAAAAACGCCGATTATTAACTTTCGTTCCATTGATTATATTAACAAACAGTGAGTAGTTTCCTAATTCTTTAGATCTCTACCACTATTATAGTTAAACCAGGACCACTGATTGACTTTCTTATTGAAAACCAGAAAGTTAGGGACCCATTTTAGATCGACTGGGCCAAAGCAAAGTTGATGCTAAAACATTTGAGAAGAAAGACAAGTCCAACAAACATGGAATACAAAATTGTTGGCTTAAGTGAACAATCATTCTGTAATTGAGTAGTTTCCAATTTAATTAGGTCGCTAGTTGGCAATGTCGTTTGTTCAAGCCAAGAGCCGTTCTAAGGCTATATGTGATATCCTAAGTTCATACTAGTACACTATCTAAATTTCTAAAGTTAGAATTAGAGTGTAAAGTAAAGCATGATTCACTTACCTTTATTATAATACAGACATGAAGATATTATCTCGCTATTGGGTTATTGTGATATGATAACAGGTTCATGTAATTGCATATTATAATATCTCCACAATATTTATTCTTATGACATTGACCTGTAAACATTTCTGAGGCATAACAATTTGCTAAAGAATGTAATGCCATTAATGTTAGTGAAAGCAAGAAATAATATTAATGCGAAAATGCTCTTAGAATACCATAGGAAGAATGCAATTTGCAATTGACTTCCAATAGTCTTGTTCTAATACCAACTCATAAAAATATAAGTGAATCATGCTTGACTATTTGCTTAGGACCTAATTTTTGGGATAACAAAATGCCACCATAAAATACCCATATGGCATAATCACTTCCAACTGCAAACTTAAAGAAGGAACCGCCCAAACTACAAACACGAAAGAGGCATGCAACACTTTCACAAAGACTGCCATGAAATTCTGAAATGCATAAATGCTATGATTTGCAATTTACAAGCATTCAAAGTCTAGTTTCAACATGCTTGTATGGTAGTTCCTTTGTTACAATTCATGATTCAGTCGATAGTTCAGCAGTAGGATAATGTCTTAAACTATCACCAATTAAGGTAAATTAACATGCTAATTATTTAAGAAAAGATGGGATGGAACCTACTATACATTGCATGGATCTGAGAAGGAGGGCGAGCTTCGGGTTCACCAGCGACAGAATCGGGGTCGTCGGAAGCTTGCAGAGCTCGGGAAATCGTCGGGATTTTGTTGGGGAATTTAATCGAATGGTTGGTGGCTCAGGAATGTTAGAAAAGAAAAGATGGCTCGCCATGGAGAGGGGACTTGGGGGGTCACGTCGGAGGTTGCTGGAGAAGAGGTCAAGGGGGTGTTTGGCGGAGCTTAGCGGGGGAGGTCTGCCGGAGTTGGGAGAAGGGTTGCAGGCCACCGTCGGCCTCCTGGCGGATGACAGAAGGATGGAGGCCGACCTCCTACTGAGCCGCCGTTGGTTAGAAGGGATTGAAGGGGGATCAGGTGTGGGCATCCATGGAAAAGGGGTGGATAAGTAGGATGGCTGACGGTTGCTGCATCCGGGCCTAGGGAGAAGGGGTCGTGGCTTGGTTTAGAGAGGAGGAAGGATTTTAAATGATGAGAGAAGAGAGGGTAGGAGAAGGAGGAAGAGGAGGAAACGGGGAGTTGCTAGCCGTGGGTTTTCTCCCAGGGAAGAATAATGGTGCTTTAAAATCGAAGTAAAGGGGATGGGTTAGTGACAGGGAAATTAATAAGCGGGACCATGTTATTTATTATGTGATAAGGTTAGGAGTTGACGAACCGAGGAGCATGAAAATTGTTTTCACATGTCTGCCGACGGAGGATGAGGCTTGCAGTGACATGGAAGGGGGGAGACATCAAGGGAAATAGGGGTTGGCGACGTTGCTTGACTGATGGGAGAAGAGAAGAGGGGGTTTAATGAAGGGAAAATGATTATAGGGTTATTTGTAATAAAATGGGACTTAATGTATGTTGGAGGTTAGATCTGGGTGGTTGGATTTTGAGGAGGTGTTGCAAAGATTTTCATCCACATGGTTTCATGTAATTGAAGTTAGGTGACGGTTGAGGTAAGATAACCAACATTAAAAGCAAGCTAAGTGCACACGTGGGTTAATTCATTAATTGATTAAGGAACTTAATTGCCAAGATAATGGTTATGCTTAGTGAGAGATAGGGGACCCGTGAGCACATGGGGGAGGGTTGTGGAATATTTCTTGCGATTGGTGGAGGTTGAAAGCATGAAAATGGGTTACAATTTTGGGGGGCTAAAGTAGTTATCGGGTTTCGGGACGATATAAAAATAATACTGACAGTTTCATGCCATCACAATGATTGTTAAAGGCATGATAGAAAAGCCACCATAAGTGCTCAGTTGGAAACTATAATGAGTGTACCAAAAGCATTGTGTATGTATCGATTTGCCTATGAAGTAGGATGGTGAGAACAATGGATCTCCCCTTTATATGGCTCATTGGGTACGAGTCAATACGAGTGTTGTGATTATGTCTTGCATCCATGCATTGTATTTAAGTGATTTTATGCATTAGTATCACGGTGCAGTATTAAGAATTATGATATAAACATACATGAGTTTTAATCAGATTGGATTTAAGAGTTAGATTCAAGTTAGAATTCCATTTGGGTAGAGAAATTAGATCCAAGATAGAAGTCTTATTAAACTTAGGACTTTGGTTATTTAGTAGTGTGGTTTACAATTACATAAAAGTTTGTACTCATTGTATGAGAGTTATACTAGAATAGTGATTTATTGTACCACCATATGTATCTCGTATTAATAGATGAGATGTGGCTTAACTTAGCTTTGGCTTTTGAAGGTTTTGGAAGCCACTGTGTACAAAGGAAAAAGGAAGAGATTATTAGTAAGATGAGCGTTCATTTTGTACCCTTGCCATTCATAATAGATTTCTCTATTTGTGCTCTATGGATTTAGGTTAAGATTAATCAACTGAGTCATGTATATCTTTTCTTGCATACACAGTTTATCATAAAGGTCATGAAAACCCTAACAAAAGGACATCAAGCCCTAAGGATGCCAAATAATATATTAACTTATACTAAAAGTATATGAGGTTGAGGGAGAGATAACGTAATGGTTATGCAAAGAGGAGAAATGGAAAGATATGATTTCTCCTCTCTTTTCTATATATTTCGGTGTTTACAGAAGAAAAGGATCTTCTCTTTATTAGGTATTGGTGTTTCATACCAATATTATTTTGATGATGATCACTACATTATGTTGTTGCTAATATCTCTCATATTTTAGTCTCATAGTTAACATGTAAAGAATATCATTTTTGGAGACCAAATGTTTGGTGCAAGTATGGACATCAAGAGGAGCAATGCCAAAGCTTGGACTCAAGGGGTGCCAAACCTTAGAAGATAATGGGGAGCATCAAGGCATCAAGAGGTTGAAGATTAGACTCTAAGGGAAGCAGTGTAATCCATGTATTATTTCATTTATTACTTTTCTTTTTTTGAGTCTAGGTTTATTGTAATGCCTCGATAGATGGACTAACTAATTCATGCATATGCATTTTCCGTCTTAGTGAGGCTTAGGATTATCATAGAAATATTCTCTATAGGTTCACCATGACTTAAACTCAAACTGGAATTTTAGCTCTCCAACAGTCGATTGATGAAGGCATGACATGTGACTGGATGACCTCCAGGCGCCTGGCCAGCCTTCTACAGCCAACTGGTGTGCACAGCTCAAGTCAACATTTCTTGACTCTTTCTTGAGCTCTTGGAAACAGACGACTGACGTTCATATTACATGCGCATGTCTTCCATCAGGCGCCTGGGATTTGTTCTCCAGTCGTATATATGCCAAAGTGTGTACCTTGCACCTTCTGGGTTTCAACCCACTTTGCAATTCAGTCGATTGATGAGAGGTCTTTAGTCGCATATCAAATTACAGGCGACTGAGAATTGGTCATCTATCATCTGAAGGCGCTAGTGCAAAAGTTGTGTTTTTTCTCAGCTCCTTTCCATCACATGTGACAGTCGCCTGCTGAAGGATAGTCATGTGCTTGCACCTTGTACAGGCGGATGTGTAGTCTCCTACAGTCGCTTGTCCTGGCTTAGATTATATTTGTTGGGAATTTTATAGCCGTTGACCAGTCGACTATCAATTATTCATCAGTCGACTGTCTGTGCTGTAAACTGCCAAAATCTAGACGTTGCAGATTTCATTCTTTGGGGTTTTTACTTGGGTTTGAGGGTTTCTTTTGGCTTCCTATATATAGGAGAGGGATGAGTTCATTAAAACTTCTTGATACTATTGCAAATCATTAGAGATTGATTAAGCCACTCTCAAACTCTCTCATTTCCCTCTTAGAGCTCTAAATCTCCTTCATGCATTGAAGCTTAGCTCAAGAGAAATCATCCAAGTGCAATCAATCTAAATCTCAAGCACTTGGTCATCCTCTTCCATGCCTTCTTCTTCATATGAGTAAGTTCATCATCAAGGCATATGTAAGAGTATTTATTTTACTTTGTTTTCTTTGAAACCCTAGCTTTTTGTGTGAGAGCTAGTTACTCTCTGTGTGAGAGTATAACCTTCTGTGTGAGGGTTGGTTGAGATCTCTCTTTGTGAGAGTTAGAGTCTCTCTGTGTAAGAGCAAAGATTTATCTATGTGAGAATCTAGATCCTCTGTGTGAGGTATCTCTGTGTGAGATTGTATTCACTTCTTTTTTGTGAGAATCATAGTGGATATTGGCGTGGCTAGACGTCCCCAAGTTTGGGGAACTAGGGTAAAATCTTGTATTTACGTTTGGATTGATTGTGTTGATTAATTCCTCTTGCACTTATTATTCTGTATTTGCAAGTTAAATATTAATTGCACAATTTATTGCCATAACTCTATTCACCTCACACCCCTCTAGAGTTTGTTGTTGTTAGTATTGCAAGGTAGACGGTCATAACACTCTTTTACCAACATAAAAAAGAAGAAATGAAGTAAGAACAAATCGACGACATCAATTAAAAAATGCAAATGTAAGTTGAAAGAAAATGTAAGAAGTGAGAAATATAAAAAAGAGTATTAATAATAGTAGGTAATTAATAAAGGTCCATATTGGACTTTATAATAGATTATATATGAAATCTTGTACATTGAAATCTTATTTTTCTTTTAAAAATGTGCAATGTTATATTACGACCCAATGTTATTGCAATGATCTACAATAACATGAGATGCATCTTAACTTTCCCTTTAGTTGCCACTTTATGCTTGAACTTTGCCTTAAAATGTTCACCATGAACCTTGACACCAATTGTTAGGACATATGCACAGATATAATATTACATACACGTACTCTCTCTCGCACACATACAGAATAATGGATATGTGTTGGAAGCACAGAAAATTTCTTGCGTTGTCAACTTGGTTTTCATTTTTTAAAAAATTGAAACTTTATTTAGGGTTTGTTCGACATATCATGGATGATCACCACAACAAAAATCAAGTAAATTCGATGCCATTTGACCATCACTTTACCTGTGGCGAATTAAACGATTTTGGAAACTTTTTGTATCGGGTGCATCAATGGTCAAATACCCCTCCCTTAGAGTTCATTCATATTTGGGGGTTTGGTGTGTTAAATTGTGTATAACAACCCTAAAAAGTACATCAAAAAATATTTTGTAATAAAACTAACCTGACAACGCATGAAATTTTCTACATGGTTAGCACATATATATCAATCTTTTTTATATCTGTTATATAACTGAGGAATGTTTTTGAATGGGGTCGCTGACAAGGACAAAAGGGTGGGTAGAAAGACATGTGCGATTGGATCTTGAGGAATCAATTGATAGAATGAGAATTTCTAAAAAAATTGGGGAAAACCCTAAAATTTTGGGGAGAACGAAATCTGGATGGAACTAAATTTTAGGATGAACTTAAAATTTCAAAATTTGGGAGAACTAAACCTAGAGAGAACAAAATTTTGTGGGAAACTAAAAATTTTGGGAAAACTAAATCTGGAGGGAATACAATTTTGGGGAAATTAAAATTTTAAGTTTTGGATGGAACGAAAATCTGTAGAAAACTAAATTTGGGGGGATTAAATTTTTTGAGGAGAACTAAATTCTCTTGGAGGAATTAAAATTTAGTTTGAATATGATTAAAAAGATTTATTGGGGGTAATATTTTAAAGAGACTGCAAATTTATTTTAAGGGGGATTATGAATTGGTTGAAATTTTTCGGGAGAATATTTTATATGCGCTGTGACCTATGCTGATAGGTTATGACTTGTGTGTGAGAGTGAGAAATATGGGTATCGTATGATATATAAGGCTAAGCCTCATATACGACTCCAAAACCCCGACCCTCGCTATTTTTTGGAGGATTGGAACTGTTCATATTGATCTACATATTCTAAAACCCCAAAACACCAAATATGAGATGAATCCAACGGGTTTTGCCCATTCATCTATTGTAACGACCCGCTCTCAGGGGGCATTACTTATTTGATTACATTCGTAGGTCTGCAGTCAACCAGTGAAAACAAAATAGCTTACGATGCAGAGATGTACAAAAATACCCAAACAATGTCCATTTATTACAATCCATAATATACAATACGTTCCAACAAAGATATATGAAAGAAAAGAAGTACAAATGGAAATGTGTCACGACATGAACTCTAAAACTGCAGCCCCTGGGTCGAACTCTGGCTCATCATGCTTAGGAACCTCTTCTTCTACCTGTACGTCGTCTGATGGTGCCACAAAGATGGAACTGTTGGTAAGTCACAACAATTCTAGCAATAGAAATAAAGTAGTAAAAGAGTACGGAATAGGCTATGGTAAACAGTCAAAGATGATCATGCAAGTGCAACAAGTAATGTAAGAGCAGACATACATGCAAGTACGATAAGTGACGAAAAAGGTGACTGTGCATGTACAATAAATAACGTATAAGAGCAACCATGGTGATAGCAATAATGAAGCATAATTGAGATGACCATATTAAGGGGAGTATAATTGTGCCTAGCCTAGATCGTGACTTATAATGCGAAGTACAATAAGCAACAAAGAGTCCATCTCTTACCACGGGTGCACGTACCCGGGTTAAACCAAAACTGTGATTACAATACAATATTGTTCAATAATATGTGATTCAATTCTGTGAATTGGTCACCGACGAACTTTGAAGGGGTTGCTAGGACCCGGTCAGGACAACAAAGCCTGAACTGGTCGCTCCCGCACTCCCACTATTATAAGTTACCCAAAAACCCCAAGTGTCTGTGATGTAAATCCAGAATATGTTTATTACAGAATGTTCCACTAAATATTCCATAAGATATTCCACAAGATGTACCACAAGATATTCCATTCGATAATTCATTAGCATTCACTGAGTCATATATAGATGTCAAGCAGCAAATGATGCGACTATTTAAACGTGAACAATCATGCAACAGGTGTATCCAAAGTCCATGCATAGTTTTTAAGTGAGAAGCATCAGAACATGGTAAACGAGGGTGAGCAAGAAAAGAAGTTATCATGGTGATGAAAAGGTTGAAGTAACTCTTTTAAAGGTATGTAAAATCAATGTTTGCGAACTGCTGATAATTGGAGTTCTTAGCATTGATCCACACAAATGAAACTAGTCAAGGTTGGTTAAGTAGGTCACTATCCCCGCAAGCAGGGTGATCCAAAACTTGGGTCCAAGCGAAACCAGCTGGCTGGGTAAATCAATAATAATAACGCCGATTATCAAGTTCCACTACATCTATTATGTTAACAAATGGTAGAGCAGTTTCCTGATCATTTACTATATAGTTAAACCAGGACCACTGATTTACATTCTTATTGAAAACCAGAAAGTTAGGGATTTAGAATAAAGATAAGTCCAACAACTATGATGTTGATCTCATGCTTCGAGCATGTAGTATTTCCATTAGTACACAGCTTAACCAAGTAGATGGTTGCGTGCTATAACTACCAAATTTGAAAGTTGACAATGTCGTATGCTCAAGTTAATAGTCGATCTAAGACTATAAGTTCAGTTTCCTATTTAATTAGGTCTCTAGTCGATTGTTCAAGTCAATAGCCGTTCTGAGGCTATATGTGATGTCCTAAGTTCATACTAGTACATTATCTAAATTTCTGAAGTTAGAATAGAGTGACTTATAGATTTCGAGGTCATCGTAGTAAGCCGAGGATTGAGCTAGAGCTTCCAATGGTACTCGTGCACGAGAAATGGTATATGCAAACATCAGAAATAATCGGTTAAAGATCACACTATTTTCTATCTACTTTTCTTAACGTGTTCGTATTTTTATTATAGCTTAAAAGAAGTCAAAACGTGTACTAATAATTTTTAGATAGGTTAGGTGTGAGGAAAATAATTTTATATTGGAAGAAAATAATTTTCTGAAGCTCATGTCATTTTTATATAATTTTTGAATGCTTAAAATCAATTTTATAGATTTAAAATGAATTTAAAACTAATTTTCTAAATTAGAAAATAACTAGCGTAAATGTTTGAAGATTTATTTAGAACAATATACATGTCAAAAACTTTCATATAATAGGTCAAAAGGTTGCTCTTGACTAGTAGAATACATATATAATTTTTGTATTTCAAATACGTGTAGTATTAGAAGATACGAATTTTAAAAGCAAATTGGAATTAATTACGTACATCTTTGAAAAATCATTTTGAAAAATAGAAGCCTCAAATTGGGATGATTCCAGCGCCTACGCGTTTGCGTCGATGCGTAGAATTTTTCAGCGCTTACCGTGTATTTGTCTAATCATTACAGGATTTATTATGAATTTTAGTTCAATAAACACAAATAATAAATATATATACGCGTATATATACGTATACATTATATACGTTACTTCCTCTTCCTTCTCGCATGTAGCAACGGAGGCGGGGTTCCTCGTCGTGGCAGCGGCGGCGT
Organism: Scilla litardierei; assembly: GCA_030789695.1. NCBI lineage: Eukaryota > Viridiplantae > Streptophyta > Magnoliopsida > Asparagales > Asparagaceae > Scilla > Scilla litardierei. The sequence goes on from CM061141.1 coordinate 138,980,400, forward strand.
GGAGCGGCGGAGGGGGCATTGGGCGGCACCGAAAGCGGCGATGGAGGGGCAGTGGTCCGAAGGAGCGGGTGGTGTCGCACGTCGGCAAGGGGTGTGGTGGCAGCGAGGAGCAGATATGGCGGCAGTTTGGGGCGCTGCGAGGGTCGCATCGACAGCTGCAGATGGAGGAGGGCGGTGCGTCGCTGAGTCCGGCTGTGAGGCGTCGCATGTGGTTGTATACGGAGGAGGAATGTCGGTGGAGGATAGTGCAAGGCGAAGGCTGCTGTAGCTTCGGGGGGCTTCGCTGTGTTATATGTAGCGGGGTTGCAAGCAGATATCTCTAGGGAGCTCGGTGGTGCTGTGGGTCGTCAACATGGTAGGCAAAGAAGCAGGGCAACGAGGAGACACCAGAGGTGGCCCGGTGTTGGTCGAGCTCGACGGTGGTTTGGAAGCTCACCGGAGGACGTAAGTGGAGGTTGGGGAGTTGTGGGCTAGTGTGCTACGCCGGAGGCCATCAGTGCATGACGGATGAGGCGAGGGGATCAGAGGCAGCGACGACGGCTCTTAGGGTGGCTGCGTGGGCTCGTCGGTGATTGTCACGCCCCGCTTCCCATTGTACTTGGGGCGAGGACGCGACGAAGGTCCGCATGTGCTTAAAACAAGAGGGAGATCCTTTTTGTTTTCCTTCCTCTTTGGTTTAAGCACATTACGCGTCTGTGTGATAACATCCTGCAGGGTCTTGCATGCAGCTCAAACAACACAGATAATTTAATTAATTACAATCTCAAGTCTCAGAAACAGGTTACAACAATGAATGAATAAAGAAGGGTCATAGAGCCCATACAAGTTGTGAAAGAATTAACAAAGTACAAATGATACGAAGACACAAATGCTTCTCAGCGACGGAACACTCAGCAGCAGGGCACTACAGATCAACCTGTTTAGTCTCTAAGCAAACTCCTCTGTGAACCTGTCTAATACCTGACGTATATTTCACAAGACAAGAAATATACGTCAGCGAGGGTCGCTCGGCAAGATTTAGAAAATTATGATAATTGACCCTCGGCAAGGTTTTCAAAATCGATTTCATGACAATGTAAGTGACAAATAGTTAAAGCATGAGTACATCAAGCATAGTGCAAAAGCGGTGGCATGTAGTGTGTGCAGCAGATAATGTGGCAAGTGTAATGTGTGCAGCAGATAATGTGACAAGTGTCTTGTGTACAGCAGATAATGTGACAAGTGTCTTGTGTACAGCAGATAATGTGGCAAGTGTAATGTGTGCAGCAGATAATGTGACAAGTGTCTTGTGTACAGCAGATAATGTGACAAGTGTCTTGTGTACAGCAGATAAAGTGACAACTGTAGTGCATACAACAAATAAGATGGCAGTTCTAAGCAGGCTGGAATAAAGTAAGACTTGGCAATTTGCAATTTCACGTCCGTGGTTTCTATTCACTCCTAGGGTTCTCGCCTTTAGGTCGTGATGAGAAGGTCGTTCCTCTCACGTGGGCTTACCGTGATTGACACTAACCCACCGCGTCGGGTGGTGCTCTTGAGGAGAGTACCTTTCATACGCCCAGTGGCCGCTCAACCCTAACCCCACCCAAAAGTTTTCCGGAACACGAGCCGGCCTAGTCGACTCTCACGACATCACGATTTCACGATTTTTGCCGCTTGGGCGCACGAATTTACAATCTCACGTTTTCAAGTATTTCATTCCTTCAATGTGTTCCATCAATAACCATTCAATTAAGTGTATACAAGCATGTTAAGTTATCGACGAGACAGGCATTATGGCATGACACAACATTAGTGGTTCTCGGTTTGACAAAAATGTAACAACACTTTAAAACACGTAAAAGAATGCACACTTGCATATCAGAAAGTCACAGGTCCAATCAATTAAAAGTAAGACATGTAAAAAGTGCACTTGCCTGATCTGACGTTTTCGAGCGTTCAGGAGGTCACGGTTATCTGCGATACCGGATTCTTGATATTAGGCTAAACCAAATAAAATGTTACAACTTACCGTATGTAACTATATAACTAACATACTAGCAGCTCATAGGTTTAATCTTTAAAATGGGTTACTATTCAGATATGCAAGGCACTCTTGTTCATTACTCTACCCTATATTCCAAACTAACTTGTGTATTATCAATATTTTCGACATTAGCATAACGATTATGTGACACTAATTATGTACCACTATAGAGCATCATATATTAAGGACTCACTGACAATGTTAATTACTTAACATCTATAAAGATACAACTATCATTCTATCATTCAATTAGGATTAATGTAAACGAAAGTGATGTTAACTAACGCATACATACATGCTAACAAAACTAATCCCTTAATACTATAGTACTTGTATTATTGTATTAAGATAATATATCCTACTAATTGATGTAAAGTAAGGCTCACGTGAATAGTTTTTTTTTTTGGTTAGGTCTGTTGTAGGGCTATTAGCCTATAGTTCATATTGGTCATAGGTTATTTATAAAATAATTGTGTGATTGAAACAGAGTGTGTGTGCGTTGATTTCAGCCAAGAGAAATAACGTGGGTGTGCTGTGAGTATTAGGTGTAGGGTTTTGCCTAGGGTCCGAAAAGGACTAAAGTTATATTGGGAAATAGGATTTGAACTTCTCTTTAATAGGATTAATAATCAATAGGTTTAATTAGGGGAATTAGGGCTATTCAATAGGTTTTTAAAATGGGTCTAATACGGAAAGCTTTTCAAACATTTACAAAAAGTTTAAAATCGAATTTGAATTTTGAATTGTGAAAATTTAAAACTAGTTTTTAAGAAGAGACATTAAAATAATTATTAGAGATGATAAAAGATAAGTTTGAAAAATAGAATTGTATACGGGTACGGGAACAAAACGTCTAATAACGGATACAGGAAAAATAATACACGAGGGAAATACCGATAAAAGTAACATTAAAAACCGGTCGTTACAGCGATGGGGCTGATAGGGGCGGCACAGTGCGGCATGGGGGCGAAAGTCAGGGTGGAGAGGGCTTGGGTGCTGGCGGTGGGTCTTGAGCGGTAAGGGGTGCTTGACAGAGGATCCGAGCTCGCGTGCTTGGTTTGGAGCAGGGGAGTTCGGAGATGCGTTGGGTTTGGGTGTTGCCATGGAGGAGGAGGAGAGGTGATTGCCGGAGTTGGGGGGGTTCTTTGAGAGCAAAGGCAGGGTTTGCCGTTGGTAAGGCTGAAGGAGAAAGAGAGTTGGGTTGTATGCGTGAGTTGCAGTGAGTGGGAGAGAGTGAGGCAGTGTGTTTGTAAACCAAAGAGGGGTGGTGATTATATAGGTGTCAGAATTAATAAGATAATAGATAATTTAATGTGGCAATGAATTGAGTCTGTTGGATCCGAACAATTTGGATCTGACCAACCGCATTAAGGGGGGTGGTTAGGGAATTAAGGGTTAGGGTAAACTGAATTTAGTAATTAGTAATTTGGGGCATAATATTACCATTTTACCTATAGAACTAAACGTGCCAGAAAAATTACGAAAACAATACCACGTGATCATATCATCACGAGGATCATGAAAATGAAGTTCAATTTTAGATCCGAGTGACGAAAAAAATAGAAAAATATCATTTAGTCATTTTGAACTCATTTAGTTATGGAAAAATGTGCACTACGAAAACAGGCCGTTACATTCTACCCTCCTTACAAAAATTCCGTCCTCGGAATTTAAAGGGCCGATCATTGCCTAAGCAATTAAACGATCAAAAGGAAGGCTTGATGAATGATAACGATCTAGTAAAAAAAGTTGTAAATAGCATGAAGTATATGTATCATCATAGCATCAATAAAACAAGAGATGTTACTATTAATATCATCATATCTTTCGTAGCTAGTCCTAAGACCAGTATCATCATAGTAGCTACTCTGACTTCTCAAGTGGCCAAAGTTAATATGAGATAATGGCATCATATGAAAATGAGGGCTATTATGATGACAACGTCTGTTCAAACTTAGAACTTGAGGTGATAAGTTAGTAGCAAGCTAGATAAACCGCATAAAAATGGAGATCATAAATTTAAAGTTTCTACTCGTGCTAATTGTGACCAACAGGGCCTAGCCAAGGATGTCGTTCATAGTATAGCGTAACGACTAATCCATGTGCATTCGTGATTTTGCATCACCAACCAAGCACCAATGCCATCAGTTTCTATAATGCCCAATAACTAGCCAGCACCCAAACTCGTGTCCAAAGCCAAGCGTAATGCCCACATCTAACTTCAACACCTAAGGCCAATATCATGCCAATAATTGTCACCATCACTCCTTCCGTAGACCAATACTTGACATTCACAACACCCAACATCACCCAATAAGTAAACAACCAAAAACTCACTTTACAACAAACCCGAATGAGTAGACGCAAGAAGAAGCCAAAACGGGACATCAAAATGGGTGTGACCCAGGCATAGAGCCTAAAAGAAGCCCAAGAACCGTAACTTCCCAAGATCTCATCCACATAGTGGTAGCGAGGGTGGCGTTGAGGGTCGTCGACAAGGACAAAAATCTCCAAAATCCTAAAATATATCGTCGAAGGGCCATCAGCGGTTGTCGATCCATGTCGTACGGTAGCTGCAGTTGCTTGGTGGCGATGGGCAGCAGCAGGGCTCCGAGTGAAGCCGGGGGAGCTTGAGGTGAGATGGGTTGGGCTAGCGGGGAGAGAGAGGGTGAAGGGGTGGGTGTCGTCGTGGCGTAGGGGAAGCCACGGGATGGGTTTGGTGAGGAAAGAGATGATGGGATTAAATGGGGCGCTGAATTTGTCGATAAGGTAGGGTAGGGTAGGCTGGATTGGGGATCGAGGAGATGATGCATACAAAAGGTTATAAAGAGGTGGGGGATGATGAGCGATGTAAAAGGCCCCATCCAAGGGAAAACGGGTACAAGAGATAAGCAGCGGTAAAGGAAGACTACGAGCTAAAAAAGATGAAGAAAAAGTAGCTGATTTCTCTTGCACGTCTCGGTTTGGCTTGTCATAAATTCTCTAGCACCATCCTCAAATGCTTCTAAGTGTCCTTCGATTAAAACATTGTTGAAGAGGACTACTATGAATATATCCAGACACTCGTAGAACGCTTTGTTCACGAGACCCATGAATACTCACGGCACATAGACCACACCAACGACATCATTAAGTATTCATAATGTGTATACTTGGTCTTGGAAGTAGTCTTCGAGACGTTATCTTTCAAATGGTGGCATCCTCTCTGTAAGTCCTCCAAGTCGATATAATCAATGCGATGAAGATGACATTCGCTTTTCACAGTCATCTTGTCAGCGATCGATAGTTGATACTCTTGTGTCAAGATCCATTCTTCCAATGAGCTTTCCAGGATGACACGTTAAGTCGTATCCATTCATTTCGCAACAAATCTTCCAACTGAGCCCAAAGCTCAGGTGGCATTGTGTGTATGGTGTCTTCGATATTGGTCGGGTGCTTGATAGCAAATCAATCGAAAACTTGAGGATTCGATCCGAAGGCAATCCCATGAGATTGTACGAAAATATGTCCATGAGTTCCCGAATCACTTCATGATTCCTTGGCTCAACTTCCTTTTTAGTCATCAATGCTTCCGTAAGTCTGGCTTGCACTTTGCTGGTCCTTCTGATCTGCTCCCATTGTTGAACTCGAACTTCGGATAATCGAAAATTTCGAACGCTACCCTCCTTACAAAAGGATGTAGCCAGAGTTATGGAAGAACTAAGTACAACTGGAAATACTCCAAGACTATGAAAAGATCGAAAGGCCATCACTAGCTAAATGAAGGGTGATGGTGAAGAAGTGATCAGCAGACGGTTCGACCTATGGATGATCACTCTAATTGTCGTCAAAGGAGGTAATGAAGATCAAAGAAGAAGATGGATAACAAGGACGCTCTGCCTGTATGTTCAATACAGGTGAACACTCGAGACATCCTGTACTCGAGGTCAATTTGGGTATTTTATACTGTACATCCTGATCTTGCTATATTATTCACGAGGTAGTTAGCGCAGACCTGCATGGGCCACCAAACTTGTAACGACCCGCTCTCAGAGGGCCATTACTTATTTGATTACATTCACAGGTCTGCAGTTAACCAGTTGAAACAAAATAACTTACGATGTAGAGATGAACAAAAACACCCAAACAATGTCCATTTATTACAATCCATAATGTACAATACACTCCAACAAAGATACATGAAAGAAAAGAAGTACAAATGGAAATGTTTCACGACATGAACTCTGAAATTGCAGCTCCTGGGTCGAATTCTGGCTCCTCATGCTCATGAACCTCTTCTTCTACCTATATGTCGTCTGACGGTGTCATGAAGATGGAACCGTAGGTAAGTCACAACAATTCTAGCAATGGAAATAAAGTAGTACAAAAGTATGGAACATGTTATGGTAAACAGTTAAAGATGATCATGCAAGTGCAACAAGTAATGTAAGAGCAGACATGCATGCAAGTACGATAAGTGACGAAAAAGGTGACTGTGCAGGTACAATAAATAACATACAAGAGCAATTAGGGTGATAGCAAAAATGAAATATAATTGAGATGACCATATTAAGTGGAGTATAATTGTGCCTAGCCTAGATCTGACTTATAATGCAAAGTACAGTGAGCAACCAAGAGTCCATCTCTTACCATGGGTGCACGTACCTGAGTTAAACCAAAACTGTGAATACGATACAATACTGTTCAATAATCTGTTATTTAATTCTGTGAATTTGTCTCCGAAGAATTTTGAACGGGTTGCTAGGACCCGGTCGGGACAACAAAGCCTGAACTGGTCGCTCCCGTACTCCTGCTATTATAAGTTACCGCAAAACCCTAAGTGTCTGTGATGTAAATCAAGTATATGTTTATTACAGAATGTTCCACTAGATATTCCATAAGATATTCCACAAGATGTACCATAAGATATTCCATTCGATAATTCATTAGGATTCAGTGAGTGATATATAGATGTCAAGCAGCAAATGATGTGACTATTTAAATGTGAACAATCATGCAACAAGTGTATCCAAAGTCCATGCATAGTTTTTAAGTGAGAAGCATTTGAACATGGTAAACGAGGGTAAGGAAGACAAGGAGTTATCATGGTGATGAAAAGGTTGAAGTAACTCTTTAAAGGTATGTAAAATCAATGTTTGGGAACTGCTGATAATTGGAGTGCTTAGCATTGATCTACACAAACGAAACTATTCAAGGTTGGTTAAGTAGGTCACTATCCCGGAAGCAGGGTGATCCAAAATGTGGGTCCAAGCAAAACTGTTAGTTCTTGGGTTCAAAACTAAGGTTGTTTTGATGATGATCAATACATTATGTTAGTATGCTAATCTATCTTATGTTGTAGTCTCAGTTTATCTTAATGATTATATGTTGATGAGACAAAGCATAATGCTTGGAGGATATTACAAGGGATATCTTAAAGACTTCCAAGAGTGATGGAGTGCTCAAGCTTGGATGAAGTCATGAAGATCTTCTAATGAAGCCAAAGCTTGGAGCATGATGATGGATGGACATCTAGAGGAGAAATGACAAAGCTTGGAGCTTGATGAAGGGAAGCTCATCAAGGGGTGCCAAAGCTTGGAGATGATTGGGAGCATCAAGGTTTCATGTGCTTGAAGACTTAGACTCTAGGAGATGCAATATGTAATCCATGTAATTTCTATTACTTGTATTTCTCTTTTTGAGTCTAGGATTATTGTAATGCCTTAATAGATGGTCATACTCTCATGCATATGCATTTATCCATCTTAGTGAGCCTTAGGATTATCATAGAATCTAACCTAATAAGGTCATCTTGCCCAAAGACTCAATTGGAGTCTCTGGCTCTCCAACAGTTGCCTGATGAAGGTTTTACAATCGACTGGGTGATTCCAGGCGCCTGTCGAGCCTTCTACAGCTGACTGGTATGCTCAGCTCAAGTCAACATTTTTATTGACTCTTCTTGAGCTTTTCGCCTCAGTCGACTGATGTTCAATTTACAGTCGCCTGTGTTTCTACAGTCGCCTGTGAATTGGTCAACAGTCGACTGTGTGCATCTTGCATTTTCTGGGCTTCATCCCAATTTGCAAGACAGTTGACTGATGAAGTATTTATAGTCGTCTCTGTTTTATTTTCATCCCTACAGCAGTCTCCTGATGAAGGTTATACAATCGACTGTCTGTTTTACAGTCGCCTGTGTAGTCTTCTACAGTCGACTGTCCTGGCTCAGATTATAGCCGTTGGGTTTTTTCTAGCCACTGAACAGTCGACTGTCACTTGTTCATCAGTCTACTGTCTGTGCCGTTGATGTGTCCATATTTTGCATCTTTTCATAGCATCATGACATCCTATTTCATGCCATTTTCGCATTCAAATCCCGTATTTTCCTACGATATTGCAGTTCTAAGGTTATATTCGAGTTTTGAAGTGTTTTATGGATTTCAGGGATTTTGGAGCGATTTGGAACCCATTTTGGATATGGACACATCTGTCACGCTCGTGAACCCGTTGGCGAATCTCTACAGGAGTTCGTTGAGTTTTGGGAGCCATGTGAGGAGTGGAGGAGAGAGCAAGAAGAGAGGAGAAGCTGCAGGAGCTTCAACAATCATTTTCCCAGGTGACTCGACCGAGCAGAGCAGCTGCTCGATCGGGCAGATCCAAGATGAAGGAAGACGATATATACTCATGCTGCTCAGACCGAGCAGTACAATGACTCGGTCAAGCAGCACCTAAGTCCGACGCTCAACCAACCTCCTACACGGCCCGAGCAGATCTTTTGGTGAACGAGTCAGCTGGCTGCTCGACCGAGCAGAGCTGACTCGGGCCGAGCATACATGTGGCGATTTTTGGAGAAGCGTGACTCCCTGACGTACTCGACCGAGCAGAAGGGCTGCTCGACTGAGCAGCCGAGCGAGCGATCCACTGCTCGACCGAGTCATTGACTCGGTAGACGACGTCGAATGCTAATTTTGGAAATTTTTGCATGGTCGTCTGTTGCGCGCTTAGGGAGTGAAGTGCGGATCTGGCTGCTGCGTTGAGAGAGTTCTTTTCTTTTGTTAATTTTTGAATTATCTTTAGAGGGAGAGGAGATTAGAAAATACTTGTTAGATCTAGAACTAATTACTTGGAGATTATCGGATTTTTTTTGGAGTCTATTGCGATTTGCGTTTTGGAATCTTTGGTATTTATTCGGATTGTTGTTTACTGTTATTTTTCTGTCTTTGGTACGTAAGCTTCTCAATCTTTATTCGATTAATTTGCCATGATGTTTTCTCCTATAAAAATCACATCTTTGTTCGTTAAAATCATTATGAGTGAGTAGTTTCCTCTAGGGTTGATGGGTTACCCCTAAAAACTTAGGGGGGAGATGTAGATCTAGATCTCTAGGTTGAATTGGGAATAAAGGAGAGTATTTCGGTCGATCCTACCGAATCCCTAGGATAACCCATACTGAGATCATGCCCACGGTCTGTGTAATTGATGTGCTTAAGGGTATCCTTATGATTTGAATAAGAAAATCGGTGGATCCAACCAAGGCTCGTGACCATGCCCGGCTCGTGCCTTGAGGGGATCCACCGACGAACAATATCGCTATGTTGACGGCTATCGCCATTGCGTCAACGAGAGCCACCGAGATACCTCGAAATTCTAACCCACGAGAGTGGTACGAATTGAGATATTAATCTCCTAACCCTAATACAACGTAAGGATACTATTCCAACATAGATCCCCGACGGTCTTAGCGGTGATCCATAATACCCTAGTTCCTCTTATTATTGAATCAACAACAATACCACAACCAATCCTTTCAATCCGACAGCTATCTCACTTCGAGATATAGAAGTAAGCCGAGAACCTAAATACACTGTCACCGTCCCTGTGAGATCCGACATCTTTTATACTATAATTTGACACCGTCCGCTTTCGGATTAAGCCCGGAATTGACACCTAGGGGACATACTATGCCTGGCGACCGTGACATCGCTAGGTGGAATCTAGGTGTAGGTTCTGTGTGCGTCAAGTTTTTGGCGCCGTTGCCGGGGACGACAATAGTGTACCTCAGTTTATTTTTATTTCGAAAAGTTTGCTAGCAAATGTTATCATTCCTTACCTTTCCACCCTTTTTTATTCTTTTAATTATTACCTTGCTACTAATGGTATTTGTCTGAGTTGTTTTGGTGCATGAACACTCGCTTCGGGGTATTCAGTCAAGAATTATTGTTCGACCCTGAGATCGAGAAAACGGCAAGGGCTCTGAGGGCCTCAAGTAGAAATCAATCTCCTTCTACTCAGATGGCAGACGATACTACTACTCCTCCTCGCACAGGGTCCATCAGAGACCATATAAAGTCTACATTTGGAAATAATTCTTCTATCCTTAGACCACAACTGGTGGCGGCGATCTTTGAGCTGAAGATGGGCTCATAAATTTAATGCAGCAGGATCCCTTCCATGGGCATCCTCACGAGAACCCCAATCACCACATCGACACTTTCCTGGCAAAGTGTGACACTTTTAAGGCTAAGGATGTGAGTGATGATGCCATCAATCTACGGCTTTTTCCTTTCACCTTAAGGGATAAAGCCTCATACTGGATACGGGCCCATCGACCCAACCATTTTACCACTGGAAGAAGCTGGCACTCGCCTTTGTGTATAAGTTCTATCCACCCTCGAAGACGGTGCGGATCCGGGGAGCCATTTCAAATTTCAAGCAGCTCTCGCAAGAATCCCTTTATGAGGCCTGGGAGAGATTCAAGGACATCTAATATCAATGCCCTCATCACGGGATCCAGCCCTGGGACTTGGTGTAGAGCTTCTATAATAGGCTGCAGTCCAGCACCAAAATAACAATTGATGATGCCGCGCAAGGCACCTTGCTTGACAAATCTCCTGAAGAAGCCATAGACCTGTTAGAGCATATGGAAGCTAATAATCAGCAGTGGAGTGAAGAGCGAACCATTGTGACCCGGACCCCCGAGGTCAAAGCTGCCAGCCATCTTGATTCTCACATCGAGACCTTGTGCAAACAGGTGGCCAGAATTGAACAGCGCTTGGATTCCATCCCTGCAACCACCAGTACTCTGCTTATCATCCAGTAGAGGATTATATAGAGCAAGGTTACATTCCTAGTGAGGCACATTATGATGGTGCTGAATTATCTGAGTCTGTTCAGTACGTCCAAGGAGAGGGACAGAATCAATGGCAACACCCGGCTGCTAGGAATCATCGGGGGTTTTCTTACGAAAACCCAAGTGGAGGGTTGCAATCTCCACAATTTCAGAGACCACCACCTCCTCCTCAGCAACAACAAGTGCAGCCACAGAATCAGCAGCAGAATGGGTTTAGGCCAGCTGGGCCTTACCGACCACCAGGTTATCAGTTCAATTGCCCACCTCAGCAGGGATATGCACCAAATCAGCCTCGATCCAATCTGGAGGCCAGATTAGAAACATTTATGAGTGGGCAAGCCCGGTTCAACCAGGACACATCCGCCCAGTTCAAGAATATAAATACTTCGCTCGATTAACTGAGGGGCCAGATGTCCAGCTGCTAAAGAACTAAGGGAGGTTGCCTTTGCAACCAGAGCCAAATCCGAGGGCCCAAGCAAACGCCGTGGTTTCTGTTACCACGCCTGGAGGATGGGCGACCGACCTCGTTATGATTCCGGTTGTGAACAAGGAGAGAGTCATAACTAAAGAGGCCATTATTGACGGTGATAAAGAAGAGGCTACTGAAGAGCCTACAAAGAATGAGGAGAAGTCAGATCCACCATCCATCATACCTACAACAACGTTGTCTCCTAATGATGTCGTAAGAAACAAAGTAAGCCGACCTCCCCCGCCATATCCATAGAGGTTGGCTTTGGCTAAGATGGAAAAGAAATACTCCAAATTCACGGAGCTTCTGAGGGGCATACAGCTGAACATTCCATTCATGGATGCAATCACGGAGATTCCCATTTACACCAAATTTTTAAAGGACCTGATCACGGGGAAGAGGAAGCACGAAGAGATAAAGCTCATGGAGGACTCTACCTCTATTATAAAGAATCACATGTCGCGGAAGCTACCGGATCCGGGAAGCTTCATCGTTCCATGCTCCATCGGAAGGATGCCCATCAGTCGAGCTTTGATCGATCTATGGGCAAGCATCAGATTGATGCCGCTTTCTATATTTGAGAGATTGCAGACCGGAAGCGAATTGGAGCCGACGAATATGTCCATACATCTTGAGGACCATTCAATCACATACCCGGTAGGCATAGCCAGGGATATTATTCTGCAGATACCTCCTGGGTTGTGTGTTCCCGTTGACTTCGTTATTATGAACATGCCTGAGGGAGGGAGCTCCCAGCTTATACTTGGCCGCCCCTTCATGGCGACGGCTGGCGTTTTGATTGATGTCCGTGAAGGGACTCTCTCGTTGAACGTGGGCAACATTGAAGCTGAATTCAGGTTGCAGAAACCGATGATGGAGCACGTTCGTGAAGAAGGAGCTAGCTATTTGGAGCTCCTGGAAGATGAAGCTGTAGGAGATTTTACTTCTGAGGGGATCATGAAGGACTGATAAGAACATGTGTCAACGATGATGGCGACCCAACCTACCACAAAGTGGTCACCGCCTATATCCGAGTGTTGGATGAGGATCTCTTGAATCATTCTCCGCATTGTGAAGAACCGGAGGCCATCGATTACGCAAGGGAAAAGCCTGGATTTGAAGAATGCCAGATATCGTCGCACGGTATCATTGGCAAGAACGATGCGTGAATCTTAGGCACACTAAACAATTTTTGATGAAACAAAGTGAGTCGAGCTCATGACTCAAAACGAGCGCTTATTGGGAGGCAATCCAATCTCTTAGATCATGGATTTTCTTTTGCAATTTCTTATTTTTCCTTTATTTATTTCAGAAAATCAAACAAAAGCGTTGTTTATTTCTCTTAAAAACACAAAACCATAAAAATTTAATGGGTTCTTCCTCTTTACAGGTTGAACATGAAGGGGCATACAAGTCGACATTTTAAATGGAAGAAAGCTGGAGGAGAGCAACAGATTTGAAGAGAAAACCAAAGAACAAGAGCTAAAAAGGGGATACAGGTTGCTCGACCGAGCAGCCACTCTGCTCGGTCGAGCAGCGCATGCACGAGAAAGAAGAACAAAAACATCACACTGTCTACATGGCCCGAGCAACCTTTGCCCTAATCGTTCATTTACCCTAAATTACTGCCCGAGCTACCCCCAACACCTTACTCGATCTCCCCTGTCGCTGTTCACCCCTCCACCGCCCGCGCCGCCATCTGCGTCGCCTGCACGGTCGGTTCGTCTCCCTCTCCAGTCAGTCTCTCTGACTCCCTCTCTCTCCCTCTCTCTCTCCGCTCCACATTCCATTCCCCCCTTTTCTGATCGTTGATGGCCACTGGCAGTGCCGCCCACCTAAAACCCCCCCACCGACACTCCACCTGCCTCCTCCACCTTCCCCCCTCATCGTGCATCACAAAAAAACCCCCCATCGCCAGTCGTCGCTGCCCTAGGGCTTCACTGCTGCTCTCGTCTCCTCCCCGTCGCTGCTGACCAAGCAGCAAATGTGCTCGGTCAGGATTTCCCCAATGAGCATCATTGCTCGGACCGAGCAGTAAATCTGCTCGGTCGAGCATCCCCAATTCAGCACATTTCCCCTATTTTATGTTTCATATACTGACGTTTTTCTTGTTTCTATTTCAGGTATTGTTTGCCTACGTCAGTGGCCACTACCGGGATTAGCTTGGGGGAGACTTTCGCTACGCTCGCTCAGTCGGTATAGTCTTTCATGTATTTACTTTTATACCGACACATCATCCTGCCATCTCCACGATGGTTCACACTCGAGGAACCCCGTACCTCCCATTCATATGAAGAGGCCGTCCACTGGTGCCTCCTCTTCCCGACCCACACATCTGCCTCTTCCACCTCCACCTCTGTCACGCCCCGCTTCCCAAAAATGTGGAGGCGAGACGTGAGAAGGTCCGCTCAGACTTGAAGCTGTGAAACTCCAAGTCTGATAAGCGTATAAATCATCATATGGCAGGTCCTTGCAACGCAAACGAAACAACAATAATAATAAGGGAAAGAGACAAAAGCGAAATCTCTGAATATCCGTTGAATGAATTACAATATCACAGAAAAGCCACCAGGCTAAAAGGAAAAGAGTCTAAGGCCCCACACATGGCCAACAAGGTATAACATACATACAAAGGTGCCACACACCAACAACTAACATCAAACCTAAACAAAGAAGTGAACACGAGCGGTCTTCAAGGCAGGCCCCTGGTGTCCACTCACCACCACAGCAAACATCAGCATCAGTAACACCATATCCCCTGCAACAAAGCTCTGGCTCTGGGTCTAACATGTGACACCCAAAAGAGAGAGGGGCACATGTCAGTAAGTCTGGAAAGACTTGTGCAAGGAAACTGAAGGAAAGGTAACTAACATCCTAGCAGTTATAGTATGATGCATAGCATGGCAAGTATCGTATGGAAGTAACAAGTGAAGTACAAGTAGCAAGTAACAAGTGGTAGTTGTGACATGTAATGTCAAGTAACAAGTACAAGGGATCACCCAACGAGTGCCCTATTGCCCGCAGGCTGTGCTCAAGTACAAGTCAAGTAATCACGTCAAGTAAACACGTCGTGCACAGAGATTCCGCCTGTTGGCTAGAGTGGCTGATCGGGCCAACTCCTAAGCTCAAGTGACAGTTTATCTCTACCCCTCCCACGTGTGTCGAGCCAGGGCATTACCCCTGAACACGGAATGCTCGCTTCTGGGAAACGAGCCAGGAAGTGTGATTAACACGTATGACATAGGGTTATGCCCACGTATAGTGGGTGCCTAGCCGGAAACTAGTAGGTCGGGCATTGGCTATCAACCAACACATGGCCCGCTTCTGGAACACGAGCCAGGAAACACGAGTATTGTAGCGCGTGCTGCGAATGCGACATTCAACAAGGATGGCATGGCATGTAGTAAGGCATGTAGTAAGGCGTACAGATAAGGAATTAAACATGGCAGTTTTATATGCATGAACAACAAGTTAAAAGGGTTGGATCTAGCCTCGTTGTCAAGCTAGATCAAATAGGCGTCTAGGCGGCTATCATTTCACCGTCTAGTCTCTTTTACGCTACAACAAGCAAATGGCCTAAAACATGGCCTAAACCCTAAGTGGCAAGTTTCACTTGCCTCACGCCAAGGAAGATGATCAACGAGGCACACCACAAAAGTCATCTACGGAGAGGAAATCGCTGCCATGGAGAAACAATCATCAAACAACATCCACCTAGTTTATTATTAGGGTTTCAATAAAATCACAAGGAGAGTTATGAGAAAACCAAAGGATCGAACCCTACCGTATAGAAGCGGAAGATCGATGCCGAGCAAGCATGGCAACGGAAGAACGATCCGGGGAAACCTAGGGTTCAGATCTAGAAATGGAGGGAGAAGTTTGGAGAAATAGGGTTTTGGGGGATTTTGGGGGTTTGATGAGATTTTGAGGAAGATGAGAGGTAGAATGTGTTAAGGGAGAGTTTGGATGATGGATTTTGGGCTTGGGATGAAGGAATAAGGGTTTGAGGTAGTAGGGGCTATATGGGGGAGAAACTAGGGTTTTGGGTCGTGAGGAAGGAGAAGAAAATGTTTGGGAGGGGTTTAAATAGGAAGGGCTGGCGGCTGCCCAGAAATTAGGGTTTTGTCACTGATTAGTCGGTCAGAGAGCAACCACTGACCGACTAGTTTGGGAACTAGTCGGTCTGTTGACCAACGCAGACCGACTAAGTCCAAACAGTAACTCATGTACAGAAATATGATTTAGATTTAGTCGGTCAAAGAACAACCACTGACCGACTAGTTTCTCATCTAGTCGGTCGACGAACGTTCTTAGACCGACTAAGAATGAACAGTACTCGACTGCACATAAGAACTAAGAATTAGTCGGTCTGAGTACAAAACATAACCGACTAGTTTAACAACTAGTCGGTCGAAAGATGAACTTAGACCGACTAAACAGAAACAGTAACTTAAGTAAAATTAATCCAAGGAACTAGTCGGTTTGAGTAGAGTTGCCGACCGACTAGATCTTAATCTAGTCGGATGGTTCCCCTTCTCGAACCAACTAAGATGCACTAAAAGTGCCGATTCGAATCGCAGAGCTTCGAGAAGATTCCTATGGCTTCTAAGATCACTCTAACTCTAAGATATGAGCGTTTTGAAGCTCGTCACGAATGACTTACTCCGAAATCGACGATCGAAGGAAGAAGCTAGAAAATCACGACGAAACGATCGAAAGTGAAAGCTATGGCGACGAAAACCACACATCCAAGGAGAAAATCCACCAAGCTTATATTTTAATATAGATAATCCAATTACACGAAAACCAGTCGTTACATCCTACCCACATTAGAATAAAGTTCGTCCTCGGACTTTCTAACATATCTAGTCGCCATAGTAACTACCCTCAATCAATATCACATCAAAATTCAACCAAGTACTTTCATTTCGAGTGCTTATATATATATGCACTAGTAATCAAATATTATTACCACTACACACATATTTTCACGCACATAGTACACTCATACTTATTATAGTCAATCCATTTCATACACGTATTTCAATCACATATATATAGTCAATATATTTATACAACAATAAACACTTATTACTTACTATAAGAAAATAACCAAGCCTCTCT
This sequence comes from Scilla litardierei, assembly GCA_030789695.1. NCBI lineage: Eukaryota > Viridiplantae > Streptophyta > Magnoliopsida > Asparagales > Asparagaceae > Scilla > Scilla litardierei. The sequence continues at coordinate 138,997,125 of CM061141.1, forward strand.
TATTTGAAAATAATTTCACATTTATTTAGTCATTCAAATACATGCAAATATTACACCATATTTTCACCTCACAGATAGTCCTATAACTATATATTGGTATAGCCACCCACAATCGTGTGCGTAACACAACCAAGCACAAACAACTCAAACACCATACATACATTATCCATCACTATTCACCACCACATACAATTATACCAAAGTACATAGAGTATACCCACTCAAGCTTGAGTGAGACTCAAATCATAGCATGACATTTATATGCGTAACACAGCATCCATACACATACCAATACCACTCCAAGTCATACACATCCACGTATCACATATTTTCACACCATATCCATCCATTTATAATTATCATATCAACACATCAACTACATACAAGTTTAAGAGATGCAATAGTCGGGTATACCTCCTGATATACACGCATACGATATCTCATAAAACAAGTAGTACCAATCAAAATTATCATTCTGTTATCATACGTATATCACATCATACTCAAGCAGAAAATTACCTACACACAACATACAATTGCCAACACCCATACCACTATATACACACCACGAAATCAACACTACGACGACATAACCACTTAATTAATGGGCTCACCAAACTATAACAAGGTTGACACAGGCAACGACAAGCTCTATGGGCTAGACAATAGGAAAGAACCGAACTTGGATCATGACGAATAGAAAGATCGAAAAACATGGGTTCAGCTAGGACGAAGATAAGGAGCCAAATTTGGTTAGGGAAAATCAGGGTAAGACTGTGAATGTTTAGCTGGAAAGATGATGAAATGATACCCTTAAGGAATACGTAAAGAAGGTAGTGTAAACAACATAAGTTAAAATACGTGAATTCAAAGACCGTTGTACTTCAAAAATTCGGAGTCCTCGTTTGTATAAAATTATTTAGAGGTCGATAGACAAGTTGTTTGAAAACGAGTTTGAGACGAATATACGTAATAAGAGGAAAAGTGGTTTATTGGCTTATATAAAATCATCATAAGGAAAAGGAAATCATTTACTCGAACATTAAAACATAGGTCAGAAATGTTATGCAGCAGCAATCTAAAAATTTTGGAAAAGTTTTGAGACTTGAAGATCGAAATCAGATCAAGTATAGTGTGGAGAATTCAAGCGCATGCTAAAGGTTTTCCAAATCTTAAAACTGAAGAGAAATCCCAAATAAACCATAGCGAAAATACTTTTGGAGAAATCCGGATTTGCCAACAAAATTGATTTATACAAGATCTTAATGTACGAGCAAAACGAACGTGGTACCGATATATAAAAATAATTGAAGTCATATTTTAGAAATTATCTTAAAAGTGTGTATGGTGAATGGAAAGATAATATCTTAGTAGAATGGAAAGAGAAAAGGATATTTAAACTCATCAAGTTAGTATTAAAACTTTTAAACCGTTTTATGAAGGGTCTAAGTCAGGAATGATTTCGAAATAGTAATAATTTTTTTTTACAAAAATCTGAAATATGGAAAATGTTGAGCATAAAATCGACTTGCTAAAAGCCAAAGTCCAAAGGGACTTGAAAAGTTTATTATGAGTAAGCACGAGGCGTTTTCGAATAAAAAATTTAATAGCACAAGTAAGAAAAGAAATTATGAATCGAGTTAGGAAAATAGAAATACGGTTCGGAATGAAATTGGTATATGAAAAGGGACAAGACATTTATATCGATACGAAAGTATATGCTGAAAATATTATAAACTTCTAATCTAAAAATTTCAACACAAGTTTTGATATTTAAAAACATAAATAATTTAAGTCGGCGAAGGAGCATGAAACCTTACATATATCAAAAGTGTTTCGAGCAAATTTAAACTTAACGAAAGAAGAAGATCGAAGATGCTTTTGGGGAAATAAGGATTCGCCAAAAGAACGTGTTGGTATAAAAACTTTTGAAGTACGAGTACGACGAACCTATAATTGATATATACAAAAATTAGTTGAAGTCCATTCAGTTTGGAAAAATACCCCTAAAGGTATGTAAGATAAGTGGTTAAAATAAATTTTTTTGTATTTAGGAAAAAGGGACTGTATATTGAACCATCAGGATAGTAATAAAGTTTAAAAATCGAAATGCGAAAGATACATTGTTAGAAAAATAGTACAAGATAGTAATTTTAAAATTTACGACCAAAAGTCTTCAAAATTCAAGAACGACTTTTAACTCCATCGAAATTTAGGGAGACATATTTAAAGAAGTTTAGAACAAAATTTAAATTGAGTGAAACTTCAAATAAGGAAAGCATTCGAAAATAACTTTGGAAGAATCAAGATTTGCAACGGAAAACATTTGAAGGATCAAGGATAATTGTAATGAGGTGGTCATGTGAATTGAGGACAGGGGAAGTGGTAACGGAAACGTAACTTTCCAAAAATTTGTAGTCAGGAAAATGTTTGAACACAAATTTGATTTGTAGAAAGCTGAAATCATGTGTGACTTGAAAAGTATATTAAGGGAGCGCGGCGAGTCATTTGAATAGCATAAATAAGAAAGGAAATTTCATAAATCGAATTTGGAAAATAGAATTGCGGCTCAGAATTTAAATCGATCTATGAAAAGGGACAAGATATTCAAATAGGTATGAAAGGTATAGGCTGTAAAACATCATAGAACAGTAATCAAAATCTCGTCAAAACTTTCGAATTTCAAAAATTAATTTAAGTCAACGAAAGAGTACGAGATATAAGTATACATATAGCAATTGAAATTCCATTTAGCTTGGAAAAGATTTTAAAGTATGTATGTCATGTGATTAAAATGGATCTCATAGTTAGAAAATGGTACATCGAATTTTTCCAAAATAGTATTGGAGTCTTAAAACCGAAATGCGAAAATATAGACAAGAAAATGGTTACAAGATAGCAATTATAATTACAACCATTAGACTCCGAATTCTACAAGGAATTTTGACTCAATCGAAAAGTGAGAAATTCAAGTATATACGTAGCGGGTTTAAAACAAAATTTAAACTTAGCGAAAAATTTAATAAGGGAAATAGAAAATAACTTTAAAAGTAATTAAGCCTTGCGAATGGGGACATTCGAAGGATCAACGATTATTGAAACGTGGTGGTCGTGGGAATCGAGGCAAGGGATTTGGTCGGATGATCAAAACATAAATACGCCTAGGTTATGACTTAGGAAACTCTACGGAAACTCCTACGGTCAACCAACTAAAGATTATGGAACTAAGCGCTAAGACTCCCTAAGGGCTAGACAGCGATGAAATGAGTTCAGCTTGGTCCGAAATCGATGAACCCAAGCGACAGACCAAAGAATTCTAGAAGTCTATCCTAGTCAAAGATAGACAGGAACCACTAAGGTAACTTTTAAGACAATCAAACAAATCACTAACATGGAGTCTAGCTAACAATCAAGGATTCCTAACTAACAAGCACAGACGTCTATCTAAGTCTAGCTAGGGTCCTGATCTAATGGGTTCCTACTAAGCTGAGACAGATGCTCTAACACGTCTACCAGCCGCATAAGACATAGGAACGCTAAAAAAATAGACTCAAGGCTTATAATTTGGATGTTCTAATTCATTTAATAGACATTCTTCAATTATTATCGTTGTTCCGATAGTTCGCATTTGCAAATGGACCTGCATGGGCCACCAACAAAACCTGTCACGCCCCGCTTCCCAAAAATGTGGAGGCGAGACGTGAGAAGGTCCGCTCAGACTTGAAGCTGTGAAACTCCAAGTCTGATAAGCGTATAAATCATCATATGGCAGGTCCTTGCAACGCAAACGAAACAACAATAATAATAAGGGAAAGAGACAAAAGCGAAATCTCTGAATATCCGTTGAATGAATTACAATATCACAGAAAAGCCACCAGGCTAAAAGGAAAAGAGTCTAAGGCCCCACACATGGCCAACAAGGTATAACATACATACAAAGGTGCCACGCACCAACAACTAACATCAAACCTAAACAAAGAAGTGAACACGAGCGGTCTTCAAGGCAGGCCCCTGGTGTCCACTCACCACCACAGCAAACATCAGCATCAGCAACACCATATCCCCTGCAACAAAGCTCTGGCTCTGGGTCTAACATGTGACACCCAAAAGAGAGAGGGGCACATGTCAGTAAGTCTGGAAAGACTTGTGCAAGGAAACTGAAGGAAAGGTAACTAACATCCTAGCAGTTATAGTATGATGCATAGCATGGCAAGTATCGTATGGAAGTAACAAGTGAAGTACAAGTAGCAAGTAACAAGTGGTAGTTGTGACATGTAATGTCAAGTAACAAGTACAAGGGATCACCCAACGAGTGCCCTATTGCCCGCAGGCTGTGCTCAAGTACAAGTCAAGTAAATCACGTCAAGTAAACACGTCGTGCACAGAGATTCCGCCTGTTGGCTAGAGTGGCTGATCGGGCCAACTCCTAAGCTCAAGTGACCGTTTATCTCTACCCCTCCCACGTGTGTCGAGCCAGGGCATTACCCCCGAACACGGAATGCTCGCTTCTAGGACACGAGCCAGGAAGTGTGATTAACACGTATGGCATAGGGTTATGCCCACGTATAGTGGGTGCCTAGCCGGAAACTAGTAGGTCGGGCATTGGCTATCAACCAACACATGGCCCGCTTCTGGAACACGAGCCAGGAAACACGAGTATTGTAGCGCGTGCTACGAATGCGACATTCAACAAGGATGGCATGGCATGTAGTAAGGCGTACAGATAAGGAATTAAACATGGCAGTTTTATATGCATGAACAACAAGTTAAAAGGGTTGGATCTAGCCTCGTTGTCAAGCTAGATCAAATAGGCGTCTAGGCGGATACCATTTCACCGTCTAGTCTCTTTTACGCTACAACAAGCAAATGGCCTAAAACATGGCCTAAACCCTAAGTGGCAAGTTTCACTTGCCTCACGCCAAGGAAGATGATCAACGAGGCACGCCACAAAAGTCATCTACAGAGAGGAAATCGCTGCCACGGAGAAACAATCATCAAACAACATCCACCTAGTTTATTATTAGGGTTTCAATAAAATCACAAGGAGAGTTATGAGAAAACCAAAGGATCGAACCCTACCGTATTGAAGCGGAAGATCGATGCCGAGCAAGCACGGCAACGGAAGAACGATCCGGGGAAACCTAGGGTTCAGATCTGGAAATGGAGGGAGAAGTTTGGAGAAATAGGTTTTTGGGGGATTTTGGGGGTTTGATGAGATTTTGAGGAAGATGAGAGGTAGAATGTGTTAAGGGAGAGTTTGGATGATGGATTTTGGGCTTGGGATGAAGGAATAAGGGTTTGAGGTAGTAGGGGCTTAATGGGGGAGAAACTAGGGTTTTGGGTCGTGAGGAAGGAGAAGAAAATGTTTGGGAGGGGTTTAAATAGGAAGGGCTGGCGGCTGCCCAGAAATTAGGGTTTTGGCACTGATTAGTCGGTTAGAGAGCAACCACTGACCGACTAGTTTGGGAACTAGTCGGTCGGTTGACCAACGTAGACCGACTAAGTCCAAACAGTAACTCCTGTACAGAAATAGGATTTAGATTTAGTCGGTCAAAGAACAACCACTGACCGACTAGTTTCTCATCTAGTCGGTCGATGAACGTTCTTAGACCGACTAAGAATGAACAGTACTCGACTGCACATAAGAACTAAGAATTAGTCGGTCTGAGTACAAAACTTAACCGACTAGTTTAACAACTAGTCGGTCGAAAGATGAACTTAGACCGACTAAACAGAAACAGTAACTTAAGTAAAATTAATCCAAGGAACTAGTCGGTTTGAGTAGAGTTGCCGACCGACTAGAGCTTAATCTAGTCGGTTGGTTCCCCTTCTCGAACCAACTAAGATGCACTAAAAGTGCCGATTCGAATCGCAGAGCTTCGAGAAGATTCTTATGGCTTCTAAGATCACTCTAACTCTAAGATATGAGCGTTTTGAAGCTCGTCACAAATGACTTACTCCGAAATCGACGATCGAAGGAAGAAGCTAGAAAATCACGACGAAACGATCGAAAGTGAAAGCTATGGCGACGAAAACCACACATCCAAGGAGAAAATCCACCAAGCTTATATTTTAATATAGATAATCCAATTACACGAAAACCAGTCGTTACAACCTCCGTCGGGCCATCGGGGACTGTCATCACCTCCTGCCCCGTTACCCCTTCCTCTGTTTCTTCTGTACCCGTGGCGGAGGGCACCGATATTCTGTATGCTCCTGATCTTTTAGACTTTCCTGAGCACGACCCAGCCCCGACTATTCCACCTCTTCGAGACCTTATAGCCTCACTGCCCATTTCCTTAGGGTCATATGTTCCGATCATTGACACATCTTCGTCACCTGCTTCAGCTGTCCTTATCGAGAGCGTCTCGACGTATGTCCACACTTCTGTGTCGACGACTGCTCTATCCTCTGCTGCCCCTATCTCCACCACTGTTTCTCTTGATCTCAGCCACACCGCACCGCACACCTCCTCTGATGAGATCCCGTCGAGTACCCCCTCTCCGACTTTCCAGCCCAGGCACCGTGTCTCATCTACACGGGACCGTTTTACGAGAGTGGCGTCTCACGGTCACATTTCTCGCCCTCCCCTCGACTCCTGTTCCATAGACAGTCGTCTGACGGCGTTAGAGGAGTCGACTTCTCGCCTTCGGTGAGATTTCGACGTCTTCGTACGCTCGACGGTGACACATCATAAGAGAGTCGAGGTAGACCTAGCCTCTATTATTGACCTACTTCGGACACGTGGCCCACCACCCGTGATCCTCGCTCCCGTCCCTCCACCCTGGCCAGCCACTATGACTACCGTTGCACCACTCAGTGCTCCACATTCTCAGGCTTCTGTAGAGCCTACTTCTCCCACACCCGAGTCGGTCACCACAATCCAGTTCACTTTTGCTCTTGTCCTATATTCACCACCCACATCTTCAGGTCCAGAGCAGTGGGACCCACCACCACCCCAGAGGGTGGTGCCTCTGCTTGATGCTATCTCATACCCATTTTTGCCTCCCTCATATTTTATCGTGCCCATCTGTCTCTTCGGGGCCCTGATCTTATATAGCTTGGGAGAGGATACTCCATGCATCATTCCGTACATATGCATCATTTTTCTTCATCATTGCATCATATCATGTTTTATTTTTCTTTTGCACAATTTTTATTTTCTATTTCTTTTCTACTCCGCCCCCACCGACCCTATTTAGCATCATCTCCCGCCTACTAACATTTTCTCATCAGTGAGGACACTGCTGGGTTTAGCTTGGGGATGAGTGCTACTGCTTTATTTTTCATTTATCTTTTATATTCTCCTCCCTTTTCGGCTTTTAAGTTTACTTTTCCACCCATGTTACACTTCTTTATCTTTCTTCTCATTGTACATCATGTTTTCTGCATTTTTGCCATTCATGCATCCCTCTTTTCCTATTCTCTCCGCCCTTTTTCTTTTTATGCTAAGGATGTTCTGCATGATGATACTTCTCGTAATGTTCTGCATGATGATACTTCTCGTAGCCCTAGTAGTTACTCACGGTGCTTATTACTTGCTGACATGCTATTTAGGGTAGTTTCAGTTTTACTTTCTATATGCGTGCATATTCTTGTTGCTGATCTATCTGAATTAATGCCTGATATGAATTGAAAATCAAATACATGAAATAGTATCTAGTATGCGCTATGTTGGGTAATGCACCTAGGCTCACGCATCATTAGAACACTTGGAGCATCTGATTTCTATCTTATTCACTTCTGTTTTCATTCTTGATGTTATTGTGCTTATTACAACATGCTTTTTCAGTATCTATCTAGATGAATGAAAATATCCATACTAGTTATGCGTTTAGTTAGAGTATTATCATATTGAATCGTTGTGCACCTCTTATGAGTGAACCGAGTGATTCATAATTTTCCTTCTCCACATATCTTTATAATTCTATACATATCAGTTGGTTGCACCCCTACAGCTATCCTTACCGCATCTCACTTTCCAAAAATCCCAAAAATAAATATATAGCTTCTAAATAAATTGAAATGAAAAAAAAAGAAAAAAATGTGAAAAAGTGAAAAAGAAAAGAAAAAGAAAGAAAAGAAAGAGATAAAATCGTTTTGTACCCTTTTATTAGAAGCTATCACATATATTGGGAAAAATATCCTAATCCTAGATGCGACGCCTCGAGCTAAGCTTGGTGGGTGAACCAAATGATCATATGAGTGAGTATTCCATTAGAGTGGAGACGGTGCACAACCGGGAGATTTGATAATACTTGCACTTTACGAAATACTTTAGTTTTTGGAGATTTTTCATGATTTGAAGTTGATATCTGAATAGCATGATTCTTTCCATTCTCTATTGCAGGCTGGTGTAATTTCTATATGCTCCATGTGTATCTATTGATTGAAAAGTGCATTGCCAACTCTTTTTATACTAGACTCTATGGACTGTATGAGATTGATATGAGTTGATGTCATTATTTAGGAGATCCCTATTTTGCCTCTATTTACATGCTAGACATATGATTAGTAAAACTTGAAAACACCATTAGCATGTATCTTTACTATTCGGAGCATCGTGATATACTGCTGAGGCTTGAGATCTGATTGAATAACCTTAGCACCCTCCATCCATCTCTACTCTTCTTTTATTCTTATGTTTTCTTTTTGTTTATCTCCCGACGTACTTAGTATTCGTCTTCCTCGAGGACGAGTAAGAGGTAAGCTTGGGGGATTTTGATGTGTCCATATTTTACATCTTTTCATTGCATCATGACATGCATTTCATGCTATTTTCACATTCAAATCCCGTATTTTCCTACGATATTGCAGTTCTAACGTTATATTCGAGTTTCATAGTGTTTTATGGATTTTCAGGGATTTTGGAGCGATTTGGAACCCATTTTGGATATGGACACATCTGGCACGCCCATGAGCCCATTGGCGAAGCTCTACAGGAGTTCGCCGAGTTTTGGGAGCCATGGGAGGAGTGGAGGAGAGAGCAAGAAGAGAGAAGCTATAGTAGCTTCAGCAATCATTTTCCCAGGTGACTCGACCGAGCAGAGCAGCTGCTCGGTCGAGCAGATGCAAGATGAAAGAAGACGGCAGATACGCATGCTGCTCGGACCGAGCAGTACAATGACTCGATCAAGCAGCACCTAAGTTCGACGCTCATCCAACCTCCTACATGGCCCGAGCAGATCTTTTGGTGACCGAGTCAGCTGGCTGCTCGACCGAGCAGAGCTGACTCGGGCCGAACATACAGAGTGGCGATTTTTGGAGAAGCGTGACTCCCTGATGTACTCGACCGAGTAGAAGGGCTACTCGACCGAGTAGCCGACCGATCAATCTACTGCTCGACAGAGTCATTGACTCGGTCGACGCTGAAGGCTAATTTTGGAAATTTTCGTGTGGCTGTCTCTTGCGCGCTTGGGGAGTGAAGTGCGGATCTGGCTGCTGCGTTGAGAGAGTTCTTTTCTTTTGTTAATTTTTGAATTATCTTTAGAGGGAGAGGAGATTAGAAAATACTTGTTAGATCTAGACCTAATTACTTGAGATTATCGGATTATTTTTGGATTTCTGTTGCGATTTGCGTTTTGGAATCTTTAGTATTCCTTTGGATTGTTGTTTGCTGATATTTTTCTTCGTCTTTGGTACATAAGCTTCTCAATCTTTATTCATTAATTTGCTATGATATTTTCTCCTATAAAAATCGCATCTTTGTTCGTTAAAATCGCTATGAGTGAGTAGTTTCCTCTAAGGTTGATGGGTTAGCCCTAAGACCTTAGGAGGGAGATGTAGATCTAGATCTCTAGGTTGAATTGGGAATAAAGTGGAGTATTTTGATCGATCCTACCGAATCCCTGGGATAACCCGTACTGTGATCATGCCCACGATCTATGAAATTGATGTGCTTAAGGGGTATCCTTAGGATTCGAATAGGGAAATCGGTGGATCCAACCAAAGCTCGTGACCATTCCTGGCTCGTGCCTTGAGGGGATCCACCGACGAACTATATCGCTACGTTGACGGCTACCGCTATTGCGTCAACGAGAGCCACCGAGATACCTCGAAATTCTAACCCACGAGAGTGGTACGAATTGAGAGATTAATACCCTAACCCTAATACAACGTAAGGATCCTATTCCAACATCGATCCCCGACGGTCTTAGCGGTGATCCCTAATACCCTAGTTCCTCTTATTAGGAATCAACAACAATACCACAATCAATCCTTTCAACCCGACAGCTATCTCACTTCGAGATATAGAAGTAAGCTCAGAACCTAAATACACTGTCACCGTCCCTGTGGGTCCGACATCTTTTATACTTTAATTTGACACCGTCCGCTTGCGGATTAAGCCCGGAATTGACACCTAGGGGACATACTACGCCTGGCGACCGTGACACCACTAGGTGGAATCTAGGTGTAGATTCCGGGTGCGTCAGCTGTAAACTACCAAAATTTAGCCGTTGCAGATTTCTTCCCTTTGGGTTTTTGGCTGGTTTTATGGGCTCTTCTTGGCTTCCTATATATAGGAGTTGGCTTAATTCATTTAGAACTTTTGTTAATATTGAATATCTTTGAGAATCAATAGCCACTCCTAATCTCTCACATTTCCCTCATTAGAGCTTCAATCTTATGCTATAGCATCTAAGCTCTAGGGAATTTCTCCAATGGATTTCAATCTCATTCCTTTTCTTGGAGAACATCTTTCGTCTCTTTATTTCATACACTCAAGTGAGAAGTGTTTGGATCCATTCCTAGAAGAGAGAAAGATCATCAAGTGCAATCAAAGCCTCATCTCAAGCACTTGAGTTTCACTTGCATGCCTTCTTCTTCACATTGATAAGATCATATCAAGGCATATGTAAGTGTTATTTCGTTTCACCTTTGTGATATCCCTAATTCTCTTTGTGGGAATTAGTTACTCTCTTTGTGGGAGTTACTCTCTTTGTGAGAGTTTAGTTCTTTCTGTGTGAGAGAACAAATCCTCTGTGTGAGGTCTCTCTGTATGAGAGTAAGGATTTCTCTGTGTGAGAATCTAAATCCTCTGTATGAGGTATCACTGTGTGAGATTGTATTCACTTCTCTTTGCGAGAATTATAGTGAATATTGGTGTGGCTGGACGTATCCAAGTTTTAGGGAACCAGAGTAAAATCCTTGTGTTTGCGATTGTTGTTGTTGAGCACTCTGTTTATTTTCCACTGCTTATTGCCCTTTAATTTTAGGAACTTTTAATTAAGCACTTTGCTTACAATTACACTATTCACCCCCTTAGTGTGTGTAGCCCCGTAGGGTCCTTTACAGAAACCAGCCGGCTTGGTAAATCAATAATAAGAACGCCGATTATCAAGTTCCACTACATCGATTATGTTAACAAATGGTAGAGTAGTTTCCTGATCATTTACTATGATAGTTAAACCAGGACCGCTGATTTACTATCTTATTGAAAACCAGAAAGTTAGGGATTTAGGATAACGATAAGTCCAATAACTATGATGCTGATCCCATGCTTCAAGCATGTGGTATTTCCATTAGTACACGGTTTAACCAAGTAGATGGTTGCGTGTTACAACTACCAAATTTGAAAGTTGATAATGTCGTATGCTCAAGTTAATAGTCGATCTAAGACTATAAGTTCAGTTTCCTATTTAATTAGGTCTCTAGTCGATTGTTCAAGTCAATAGCCATTCTGAGGCTATATGTGATGCCCTAGGTTCATACTAGTACATTATCTAAATTTCTAAAGTTATAATTAGAGTGACTTACAGATTTCGAGGTCGTCGTAGCAAGCCGAGGATGGAGCTAGAGCTTCTAAGGGTGCTCGTGCATGAGAAACTGTACCTGCAAACATCAGAAATAATCGGTTAAAGGTCACACTATTTTCTATCTACTTTTCTTAACGTGTTCGTGTTTTTATTATCGCTTAAAAGAAGGCAAAATGTGGACTAATAATTTTTAGATAGGATGGGTGTGAGGAAAATAATTTTATATATGAAGAAAATAATTTTCTGAAGCTCATGGCATTTTTAATATAATTTTTGAATGCTTAAAATCAATTTTATAGATTTAAAATGAATTTAAAACTAATTTTCTAAATTAGAAAATAACTATCGCAAATGTTTGAAGATTTATTTAGAACAATATACATGTAGAAAACTTTCATTTATATAGGTCAAACGTTGCTCTTGACTAGTAGAATACATATTTAATTTTTTGTATTTCAAAAATACGTGTAGTATTAGAAGATACAAATTTTAAAAGCAAATTGGAATTAATTACATACATCTTTGAAAAATCATTTTTAAAAATAGAAGCATCAGATTGGGATGATTCTAGCGTCTACGTGTTCGCGTCGATGCGTAGAATTTTTCAGCCCTTACCGTGTATTTTTCTGATCATTATAGGATTTATTATGAATTTTAGTTTAACAAACACAAATAATAAATATATATACGCGTATATATACGTATATGTTAGATATGTTACTTCCTCTTTCTTCTCGCATGCAGCAATGAAGGCAGGGTTCCTCATCGTGGCAGCGGTGGCATGGAGCGGCAGAGTGGGCACTGGGCAGCACCGAAAAAGGTGACGAAGGGGCGGTGGTCTGGAGGAGTGGGCAACGCACGGTGACGAGGGGTGTGGCGACAGTTTAGGGCACTGCATGGGTCTTAGTGACAGCTGTGAACGGTAGAGGGTGGTGCATCGCTGAGTCCGGTTGTGGAGGCATCGCCTGGGGCTGTAGGCGGAGGAGGAATGGCGGTGTAGGATGGTGCAAGGCAGAGGCTGCTGGAGCTTCGGGGGGGCTTCGCTGCGTTGTATGCAGTAGGGTTGCGAGCGAAACTCTCTGGGGAGCTCGGTGGTGCTGTGGGTCGTCGACGTGGCTGGTGAAGAAGGAGGGCAACGAGGAGACACCGGAGGTGGCCAGGTGTTGGTCGAGCTCGTCGGTGGGTTGGGAGCTCGTCAGAGGACGCAAGCGGAGGCTGGGAAGTTGTGGGCTGGTGGGCTACACCGGAGGCCGTCGGTGCATGATGGAGGAGGCGAGGTGATCGGAAGCAGAGGTGGTGGCTCTTAGGGTGGATGCGTGGGCTCGTCGGTGCTGGGGCTGATAGGGGCGACGCGGTGCAGCATGGGGGGTAGAAGTCACAGGGGAGAGGGGTTGGATGCTGGCGGTGGGTCTCGAGCAGCAAGGGGTGCTCGACAGAGGATCCGAGCTCGGGTGCTATCTTTGGAGCAGGGGAGTTCGGGGATGCGTTAGGTTTGGGTGTTGCCATGGAGGAAGAGGAGAGGTGATTGCCGTAGTTGTGGGTGCTTTGAGAGAAAAGGCAGGGTTTGCTGTTGGTGAGGCTAAAGGAAAAAAGAGAGTTGGGTTGTGTGCGTGAGTTGCAGTGAGTCGGAGAGAGCGAGCCAGTGTGTTTGTAAACCAAGGAGGGGTGAGGATTATATAGGTGTAGGAATTAATAAGATAATAGATAATTTAATGTGGCAATGAATTGAGTCGGTTGGATCCGAAAATTTTGGATCTGACCAACCGCATTAAGGGGGTGGTTAGGGCATTAAGGGTTAGGGTAAACGTAATTTAGTAATTAGTAATTTGGGGCATAAAATTACCATTTTGCCCATGTAGGGAGATATATGCCCTCGAGGATATTCATCCTAGAATACATCTTGTTCATATATTATTCTACTAATTATCCTGGTATAGTTAATATATATTTATTATATACTTGGATAATTTCCTTAGACTTAAAGTAAGGTCATACATGTATCTAGATGAAGATCTCGATTATGGGAAGTGAATGCCCGATAGGAACTTGAGTCTTTAAATGTTCATGGTCATAGGTGTGTCGAGAAATGGATATCAGCACATCGGACAGACCATTGTGTCTTTGTCTTATCCTAAAGGGTAATGATGATCTCATAATCATTCGACCTGGCGAAGTCGAGGACAAGACACAGGTGCTCATTGGAGAATGAGTTCACTGAACAACCCAATAAAGAGTTATCAAATGATTAACCTTAAATAAACTGTCATTGATAACTATCTAGTGATGATAGGCTAGTTGGTCCTTTAGACTTGAGGTCATTATACGAACCTGTGCGTGAACGGTGTCACTTAGATCTATGATCTAGTCTTGAGTCTTTACTCGTTGAAAGGTCTTAGGTTGGGTGACACTTGAAGCGTACGAGGTAAGTGTTGGATCTGGATCGTAGCCTAGAGGGGAGGTGAATAGGCTAATAAAAATTTTCGTGCAACCCACGAGAAATCCCACGCAGTTATAAGCGCAGGCAGAGTAAATAGAATGCAATCACAGTGTACGCACAGATATACCCTGGTTCGGTCGTCCCCACGACCTACTCCAACCCCCGAAAGCAAATACTAGATAAATGTGTAATCCTGTATAGCTACAATGAGTCAAGATCCCAAATCTACTCTCACCTAGCTCGTACGCACACCACGTGCTCTACACTCTCAATCTAGTCAGATGCTCTCCCTCCGTGACGACTCCTAAAGTCGTCAGGTCCCTAAAAAGTAACAATGATGGTAAAGTTTCCCCTACAAAGAACTAACACAAATACTACACAATTTAATAAACAAGAGAGTTTAGAATGCTCAGATCGTGTAGCGGTGTCGTCTTCGTCAATCAGCGCAGATCAGACTGAGTCTGATAGTATGTAGTCACGTCTTTACAACTCAGGTTGCGGCTTTCCCCAATGATGGATGATCGCTGTTTTGGCACAAGGGTTCCTTGCTACTTGTAGCTTTGGATTTTGGCACTTGGGGAATTTCGGCAAAAATCTTGCTTCATCTCCCAATAAATTTCGGCTCTGCCCTTTTTGTGTTTTCTCAAAAGACCAATGCTCATGGCAGCTTTGTTTGCTCAATGACCAAGAAAGAATTATTGCGGCTGCTCTTGGAACCCTCAATCAAAAGTGATAACACTTTCTGCTTTGTTTCACCTGCACATGAGACCCGAAACAAGGGATTAAGAAAAGAGCCTAATCTTTTAATTAATAATTAAAAGAGGAAAGATGTAACAATGAGTATTATCCCTTTTTCCCTCTCCAATTTGTTGATGCAGCCGCCCATTGATTTTCCTCTACAGCCGTGTTGATTTTGTGAAGTTTTTTTTTCGCAGCAAAAAAACAGGTCGGCCTCTTTGATTCTCTTGGAAAGATGACGCAAGGAGATGCGGCCTCGAAAATATTTTTGCGCCTCTCAGAAAGGATGTGCGGCTGTGTTTTAGGGCTCTCGGGATTATTTTTTTCTCAGGCGCCCGCTCTCTTTTAGATTGCCCCAGAGATGATAATAATAGGTGCCTTAGGGTTTTTGCTCTCGAATTTGTTTTTGGCCAAAACAAACGGCAGAGGCTTTTTGTGCTGCTGCCTTGATTTCTTTTGATTCGGAAATGAAGAGCGGCTCTCTGAAAAATCAACAGGGACTCAAAACATTGGAGATAAATTTTTTTTGTGCTCCTCCAAAAGAGAATAATGCACAGGAGAATTAAATGCAGCTGAAGCTCTCAATTTTCGGCCTCCTTTCTTTTTGACTTGGGTCTTAAAAACCTCTCATGTTTCGGATTGTGTGTATTTCTTGTAGGGTTTTGAGTTTTGATTGGCTTAGGTTTTTTTTGATTCGGCCCCTCTCAAAATTTTTGAAACAAAAATAAAAAACCCCTTGCCTCAAGAAAAATTCGGCAGCACTCAAAGACTAAATATTATAAGCATGCGGCACTTCGGTTTTCAAAAGGGAGAGGCCTCATGTATTATAGGGTATATGGAATCACAGTGATATGGTGATTATCAATGGAAATGGAGTTTGGGCTTGGTACGGAATAGGATTAGGGTTTTACTCCAATAGATGTGGGTCAACTCAAGTTAGGTTATCTCCCTTTCTCCTTTGCACTTTGACCAAATCCTTCCGTGAATTAATCGCACGTTCGCCGTTCCTGAAACACTTAACACACACGTTAAAAATGTTCACACACGTTTGTTATCATCAAACACGAATTTCATAGATCTTTGCTACAAACAATCTTCCCCTTTTGATGATGACAAACTAAATATAAGATTTGAGCATTATGTTTTCAAATAGTGTGTGTGAAAGCGTGACGATAGTGGGTGACATACAATAAGATACAATGATGTGCAAACACCGATGTGCAAAGTTAACAATATGAATGATCCTCCCTATTTTTGTGCTCCCCCTTGAACCAATAATCATGTATGTTCACGAGCATTAAGCACAAATAATACCAAATACCGAATATAACACCAAATACCGAATACCAAATCTTCCCAATTTTTCTCCCCCTTTGTTATCATCAAAAGTCATACCACGAAGTCAAAATCATATACCATGCAAAAAGAGAGTATTATTAACCATTACCAACAATTGCATGCTTACTATCATAGAATAATCAAGTCAAAATCCAATGGAATTAAACAACTAAGACTTCAACACCAACGTGTAAAGTGTGATGATTAAAATTGAAGCACATGAGAGAGAATCATTTAAGAAAGTCAACCAAAACCAATCCACATTTTCCATATAACATTCTATCACCTAGGATTGATTTTTCCCACCTCATTTAAAAATGAGTTCAAGGTACCACACCCCCAAAACATAGCCTATAAGGACTCTTAGATGTGAGGGTGGCATTGCTTGACGAGTAAATACACCAACGCTAAAGTTAACCCATAAAGCTTATGTTGGATACTCCTGGGTAATACTGTTGCCACGGATTGTATCCATTTTTCATACAGAGCAATTAACTTTTGTTTTCACACATTTTTTATAAAAAAATACTTATAACAACCATTTCTTTTGCTCAATTTTTATCCATGGCAAGGTATATCATATCCCTTAGATATTCAGTTAAGTTTTCCTCCTACATTCACATTCCATACTTCATAAACGATATCTCCAAATGTGCAACAATAATAATACATGTGGAAGTGAAATAGGTGGTGTAGAATTCAAGTTATTTTCATTCATTGAATATGCCGTGAAAACTTAGAAAGATGAACATGCGCATGTGGCAGAAGCAATAATACACCAATGTCTACATAGATATGAAAATCATTCGTGCATATTTCAATAATGAATCAAAGACAAACGATACACATTTAAGCACAAATTTTTTTTTATATTTTCAGTTTTTCAGTTTTTTTTAATGCATGAAGTACTAAAGCAAACATGAGATGCAATCACACAAACAAAAAAAATCATGCACACATAGCAATGCAACTACTAGCACACAAACAAAGAAAAGTCACGCACACAAAAAGCTATGAAGGTATGCATTAAGTTCAAAGAGAAAAAATATACCTTCGCGTCACCATTTGACTAAGGAGCTAAAAAGTAATGAGACATTCAATTTATCGCTCCTCGTCAAATTTCCATCCACCTACAAAAGAGATGTCGTGTGTGACCTTGGAATCCAACAAGGTCCACTCATGTTAGTCATCAAAGATTTAGGAACCCATATTTGTTTGAACTTAATGTTTTTGTTCCTATATTTGCAATGATATGAAGTATGACCAACGCATCCACATGTAAAGCACTTTGTATGACAATTTCCAACTTTTGTTGTTTCAATGTGAACTTTTCTATAATTCGATTTTTCAACATTTTTAGAACCATATCCTAGTCCTCGCCTATTATTGCCATAAAGTTGATTTCCAAGAATAATGTCCAAATTTTTTTTCCAATGGAAAATCTCTTTAATGACAATTCTAGGGTGGTGACTTTGGATTTCAAGATATCGTTTTCATCCACAAGCAAAGTGCATTTACTAATGAAAGCTTGCTTGTTTTCCTCTTCTTTCTTTTCAAAATCCCTCATTTTTTCTTTAAGTTCAAGATTTAGCATGTTAATCTTTTCAGAGAGCAATTCATTTTCAACTTCAAGCTTTACCTTATCTAGCTTATACATGCTAATATCCTTTAATAAAGAGGGACATGAAAGATAGTCAATTTTTTCAGGCAAGCTAGATTTCTCTTTTTCTAACATGGTAATGGTAGATTTGCATGCAACAAGCTCTTGTTTAAGATTTTTCATTTCTATAGACATGTCATATTCAGTTTGTTGCATATCAAAGTTATCATTCCTATAACATTCCACATCAGCTTCTAGCTCATTAATAGTATTTTGCATTCCTTTCAAGATTTCTAACAATTCAGCTTTAGTGGGAGATTCTACCTCATTGTGTTTGGCCATTAATACCATGCAGGAGTGGGCTTCATGTTCCTCATCCTCCTCCTCAGCTTCGCTATCCATGTCCCACGTCAGCACTTTCGTTTTTCCTTTTGCAACTTGAGCTGTATGTTGTTGTGGGCAATCTTTTATGTGGTGCCCTTTCTTCCTGCATTAAAAACATTCACTTCTATTAATAGCTTTCTGATCATAGGAATTTCTACCAAAATTAGAATTATTAGAACGAATGAACCTTTATCCCATCTCAGCTCTTCCTTGATCAGTCTGAATGTATCTCCTGAAGTTTCTGACCATTAGGGCTTGCTCTTCATCAAGATCGTCGTCGTTAGCTTGAAGAGCTAATGGTGTGGAAGATTTGGTCTTCTCTTCAGGTTTCTCTCTGGCTTCTATACTCTGCAACTCAAGCTCGTGTGACATTAGGTTGCCTATCAAGTCCTCCACTTTCATTGTTGACAAGTCCTTAGCTTCTTGAATAGCGGTGACTTTAGGCCTAAACGAGCTTGGTAGCGCCCTTAAGATCTTTCGTACCTGTTCATGGCTAGAGTATGGCTTACCGAGGGAACTGAATTTGTAGACGATGTCCGTGAACCTCGCAAACATCTCTTTCACAGATTTTGTTGGTAGCATGCGGAAGCTCTCGTATTCTGTGCTAAGCAACGCAAGTCTGGATTCCTTCACTTGCGAAGTTCCCTCGTGTGTCACCTCCAGAGTATGCCAGATTTCCTGCACAGTTAGACAATGTGAGATACGATTAAACTCAGATTTATCAAGAGAGCATATAATCACATTCATAGATTTACCATTAAGAGTATAAAGTTTCTTATCAGCTAAATCCCACTTGTCATTAGGCTTAATCAAAATAGTGTCTTCAATTTTAATAGTGGGTAGACTATAACCATTTTCAACAATATCCCACACATCATAATCAACAGACACCAAATAGATTTTCATCCTAGCCTTCCAATATGCAAAGTCTACACCATTAAACTTAGGGGGACGGGCTATAGACTGACCTTCAGCAAAAGCACAATCAGATATATTCATGGTCATCTAAAAATCTAGACTAGATCCTCTAAACTGGCTCTGATACCACTTGTTGGATCTAGATCGTAGCCTAGAGGGGGGTGAATAGGCTAATAAAAATTTTCGTGCAACCCACGAGAAATCCCAATCAGTTATAAGCACAGGCAGAGTAAATAGAATGCAATCACAATGTACACACAGATATACCCTGGTTCGGTCGTCCCCACGACCTACTCCAGCCCCCGAAAGCAAATACTAGATAAATGTGTAATCCTGTACAGTTACAATGAGTCAAGATCCCAAATCTACTCTCACCTAGTTCGTACGCACACCACGTGCTCTACACTCTCAATCTAGTCAGATGCTCTCCCTCCGTAACGACTCCCAAAGTCGTCAGGTCCCCAAAAAGTAACAATGATGGTAAAGTTTCCCCTACAAAGAACTAACACAAATACTACACAATTTAATAAACAAGAGAGTTTAGAATGCTCAGATCGTGTAGCGGTGTCGTCTTCGTCAATCAGCGCAGATCAGACTGAGTCTGATAGTATGTAGTCACGTCTTTACAACTCAGGTTGCGGCTTTCCCCAATGATGGATGATCGCTGTTTTGGCACAAGGGTTCCTTGCTACTTGTAGCTTTGGATTTTGGCACTTGGGGAATTTCGGCAAAAATCTTGCTTCATCTCCCAATAAATTTCGGCTCTGCCCTTTTTGTGTTTTCTCAAAAGACCAATGCTCATGGCAGCTTTGTTTGCTCAATGACCAAGAAAGAATTATTGCGGCTGCTCTTGGAACCCTCAATCAAAAGTGATAACACTTTCTGCTTTGTTTCACCTGCACATGAGACCCGAAACAAGGGATTAAGAAAAGAGCCTAATCTTTTAATTAATAATTAAAAGAGGAAAGATGTAACAATGAGTATTATCCCTTTTTCCCTCTCCAATTTGTTGATGCAGCCGCCCATTGATTTTCCTCTACAGCCGTGTTGATTTTGTGAAGTTTTTTTTGCAGCAAAAAAACAGGTCGGCCTCTTTGATTCTCTTGGAAAGATGACGCAAGGAGATGCGGCCTCAGAAATATTTTTGCGCCTCTCAGAAAGGATGTGCGGCTGTGTTTTAGGGCTCTCGGGATTTTTTTTTCTCAGGCGCATGCTCTCTTTTAGATTGCCCCAGAGATGATAATAATAGGTGCCTTAGGGTTTTTGCTCTCGAATTTGTTTTTGGCCAAAACAAACGGCAGAGGCTTTTTGTGCGGCTGCCTTGATTTCTTTTGATTCGGAAATGAAGAGCGGCTCTCTGAAAAAACAACATGGACTCAAAACATTGGAGATAAATTTTTTTTGTGCTCCTCCAAAAGAGAATAACGCACAGGAGAATTAAATGCGGCTGAAGCTCTCAATTTTCGGCCTCCTTTCTTTTTGACTTGGGTCTTAAAAACCTCTCATGTTTCGGCTTGTGTGTATTTCTTGTAGGGTTTTGAGTTTTGATTGGCTTAGGTTTTTTTTGATTCGGCCCCTCTCAAAATTTTTGAAACAAAAATAAAAAACCCCTTGCCTCAAGAAAAATTCGGCAGCACTCAAAGACTAAATATTATAAGCATGCGGCACTTCGGTTTTCAAAAGGGAGAGGCCTCATGTATTATAGGGTATATGGAATCACAGTGATATGGTGATTATCAATGGAAATGGAGTTTGGGCTTGGTACGGAATAGGATTAGGGTTTTACTCCAATAGATGTGGGTCAACTCAAGTTAGGTTATCTCCCTTTCTCCTTTGCACTTTGACCAAATCCTTCCGTGAATTAATCGCACGTTCGCCGTTCCTGAAACACTTAACACACACGTTAAAAACGTTCACACACGTTTGTTTTCATCAAACACAAACTTCATAGATCGTTGCTACCAACAGTAAGTAGTAACTAAGATAGGATTCGTCTCTTCCGTGAAGGGAAGTCAGTGTCACAGGCTCAGTACGGTTCTTTGTGCTAAACCTCGGTCAAGGTATGTTGTAGGAAGTACAATATGGACATACCAAAGACCGATGTATACTGACCAGTGCTAGCTAGTAAGGTTGACATTTTACCATACCCTAGGCTAAACAATGACATAGTTGTGACGAAGGGACTAAAACTGCGGTATTCTTCACTGACACGGTCAGAGCGATCCCGACGAAATTTTTGTCAATGGGTCAATCACGTAATTATGATACCGAAACTGTGGCAACACCTACTGCTCGTGGTCACTGTCGTTTAGGGGTTTCGAACCCTAACCTGTAGTAGGGTCAGGCTATAGGGTCTCACACCGAGTGGGATTTGCGTCTTAGTAATAGGAAGGGTTCAGAAGGAGTGCACTCAGGTGGACGAGAATAACTGCAGTCACAAAGAGTTTGTGACGATAAGTCTTGTTTAAACGGGATTTAATGATATCGCAAAAGGTTTGCAATTTTAGCATTAGGGAATATGCTATAAGGGATTATTGCATGTGATGCAAAAGGATTGAAAATATACTGTAAATCATTTACAAGCATATTTTGCATTATAAAAACATAGAAAAAGGTTGCAAGGGTTGTTGGGATAGTCCCATTCGAACCCTGCTTTCCAACGGTTCGAAAATCGGCTCAATCGGAGCTGCAAAACTCAAGAAACAGCCCAAAAGGCCAAAACTGGGCAAAAGCCCAGTTCTGGCCCAGCCCAGCTTGGACGGGCGGGTCTAGACCCGCTAGGCGGGCTCTACCCAGAGCTCGCCTGCGGGCGGGCTCTAGCTCGAGCCCCCCCAGCCCAGCGGGCAGGGCTCGAGCCCGCCCAGCCCAGCGGGCGGGTCTAACCTGCCCGCACAGTGCGAGCGTGGGACTGAGCCTGGCCGCATAGCTGGCGGGTCTGCGGGTGGGCATGGGTTTTGGGAAACCCTAGAGTTATTCCGACGGCTGCAATTTTAGCCAAATTTGTGACTTTTTGCTCAACTTTGAGCAATTGTTTGAGGGGTCAAACGAAGTCGGAATTCATCACCGTTTGTTCCTATGCGTTCATCATTCAAAGCTCTTCGAATTGATAGGTTATATCACTTACGAAGCCCAATGGTGAGGGAGAAATAATTGGTTGAAGTTGAGCCTTAGTGTAAGGCAAAACTTAACCCAATTTTCTCCACTAATTAATCCCATATATATTAATCCCACATTGCTTGTGAGACGAGCAAGGGGTCCGGCCTCCTATATAAATATGGGTCAACACCCCTTAGAAAAATTACACCAAGTCTCTGAATCGAGTACCTCCGAAAAGTTTTGAGCACGCCCGATTCAAGACCAAATTATTTGCTCCTCCTCATCTCTTCTGATTCCTTCGTTCGTGTCTTGGAAAGACGACGAGAAGGACGGGATTCGATCCAAAGTCTACGACACGGATCGCTCTCAAAGTGAAACTTTCTTCAGCGGTTGATTGACTCGGAGGCGCGGTGTCGGCTCGCTTCGGGTGGAGCAGTTCGGAGGTGCAGAGGTAGCTATTTTCGGGAGAGGCCAAAGTCCATTGCTGAAAACGACACTTTGTTCTCTGCGGAGGCAAAGTTCCAGGTATGTGTTTACTTTAATGCATTTTATTTATTTCATTGCAATAGTTTAGATTTATTTTGGGGCTGGTCAGACCCACCCCAAGATAGTAGAGATCCTGGCTAGGGTCTTTGAAATTCTTAGGGTATGTTATTAAATAGTTCAATAATTCTTTTTCCGCTACTGTTTTAATTATTTCGTCCGTCCGACGTAGGACGGGCGTAGAATTATGCCCTAAGGGTCCCTAAAAACCTATCAGCCCCTAGAACTAAACATGTCCAAAAAATTACGAAAACAATACCACGTAATCGTATCGTCATGGGGATCATGAAAATGAAGTTCAATTTTATATCCGAGTGACGAAAAAAATAGAAAAAAATCATTTAGTCATTTTGAACTCGTTTGGTTATGGAAAAATGTGCACTACGAAAACATGCCGTTACATTTATCTTTTGCAAATTCAACAATTTTGCATGGATAGAACTTTTGCAAATCCAAGTGTTTTGAGGAGGTTTCCATATGGCTTTTTCTCATCGTATAGCCCAAGGCTTAACAGACGCGGGAAACAGTGAAGAAAACTAAACCATAAAATTACATTTTATGAAAACCTAATGGGAAATTTAAAACCCTTTGAAAGATCTATACTATCCCAGAGATGAGTGAACCAATCTCACAAGGATAGATCTAAAATTATCTGTTATAAAATAAAAGACAAACTTTATGTTTTTGCAGTCGCAAAAACAATTCTTTAGGGTGATGTCCTAAAGCAATACAACGTCTCATCTCGGAGCGACCACTTGCCCGAGAAGATTTCACCTTAGCTGGGACCCCTGCCTCTGGCTTCGAATCATATCCAAACCTCCTTTAAGTTTTGCTAGAATGAGAGAAGGGAATAAAGATGAAAAAGTGGAACTAAATTTTGGTCGCCTTTAGATCTAAGTTTTCACAATTGATTAGAATGAGATAATTTAATCAAGGCTTCGTGTAAGTTTGTCTAAATGGGATGGACCATATTTATAGGGTGAGCAGAGCGCACCGATCAGTAACACTTCCGATGTGGTACTAAAAAGGGAGCCACTCTTACTTTAGTTTTTCCCTTTAAGGGCTTGAGTTTGAGTAATTGTTTCTTCCTCTTTGGTAAACCTTAGAAGTCAAATGATATATCATTTCAAAGAGCTTCATATGGAGATGCATAGAAACTAACATCACTCAATTATGAGATTGTTTGACTCTCGAAATCTGATGTCAAATTTGTCCCAAAACCATGCCCCAAGAAGGGGCTGAACCAACTTTCAGGTTGCACTCGAGCCTGCACTCGAGTCATACTCGAGACGGCTCGGGCGCATCCCAAGCTGTGCTTAGGCTACAGCCAGCCCAAGCTATAGCTGGGCACTGTAACAGTAGCCCACTGCTGTAGCTTGCAGTTGCTGGGTGTAGCCCGAGCTGTATCTACAGCCCAGCTCAGACGCACCCGAGCTGCAACAGCTCAGGTGCACCCGAGCTGTAACAGCTCAGGTGGTCACTCTGATGTTGTAGCCCGAGTAATGCTCGCGCTAGCCTGAGCCATAAGCCTGGGCTATCCCGAGTCAGTGCTCGGGCTAATGCAACTGGGTTTGGGCATGCCCGAACCCCGTTTTGGGTTTTCTATGCTCTTTAGAATGGCTTGCTATTTGTGTCACATCCTATGTGACTGAAATCCCCTTCATAACCAGTTTATGACCTTCTTAGTTCCCTGCATCATATGCATATTCCTCTTTTTACCTGGACAAGGATCTCAGCATGTGTGAGACCCTACAGTATGCCCCAACTACATGTGGGACTCATAGCTTTTGACGACAGTGACTGAGAGAAGAAATTGTCTTTCTTGGTTCGGTATCATCATTACGTGGTCTGACCCTTGACATGAGTGTTGTCAGGACCACCCTGGCCATGTCAGTGATGAATTTCACAGTTTTAATCCCTTCGTCATTTATATGTCACTGCGAAACCTAAGATATGGTTGACTGTCAACCCCTAATAGCTTTGCGATCAGATCAACATCGTTCGGTCTTAGCTTGTCTTTATTAGATCATATCCAACATACATCAGCCAATGATTTCTGCTAAGGACCGAACTAACTCTGTGACACTAACTCCCCACAACGGGAAAGACAAATCCTATCTTGGCCACTACTCCCCTCGTACACTTCAAGAAGTGTCACCCAACCTAAAACCTTTCGACCGGCCTTACCTCGAAGCTATGTCAGATATTAAAGTGACAACGTTCATGCACATGCTCATACAATGACCTTAAGTAATTGGACCAGCTTACCTATCATCACTGAGAGCTACCGTTGACAATTCGACATGAGTATACCATATAGTAGCTCCCGTTGGGTCATTTCACGAACTTATTTTATAATGAGCACTTGTGTCTCATCTCTGATTTCGCCAAATCGAACGATCATGAGATCATCTCCACTAACACTTGGTGAAGTCGGATAACACAATAGTCATCTGATGCATCGATGTCCTTTCTCACTGTATCTATGACTACGAACAGTTTTAAAATTTTACTACAACCGGTTAAAAACAGTTCTACATGATCGTGATCCTCATCTCGATATATGTTTGACCTCGCATTAAGTCTCAGGACTTTATCTAAGTATTTAATTCAGACACACATTTATAAACATACTCAGATAAACTGTACCAAATTTCACACTATCATTTTGAACAAGATGTTTCAATTACAAATAATTGGCCTTGAGTGCATACATTTCCCAACATGGTCATGTATTATGACGCGCGCGCACGTGTGAATAATCAGTATCATATGATATATAAGGCTAAGCCTCATATTCGGATCCAAAACTCTCACCCTTGCTATTTTTTGGAGGATCGAAACTATTGATTTTGATCTACATATTCTAAAAACCCAAAACACCAAAGATAATGTGAATCCAAGGGGTTTTCCCCATTCATCTATCTTTTGTAAATTCAATGATTTTGCATAAATATAAATTTTTGCGACTGGTGGATAAACGGTAAAACCCCCTGGGATCACCCGAAATCCGGTGTTTTGAGGTTTTAGAATATGAACATCAAAATGAACGGTGCTGATCCTCAGAAAAAATAGCAGAAAATGGAGTTTTTGAGGTTGCATATCAGGCTTAGCCTCATATTTCAAATAATATCCATTATTCTCATATGTATGTATGTATTTATCTATATAATACCCATTATTATCATATGGAGTCTTGTTGTCTTCTTTTAAGTTTCTTCAACTTGTTTTGAAGGCTTACACTCCACAAATCATTGGATGAGCTTCAAATCTTCATTGTTGAGCTCCAATCCATTTGCTCTTCATAATTCAAGCTTTAACTTCATGGCATCATCATGTTTGAGCTTGAGTTTGTTGGATCTTGATCCTAGCCTAGAGGGGGGTGAATAAGCTAATAAAATAATTCGTGCAACCCACGAAGAAACACACGCAGTTATAGCAGCAACATGGTAAATAAAAATGCAGACACAGAGAACACATCAAATTTACCCTGATTCGGTCGCCCCAACGACCTACGTCCAGCTCCCAAAGCAGATACTAGTATTGAATAGCGCAATAGGTACAAAACCACAAGTTAGAGCACGCTCAGAGCACCCTCTACGTCTCTATACTCGCCATGCTCTCAGTACCACACTCACTGTGTTTTCTCTTGCTATCAATCTTAGTAACGCCTTCTACCAGCTAGTCCTAAACTAGCTGGGTCCCACTTGTCTAGCCCCAACCAGACAAGTCCCAAAATAGTCACAAAATATATGTAAAGTTTTCCCTACAGAGAATGTTACACTAAGACACGAATAAAAGAGTTAAGGGTTTAGAAATGCTCAATTCATGTCTGTGTAGGTGTCTCTGCCAATCAGCACGTCGTCAGCTCCAATTTGACGCAAACGGTGTCTCGATCCGACTCCTGGATGTCAAGTGGCACAACGGTCTGTACGTATAGAAGTTTCAGTTCAATCAGAATATTGAGTGGTCTGTGCGCTCAGCAATTCCCTTAAACCTCAATTCCACGTCAGCAAGATAAACAAAATCAATTTCGTTTCGACTTCACGTGTCCACGACAGCGGCGTTTTCATGCAGCCTTCTTTCCGACTTCGACACGGGCATGCAGCAGCTTTCGGCGGCGAGTTCTTCTGCGACGTGTGGCGATCGAGTCACAACGGTGACAACACACGACGACTTCGACTGCCAAGCTCTCGTTGGCGGTGTCTTCTTCTCGGCAGCGGCGATCTCCTCTCAAGCGGCAGCGGCGACTCTTCGACGAGCTCCGACTGCAGCGACGTTGGCTCCTCTACAGTGTCGTCTTGATGGAGGTGGAGGCTTCACCGACTTGGCGACAAGCGGCTCTCCTCTGACGTGTGATCTCTCACAGCGAGCAGCTCTCCGACGTGGTGACGTCGGCAATGATGTCGACCTCTCCAAGCGACTCCACGGTAATGATATGGTCACGGCGAGATGGTGGACAGCAGCTTTGGCTTTCTCTTCGTTTTCGCACGTCGCCTCTCACTAGGGCATGCAGTCCCCTACTTCGAACGGCAAAGAAGGCCCTCGTGTTTGCTTCAAAGCACAGTATTGGATGACGACGACTTTGGTGGCGACGATGAAGAAGAGCGGCGTTGACCTCCGACGGGCGGCTGTGGTTGCTTGATGGCACCGGCAGCAAGTTTCTTTGGCATTTGACTTACGGCGACGGGATGCTCGTTGAAGGCGACGGCATGGGCTTTGTTCGGCGGCTCTCCTCTTCGATGATGAAGCTTTTAGGGACAAAGATTGCAGTTGTGGGCTTGGGGTTCTTGTTGGTGCGTGACTTCTCTTCTTGGAAAAACAAAAATGCCCCCTGTTTTTTTGTTTGCTGCAAGCTAGGGTTTTGTAGACGAAGGGGTTTTTTATAGAGCCTCTTTAGGGTATTGGGTATATGGATGTTTTTTGAGAGTATCAGCTTAGGACCCTATCCAATATTTGTATGCCGCACAGCTTTGCAATTGATATGAACCCCCTTTTTATAAGAGGAATATGAATGGGATTTTGGAGAGGGTAGCTGGGATTTGATATCATCACTATATGGAAATCGTTTAGGAGAAAGATTTGATATGATCCTCAATAGATTATGAATTGGCTCCATCTCATACCACATTGGACCAAGTCCAATTCGCTTTAGCCAAAGCTTTCTATCTCACCCAAATAGCTATATAAATATCAGTTTCTCAAATAGCGAAAGATGTATCGTTTTGCGAATCCTGAAACACACTAAGCACACATGTCAGATATAACGACACGTTTGTCATCATCAAACCAAGATCCTAGATCATTGCTTCCTACAGAGTTGACCATTATTGACTATATTGACTTAGATACATACACTCAAAATCATCTTACAAAAACATCATTAGCAACCATAACTGTTTTCTTATCATCAAAACTAACCTAGGGATGATGCAATAACCAACATGAACAAAATCTGGAGGGAACTGAAGTTTGGAGGAACTAAAATTTTTACTTGGAAGTAAAAGTAAAAGTTTGGGGAACTAAATCTGGAGAGAATTAATTCTTTGGGGGAACTAAATCTGGGAGAAATTAAATTTTGGGGGAACTAAAATTTTTAGGGGAACTAAAATTTTTAGGTGAAATGTGGGGGATTAAACTGGAGGGACGTATTATCATGTGCCTACGGAGAGACGAATCCTTGTGACCAAAGAACTTGAAAGAATGGGTCAGCTCAAGGGTCATGATCAGAAGAAGAAGCTAACTAGAGGTATAAAAAGTGGTCAACCTGTGTGTGGCTACTGCAAGTTCATAGGACATACTAAAAGAAACTGCTTCAGTCGCATGCGACATTGTAGAGAAGGAAGAAATGATAGACACACTGACATGAAGAAGAAGAAATGGGTAAGGAAATATGAACTGTACAGCATAGTGGCATGTACATCTTTAATTGCCTTCTCCGAGAACATGTGGTATTACGACTGTGGGTGCTCTCATCATATGACCGGCAACAAGAATCTACTTACTGATTACAGAACATGTAACAATGGTCACGTGACTTTTGGTAATGGACGAAGAAGCAAGGTTGTTGGAAAGGGAGATCTGAATGTGGACGGTCTTCCCAAACTGAAGGATGTTATGCATGTCAAAGATCTGAAAGGTAATCTTATCAGTATAAGTCAACAATGTGATCAAAGGCTATTAGTAAGGTTTATTAAAGATAAATGCTTAGTGTTCAACTGACATCTGATAAAAGATAAATGCTTAGTGTTCAACTGATAAATGAAAAATGTATCCTTACTGGGAAAAGATCGACTGACAACTGCTATCTTCTCCAAGAGGCTAATACTTGCCTTAATACTGTTGCTGATGTGTCTGAACAGTGGCATCAAAAATTAGGGCATATGAACTTTAAGACTCTTATGAAGGTCTCAAAAGTGGGAGCTGTCAGAGGAATACATGTTCTAAACAAGAAGAAGGAGGGTGTTTGTGGTCCATGCCAACTGGGAAAGCAACAGAAGACCAGCAACAAACAACTACAGACCATTACTACGTCCAAGATTCTTGAAATTCTGCATATGGATCTGATTGGGCCAACATCTGAAACTAGTGTCGGAGGTAAGAAATACATTTTTATCGGTGTTGATGATTTCTCTAGGTTTACCTGGGTAGACTTCCTTAAGGAAAAATCATACACTTTTGAAGCTTTTAAGAAATTATGTGTTCGTCTGCAAATTGAGAAGGGAAGCATTATCTGCAAAATTGTTAGAATCAGAAGTGATCATAGGACGGAGTTTGAAAACCGATCATTTGCTGATTTCTGTGAGTCTCGAGGTATTGCTCATGAATTCTTGGCTCCTAAGACTCCTCAACAAAATGGAGTTGTCAAGAGGAAGAGCTACACCTTGCAAGAGATGGCTCATGTGATGCTAAACGCCACAGAGGTCAGTGTAAGGTGGTGGGCTGAAGCAATCAATATGGCGTGCTATACAATTAACATAGTTTATCTTCGTCCTAGAACTGAGAAAACTCCGTATGAAATCTGAAAAGGAAGAAAGCCAAACGTCTCCTACTTTCATATCTTTGGAAGCAAGTGCTATATTTTACAGGATCGTGCTCCAAGAGGGAAGTTTGATGCAAAAAGTGATGAAGGAATATTTCTGGGTTATTCTACATCCAGTTGTGCTTTTAGAGTGTACAATAAGCGTACTAATACCAGGATGGAGTCTATCAATGTTGTTGTGGATGATTTTGATCAAAAGGAGACTGCCACAGTTGAAGGGAGCTCGTTACAGGAAGACTGCATAGAAGAAGAAGATCATGTTGAAACTAATGTTGTAACCCCAGATACAACACATGATCATGTTGCACCTGATGTTGCAACACATGATACAACATTGGCTGAGGAACCTCAAGATGGGTTAGGTGATGCTCACGCCCATGATGGGATTACCAGAGTTATACGAAACCACCCTCCTGAGCTGGTTATAGGTGATGTTATTGACGATCGTCGTACGAGAGGAACGATCCGTGTCAACTATCGAGACCTTGCAGGTTATGTCTGCTTCATCTCCTTAGCTAAACCTAAAAATGTGAAGAAGGCCCTTATTGATGAATACTGGGTGTCTGCTATGCAAGAAGAACTGAATCAGTTTCAGCGAAATGATGTCTGGACACTTGTTGAAAGACCAAAGGGGATGAACGTCATTGGTACGAAATGGATTTTTAAAAATAAAACTGATGAGAAAGGTAACTTCATTCGCAACAAATCTCGTCTTGTGGCTCAAGGGTATACTCAGGTAGAAGGTGTAGAATTTGACGAGACTTTTGCTCCTGTTGCCCAACTTGAGTCTATCAGACTCTTGGTTGTCGTAGCATGCAGCTTCAATTTCAAACTTCATCAGATGGATGTGAAGAGCACTTTATTAAATGGCATTCTGAATGAGGAAGTTTATGTGGAGCAGCCCAAAGGGTTTGAAGACCCCTTCCTCCCTAATCATGTGTATCAGCTGAAGAAGGCCCTCTATGGCTTGAAACAATCTCTAAAGGCCTGGTATGGGAGACTGACTAAACATCTTATTCAGAAGGGATATGAGAGAGGGGGAGTTGACAAGACTTTGTTTGTTCATAGAACTAAGTCCGCCTTGATTGTAGCTCAGATCTACGTTGATGATATAGTGTTCGGATCTACCTCTCGACTGTTAGTACGTGAGTTCATAACTCTCATGCAGAAGGAGTTTGAGATGAGTATGGTTGGAGAACTGAATATGTTCATTGGTCTTCAAGTAAAGCAATCAAATGAAGGGTTGTTCATCTCTCAGAGCAAGTATGCATGGAATCTTGTGAAGAGATTGGGCTCGAGAATACCAGATAGGTACATACTCCTCTGTCTACAAGTGACAAACTCTCTAAAGATGATAGTGGAAAGTCTGTAGAGGTAACATTGTATAGGAGCATGATAGGAAGCCTCCTTTATCTCACTTCCAACAGACCCGACATCAGTTTCAGTGTAGGAGTGTGTGCTCGTTATCAAGCAGCTCCCAAGGAGTCTCATCTCACGAAAGTAAAAAAGAATTATCAGATACGTGAGTGGAACAACTGATAATGGTATATGGTATACCAAAGATACTGACACTCTTCTGTCAGGGTACAGTGATGCTGATTGGGTAGGCAATGCTGATGATAGGAAGAGTACTACATGTGGTTGTTTTTACATTGGAAACAATCTTGTCTCGTGGTATAGCAAGAAGCAAAACTCTATTTCCCTATCCACTGCAGAGGCTGAATACATAGCAGCTGGAAGTTGTTGTACACAACTATTATGGATGAAGCAGATGTTGACTGACTATGGGGTGGAGCAAATTGTGTTGACTATCATATGTGACAATCAAAGTGCGATCAATATTTCTAAG
Source organism: Scilla litardierei (assembly GCA_030789695.1). Taxonomy (NCBI): domain Eukaryota; kingdom Viridiplantae; phylum Streptophyta; class Magnoliopsida; order Asparagales; family Asparagaceae; genus Scilla; species Scilla litardierei. The sequence continues at coordinate 139,028,826 of CM061141.1, forward strand.
AATCCGATTCAACACTCTAGAACAAAGCATATAGGTATCCGACACCACTTCATTAGAGAATTGGTAGAGAAGAAAGCACTTGTCATGGCCTACGTCGCAACTTCTAGTCAATTGGCTGATATTTTTCACAAAACCCCTTGATTCAGGCAGATTTGAAGAGCTACGACAGGTACTTAGGATTTGTCGTATCTAATGTTCTAGACCATATTACATCTCATGTTGCAACATAAGGATTCATCTAATGTTGCAACATAAGGGGAGCTATGTTGTTAAGTATTCTTTTTGGGCCGGGTCTTTATTATCAAGTCTCATTTCTGGCGCTCTTTCCAACTTCTAATTTTTTCAGAGAAAAAAAGAGTAGTTCTTCTAGGGTTTCTTGGTGTTTCCTTGATCGATTCTCCCTCTTCTCTGCTGCTATGGCTCACGATCAAGATCAAAAATCTGCACAGGGGCCTCGTCGTTATTCTCGTCGTTCCTCCTCATCAAAAGTGGCTCCCTCCTCTCCGCCTCCTGTTAAGCAAAAAGGGGTGGTATCTCGATCTGCCCGTGTCTCCTCTCGAAGATCCTCTCCTCTCATTCCATCTCAGACGTCTTCCGGCCACATGCATTCCTCCGCCGTAGCGAATTTGGGAATGGTTCCATTTCTCCCAATTTCGGGTAGATGTGAGTGAAGGGTTTTCTGGGACCCTTAGGGCACAAAAACTCTATGCCCGTCCTAAGTCGGACGGAACATAGACAGAAAAGCAGTGGAAATAAACATGTTAATCTAATTAACATTTAACCCTAAGGTCCAAGACCTATGCTGACTTGGGATGGGTCTGACCATCCCAAGAAGGATCTAGGCTACTGCGATTAAATTAAACTAATGCTAATAAACACATACCCGAAATCTCAACCCTGGAGCAGGCGAGATGTTCCGCACCGTCTTCCGAGCCGCTCCTGTCTCACGCCGAGCCGCTCCTCGAACCGCTACTCGAACCGCTCCTCTAACCGCTCCGCATCCCGAGGCGATCAATCTTGTGTCGTCGAGCCAACCACGCGTCGAAGAAAGTTTCACGCGAGTGAAACCTCCGCCTAGATTTCGGATCTGAATCCGAACTCCTTTGCGGCTTTGCTAGAGCCCTCAGGAGCAAGGCAGAAATTTATAGGGAGAGGAGAAATATTAATTTAAGCTTAGATCCGAGCGTGCTCCAACATTTACGAGAGTCGCTCAGATCTAGAGCTTGGGACAAGTTTTGAGGAGGAGAGCAGACCCATATTTATATAGGCGGCTGACTGCTCCCCTTCCCTCAAAATCCGATGTGGGACTAATTTAGAGTTAATCAAATTCAATTTAGTTTGCCTTTCATAAAATGCAAACTTCCGTGAATTTTAACTCCCTCACCGTTGAACTTCAGGATTGATACAACCTATCAATTCGAAGGGTGTTCAACGGTGAATGCATAGGAAAAAACCGTTCGTCAATCGAAGATCGTTTGTCCCTCCAATTGACCGCTCAAAGTTTAGCCCACGGCTAGTTTTTGTAAAAAACTGAGCCGTCAAATCTGTTCTGCCCTAAGTGAAGAAAATCTGCAACTGTGGGACCCACCAGGCCAGCTGGGCGGGCCCAGACCAGGTCAAAACCTGGTCTGGGCATGCCCAGACTGGCGCGCCCAAACTGGGCGCCTGGCCCAGGCGCCCAGGCGTCTGGGCGGGCCCAGGCCCAGGCGCCCAGTGCCTGGGCCTGAGCCCAGGCGCCTGGGCGCCTGGGTGCCCAGGCCCTGGCTTGGGCCGGGCGCTCAGGCCCGGTCAGCCTGGGCTGTGCCTGGGTCTAGCCAGGCACCCAGGCCAGACCAGTCTGGCCTGGGTTAGCATAGACTGACCCGTTGAACTCTTTTGGGCATATCTTGAGCATTTGGTGTCCGATTTGGACGCCGTTCGAACCTGGGTCTAGACCGGGACATTCCCGTCTTACCTGTAAGCTTTTTCTTACCTTTATATAATTAAATATTGTCTTAAACTATTTAAAACACATTTAATCTCTTTTGCATCAAATGCAAAATAGTCCCTATCTAAGCTTAAATTATCATTTGCATCAAATACAAATGATCCGAGGGCATATTCCTCTACATCTCCCACTTGCACTCAGGATCATTTATCCCGAATGCAGGAAATGATTGCAAACATCTTTTGCAATATTTTATCCCTTGCATCAAATGCAAATTATTCTCCCTAACTAATTTCTACCTATTACTAGACGAAGATCGCACTCTGTGTGAGACCCTACAGCCTAACCCTTACAACAGTTTGGGCTCGAAGCCCTATACGGCAGTGACCACGAGCAGTGGTTGCCGCCCCTGCTTCAGGAATCATCATTATGTGGTTGACTCATTGACATGAGTATTGTCGGGACCACCCTGACTGTTTCCGTGATGAATTCTGCAGTTATAGTCTCTTCGTCTACACTATATCGTATAGATCAAGTCTAGGGTACGATCAAACTGTCAACCCCAATAACTTGACTCCGGTTAGTTTCTATCGATCTTTTAGTCAAAAAATGTTGGACTTCTTCCGACATACTCTGGCCAGAGTTTTTACTAAAGACCGAACTAACCCTACGACACTAACTCCCATTGACCGGGAGAGACGAATCCTCTCTTGGTCATTACTCTCCTCATACGCTTCAAGTGTCATCCAATCAAAGACCTTTCGACAGGCCTTGCCTCGAAGCTAGGTCATTTGATCTAAGTGGCACCATTCACGCACAGGTTCGTCAAAATGACCTTAAGTCAAAAGACCAACTAGCCTATCATCACTCAGAGTCATCATTGACAGATTGGTCAATATAACCATATGATAACTCTTGTGGATCGTTCAGTGAACTCATTCTCTAATGAGCACCTGTGTCTCGTCTACGACTTCGCCAAGTCAAGCGATCATGAGATCATCGCCACCGCTCAATGGTGAAGACTAAGACACAATGGTCTATCCGATGTTTCGATATCCTTGTCTCGAAACATCTACGACCACGAACCCTTTTAGACTTATGCTACAGACGGTCAAACATTTCTCCATGATCGAGATACTCATCTCGATACATGTTTGACCTTGCATAAAGTCTCAGGACTTTACCTAAGTTAATATCTAATTATAACATAACTTTAGATAAATTATTACCAAACAGCTTACTGTTATTTCGAACAAGATGTTTGTGCTATTCACATATGAAGATAGATAGCCTCGAGGGTATCATCTCTCAACATCTACCACTTGCACTCAGGCCCAATTATCTCGGTATCTAATACCGTTTTTACACATAAGTTTTCCCGACTTCATGCGGTAGAGCCTTCGTGAGTGGATCTGTTAAAACCGTCTACACTATAGACTTAAGGAGTTTCTATGTTCATATAAGACTAATCATTTGAATCTCATTCAAATAATTCATTTGGTCTGTCAGAATCCATAACATTTTATTTATTTGGATCTTATCCAGTTCATCGTACCTTACGATAATAATCTTAAATTAGTTTTTGGTCATTTCAAATGGCTAATTTTTATTTTTGATAAAGTGTCAAACCTTTTTGATAACTTTGTCAAAATAAATGTTCCATCCCTTTGATGTCTCGCATGTAATTTATACGCTCCCACTGACCTTGAAAACTTTCTGGTTAATTCATATAAGTTGGTTCGTCTAAATCATATTTAGAAAAACGAACTTATAAGTGAATGTTCCCATTTTCATGGTCAACTTTGAGCATTTTACATCGAGCTTAGTCCGAGTAGATCTGTGCACATCTGCTGGCGAGACAGTTTCAACATAATCCGTTTATAGGAATTAGGATGAAAACCGTTCTCGACCAACATGATTGCACTTCACTATTTTCTTTTCTGCACAAATCTTTCAACTTAAAGGTTTACTTGTAGAAAGTGAGGAAACATTTTCCTTGGGCACGTAAACTAAATTCCAAAATTTATTTATGCACACGGACCTATTCTAATTGCATCAAATTTTAAATCGGAGTTACTACTCCGAATTTTCATCCTAGAAGTTGGCTAAGTCATCATCAATTATGATGTCTAACTCGACTCTTCGTCTCACGAGATTCGAGTAATTATCCAACTTCTTAATGATTGATTTTATGAATATCTTATTGATAATGTCCTCACAGAACATTATCAAAACCTAGGCAGTACTATGTGGGACTTAACCCAGAAGGAGGACTTAACTCAGAGTCACTTACAATGGATCACACCAAGTCTAACTAAGTGTGATTCATACCTTTTAACACTTAATGTGTTAACAGACTTGACCTGAGAGAAAATCACATTTTCTTTTAGTTACACAAGATTTTATGTAGCTAAGTATTTGACCATTCGATCTAATCGAATCAGTTTAAATACTTTAGTCATTTCGTTCTTTATTTTATCAGACTTGTGTTTCATCAATAACACGTGTCTTAATAAAATATACGAATAACTTATTTTGGTTAATCTAGACTCGGGTACATCAGTATGTACGAGACTGAGTTCGACAACTCATTCTCCCACTGTCTTACAGATGGGTTTCGGCCATTATATCTAAGAGGGTAAGACTCACAAGTGTCTGTAGACTTCATAATACGAGAGGTCAGACCCCTCTTTATGTGACTTGTGAAGCTTAGTCTCTCGATACGGCCTAGTCTATTTTGCCATATAAGTTTGCTACTATCTTGTGTATTTATATATTAACATTTAATATATATATTACCGTTATACATATTACTTATTGCTTCAGAAGCAATGTGACGACATTCATCAAAATGTGTTAACCTTTTGTATAACAATAATTATGAAATCGTGACATCTATGTCACATTTTCATTTCCTCCTCCTTATGCCTTTACTAATGATAAATTAAACTAACTTTCTCAATTGACTTTCCGGAGTGCCTTCTACCTTTTTCTAAATCACATTTAGATATTAAATAACCCAACATAAATAAATACATATGCAAGCGTCTCATGTATCCAAACGCCTGAGAGTTGCAATCTTGAGTGTAGCTCAAGAAGTTGCTTGTCTCAAGATCCGGTTGGGATACATAGCCTTGCATCGCTCATGCACTCGTATTCGATTCAAACGGTTTGATCGAATTTTCGAACTTTGCGGATCAAAATTGTTTTTCCATACAACCTTGAGGGTAGCTCGACAAGTTGTAGGGAGAAACATACTTCGAATATCCTATATGTTCAAGCTGCCTCTTACAGAGACGAGTGACATGTAGCGTGAATTTATTTGTTGGACTCAGAACTTAATGAAATCAAATTTCTTAAGTCTGTTCTTTAGAAGGTCATTTAAATGTCAACGAGAATATAGTTTAATTCTATCAATTAGAATTTAACTCGATATTCAATTAATCAACCTATTTGACCAGTTAACTTATTTAATAAAATATTACATTTTTATTCCTTCGGTAAACATAGTCTTGCCCTAGTTTTGGCATATGTTCAGAATTAAATATAGGTAGAATGGCTTTTATCTATCTATATCCTCCCACTATTTTTACGATCATTTCAAAGCTTAACAACGAACGATTTAATCAAATTAAATTTAATGGGTAAGAGGTCCAATCACATTGAGCCTAACAACCTTGAGGGTAGCTCAACAAGTTGCTTGACTCTGCGATCGGAAGATGACTCTTCATCGATCATATCAGATATAACCCTCTTAATCGATTTTTACCCCGAGCCATTTGTGATCATGAGGGTGCTCATCCAAATCACAATGTCTAGTCTATTCGGACCCTTGTTTTCGTGTCTAGCCTGACTTGCTCTGGCGCTCGGGGGAATTCACGACACGTCGGTTTGGGTCAGGACTTAGACTACATCTAGTCAGACTACATCATTGACTTAACTTACGCCGGCGCTCGGGGTACGAGACGACGGTTTGGGTCAGTCAAGATTTCATCTTATGTATTTAAGGAGTTGGTTTCTACAGGGTTGCCATGGCTTGAGGGTATCTCAACAACTGTAACACGGGTCCTATAGTAGCTAACCCCTAAAACAAGGAGGGCTACGGCTAATCTTGAAAAAGATTATTAACGTATTTGACTTAGATATAGTCCAGGGTGTCATACAATCATGATTCGCGACATTGCGGTCCAGCGGAATACAGCCAGGGAATTGACTAAGCCAGGATCACTATCCCTTAAAGGGTGATCCAGAACTCTTAGCCAAGCACATTGACTGGATCATGGTCCATTGAATGAATCTTGTCATTTTTGTATGTGTGCCTTAGACTAAACATCTTTTATTAACAACTAATTAATCCTATCAACTAGTTGAATCCTTAAATTCAAAATTTTAGGATTTGTTTAATAACTTTTATTAAGACCTTATCAACTATAAGGTTCACGTGCTATCCTAATCGTTATTAGGATTTTAATAAACTTTATTAACAACGCCAAAAGCGAAGTCCTTTAATGAAAATTAATTATAACAATTAGAATTAAGATTCATTAAAAGGACTACCCTAATCATGAATTAGGTCTTAAAGGGTTGTTAAAAGTTTTATTAAAACATAGCATGTCATTAAAATTCAAGTAATAAATTTTAATCATTTCTTAATGGCTAACCTAAAGGGTTGTCTTGTGTTATCAAATAAGGGACAAGATTATGCATAGCTATTAACATAAGATTACACTAATTTTATCGCATAAAATAAAAGTGTACAACTATTTAACAATTTAAATAGAACAATGTCTATCACATAAACAATTTTAGCATGCAAACATAAATTTAACATTTAAATTTAAAATATGATTTTAAAATATTTTATTTTTATCTCATAAAAACTTGTTTTTAAAATCACAAATTTGCATGCTACTTTAAAAATTTATCGCATAAAAATTTTAACCTTTAAAATCAGTTTTAAAATATCTCATAAAATTAAAACATAATTTTAAAAACTTTCATGCTTAAAAATTTATCATATAAAATTTTTAGGCACTTTAAACTTATCGCATAAATTTTAAAAGATTTAAAATTAGTTTTAAAAATTAGCACATAAATTTTAAAACGTCATTTAAAAATTTTCATATTCAAAAATTTATCACATAGATTTTTAAACATCAAAAACATTTTTAAAATTTATCTCATAACTTTAAAAACATTTTTAAAAGTATTTAAAAGCATTTCATATGTTTAATAAAATCGCAAGCTAGATCGTAACACAAACCTGGCTCTGATACCACTGAAGGGTTTTCTGGGACCCTTAGGGCACAAAAACTCTATGCCCGTCCTAAGTCGGACGGAACATAGACAGAAAAGCAGCGGAAATAAACATGTTAATTTAATTAACATTTAACCCTAAGGTCCAAGACCCTAATCCAAGACCTATGCCGACTTGGGATGGGTCTGACCATCCCAAGAAGGATCTAGCCTACTGCGATTAAATTAAATTAATGCTAATAAACACATACCCGGAATCTCAACCCTGGAGCAGGCGAGATGTTCCGCACCGTCTTCCGAGCCGCTCCCATCCCACGCCGAGCCGCTCCTCGAACCGCTCCCCAAACCGCTCCTCGAACCGCTCCGCATCCTGAGGCGATCAATCCCGTGTCGCCGAGCCAACCATGCGCCGAAGAAAGTTTCACGCGACGCGAGTGAAACCTCCGCCTAGATTTTGGATCTGAATCCGAACTCCTTTGCGGCTTTGTAGAGCCCTCAGGAGCAAGGCAGAAATTTATAGGGTGAGGAGAAATATTAATTTAAGCTTAGATCCGAGCGTGCTCCAAATTTACGAGAGCCGCTCAGATCTAGAGCTTGGGACAAGTTTTGAGGAGGAGAGCAGATCCCTATTTATATAGGCGGATGACTGCTCCCCTTCCCTCAAAATCTGATGTGGGACTAATTTAGAGTTAATCAAATTCAATTTAGTTTGCCTTTCATAAAGTGCAAACTTCCGTGAATTTTAACTCCCTCACCGTTGAACTTCAGGATTGATACAACCTATCAATTCGAAGGGTGTTCAACGGTGAACGCATAGGAAAAAACCATTCGTCAATCGGAGATCGTTTGTCCCTCCAATTGACCGCTCAAAGTTCAGCCCACGGCTAGTTTTCGTAAAAACTGAGCCGTCAAATCTGTTCTGCCCTAGGTGCAGAAAATCTGCAACTGTGGGACCCACCAGGCCAGCTGGGCGAGCCTAGACAAGGTCAGAACCTGGTCTGGGCACACCCAGACTGGCGCGCCAAACTGGGCGCCTGGCCCAGTCAGGCCAGGCGCCCAGGGCGCCTGGGCGGGCCCAGGCCAAGGCGCCCAGCGCCTGGGCCTGAGCCCAGGCCCTGGCTTGGGCCGGGCGCCTAGGCCTGGTCAGCCTGGGCTGTGCCTGGGTCTAGCCAGGCGCCCAGGCCAGACCAGTCTGGCCTGGGTTAGCTTGGACTGACCCGTTGAACTCTTTTGGGCATATCTTGAGCATTTGGTGTCCGATTTGGACACCGTTCGAACCTGGGTCTAGATCGGGACATTCCCGTCTTACCCGTGAGCTTTTCCTTACGTTTATATAATTAAATATTGTCTTTCTTTGCTTTGCTTATGGAAATACTGGCCCTATCCATTTTTATATATACATTTTTTAGGCCAGCTTCCGGTCAAAGTGACGGGATTCGGTATTCCAGTGAAAGGATTCACTGATGCCCTACCTCAAACTAGTTCTCATCTGCGGGCAGTGCAGTGTCTCTTTCCTATTATGAAAATGGACCTCTCCTTTTCAGCCTTCTCGAGTTCAATTCAAGTAGCTAGCGGATCCCTGAATGTAGTGGCCGGTGAATCACTGATCAAAAAGCGTATTTTGGAGAGATTCTTCATCGATCTAGTGGCCGGTGAATCACTGATCAAAGAGCGAGCAGCCGCCAGGTTTCATGATTTTGTAAGATCCCTGGATGTAGTGTCTGGTGAACCGCTTCTTCTTCCACGGATATTACTCTACCACTCTATAAATGGAGGCTCGATAAGTGCATCATCAAATTCAAATCAAAGAAATTTCGTAATAGCATAGCTATGGATGTGTTTGCTCTGTCCATGGAGCGTATGAATTTCCTGGAATGTAGATAGACCAAAAAGGGGAATTCAGGGATAGGAATAGGAATTATAGTACCATTGGAAGAAGGGGCACCAGTGGAAACATCTCTATTGACGAACCATTTCAATAGTACGGGTGCTTGAAGTATGTAGTATGAATTTCATATGTATGTAGAAATTGGTGTAGACTCTTATACAGCAGCAAGTAACCAAATAACAGGGCTTAACAGCGCCTTTGTGAGGGCAGGAATAAATCCCACGGTTCGGTGACGAGTGAGCGAGGAGTAAATCGAAGCCGTCCAATTTTCTTGATTTACCTTGGAAAAGAGGTCTATTTGCGGCTACAATTCTGGAATTTCTAATGATTTTTTCGAATGATTAGTTCTCTTCTTCAATGCATTACCACGATTGTGGGAACCACTCGTAAACCAAGATATGAACAGTTCGATACTCGTTCAGTGAGTGAGGCTCAAGGTAACGAGAATGAGGCTCGGGTAGCGCCAATGATTCAATAGTCAGGGGCCCTTACTCCGTCCCACACAGTGTACTACTATCGGCCCTACTAGGCAACATCTACCTACACAAGCTCGATCAGGAGATAGGGAGGATCCGACAGAAGCACGAAATTCCTCTAGTTCTGAGAATCAGATCAGTTCTATTAAGGACAGGTCGTCGTATTGATGACCAAGAAAACTCTGGAGAAGAAGCAAGCTTCAACGCTCCCCAAGACAGCAGAGCCATCATTGTGGGGAGGGTAAAGAGCATCCAACGTAAAGCGACCTTTCATTCCCTTGTTTCGTCGTGGCACACACACACCCCCCCCCCCCCCCCCACAAGCACCCCCGACGAAGGGGGGACCAGAAAACGCCTTTCGTTTTCCCCCCTTCAGCGGCCCTTGCCGCCTTCCTTAACAAGCCATCGAGCCTCTTTTTTTCTCATCAAGTTCCTCTTTGATCTGCCGCTGTTATAACACCACAATATTCTTCCTTTTGGGGTTAATGCTCTTAATGGTGAATCGATCATTCGCTATCCTTTTTTTATGGCACTCGACCCGCAACAGATAAAGGAGGATTTATTCAATTACATAGTTTGGGCTCCTAGAATATGGCGCCCTTGTGGCAATCTATTTGATTGTATCGAACTAGCCACGGAGCTTGGATACGGTTTCCCGATCGGAGATCCATGGATCACAGACGCTCTCTCTCCCCATGGCCTTTCGCCTCTGAAAGCAAGCGTCCTTCCTTCTCAATACGCTCGTGTATTGTAAAGCTTCAGTGGCTCGTTTCGTAAACTCCACTCGCTGGTTGACGGTGCGTGTTCAATACAATAATAATAATACAAAGATGTTGATCAAGGGGAAGATCTAACCAATCAGAGTGACCAAGCTGAGCTCCAATCTTCTTCTTATCGATTTTATTAGCAAAAACCTTGAGTTTCTAAGTGCCAAAGGAGGGAACAAAGTAACGTAGAGTCCACGAGACCATCCGAATCATCACGAAAACGATTTCAAAATGTTGAATTGAGAAATCGGGTCGGAACATTCTAATGCCGGAATAGGGAATACGGGAAAGCAGCTGGATCCATTGGTTAAGATCTGGCTTGGATGCTACTGGTAGCTCACATCCTTGATTGATTACCGGATTGATTACGATCATGAAATTTCTTTCGATAAAGCACGATAACAGTCTAAGTACAGTAAAGCAAGCATTCGATAGAGACAGTTTCAGTCGTATAATGAATGATTGAGTCTAGTGAAGTACGTATGTGAGTCAAAATCCTCATGTAATAGTTTCTCGCTATATGATCATAGGACAGAAAAGGTAGCAAAGGAAGGATACACACGGGAGAGTCAGGCAAGTCTCGGAGTCGAGATTAGCTAAAGTATTCGAGAGAGCAAAGCACGATTGGAATCTAGAGCACACTCTGCCAACTCCATAAACACGAGGCCGGCACCGGGACAGTCCAAATAGAGTCTCTGCCGGACTGCAGACCTGATAAGCATGGTAAGAATCAAAGATTATTTAAATAATTTAAGGCTTCTCCTGCTGATCCTCCTTCTCCAGCTGATGCTGCCGATCCAGATTTAGGGGAATAACCGAACGAAGGAGATTCTTTCCTTACGGGAAGATTCGTGCTGATTCTTCCCCCAACTAACGAAGAGATCTTGGCGGAATTGCCACATATGAAATTGAGCACAATTTTGCAAAGAAATGCCCCACTTCATTCTCGAGAAGAGATGGGAAACATGCTATTTAAAACACATTTAATCTCTTTTGCATCAAATGCAAAATAGTCCCTATCTAAGCTTAAATTATCATTTGCATCAAATACAAATGATTCGACGGCATATTCCTCTACAGTGAGAAGCCCTCTTTTTCTTCAGCATCTCCTGCTCCTGTCACTATTTAATATTGGTTTTGGTATCTCCGAAAGACTAGAAAGAAATTCAACCTGTCATATATGGATTTCAAAGGAGTTCGCATTGGTCCTTTTCGATTGGACAAATTGGGAGGAAAGTTGATGAGTGTCCAAGTGGTTGTTGATGATGAAATTCTTATAACCACCACTCGGCGACGTCGGTATACTCTAAAATTAACTGAAATCATTGTTCTGGAGATTTCTGATTCTGATATGTCCATCTCTGCTGAGGGTACTGGTGTTGATGCTGGTGCTGAGGTGAATTCTGATCCTACTGTTGCAGATGAACAACCTCCAAATCCTCCTACCTCTGTTGGAGATCAAGACTGTAGCCACATACCCGATGTTCCTCCTATTGTTGAAGATGTCCATCATATGGAGGACACTGTTGAGGTGGATGATTCTAGTATCCCCTCCGATATTCCTGTCCCTGCTATCTCTAAGGCTGATCAATCTCTGGAGGCAAGTGACCCTTCCAATGTTGCAACGCAGACAAATGTTGCACTTGATGTTGCATTTGATGTTGCAACATCACCTCATGTTTGTGCTGAGGATGTTTCATATGTTGATCCAAATGCAACATATGCTACTGCTTCTGCTGGTTTTTATTCTGATGTTGCATATGATGATGCAACACAAGATGCAACATGCACCACAACTGCCCCAGATGTGCATGTTTCTTTATCTCAGCCTGTCCAGTCTGAGGATGATTTGGCTGCTCCTTCTCATGCTCTCAAGCCAAGGACTTCATCGAAGAAGAGATCTGCCCCCTCCAGCTCTACCTCTCCTTCTCCTTCCAAGAGGGCCAAAGTTTATGCTGCAACAGGATCTGCATCTCCCCCCTTATTTTTAGTTTCAGATGCAATGAGTAGGCAGTTCTTTGTCCTGGCAAGCAAGAAGAGATGGCACCTATACTCTGACAGTGCAATCCTATCTGAGAAACATCTATCTATTGCCTCCTTCTCTAAGAACAAGTTCATTTATATCTTGAAGAAGCTCAATTTATTTCATGTTGCCACCTGTTTCAAGTCAAACAACCATGTGTTAGTCAGGGAATTTTATTGTAATCTGTCTAAATCTGCAGGAGACACTTCATCCAGATGGGCCTTTCATTCTTTTGTTAGGGGGAAAATTATCTCTTTTTCACCCTTTGTAATTAACAAGCTTCTAAAGTGGTCTTGCCTAGCCTCTCTTTCTACCTTTGTGGACTATGTAGGTAATGATCATGACACCTTCATAAAGGTTGTCACTGCAGAAAAGTTGCGTTGTTGGCCCAAGTCCACCTCATTTCCCTCTTCCTCCTTGACTACCAAGTATTTTTTGCTGTATAGACTTGCTACAAGGAATTGGCTACCCACCTCTAATGTTTCTGTGGTTACCAAAGACATGTGCAAATTGCTATATTCTGCTGGCACTAAGCAGCCTCTCAACTTGGAAAGACTCATCTTTGATTCAATCTTATCTCTGTCAGAATCCTCTGTAGCTTCTCCCTTATTGCCTCATCCATGTCTTATCACCCTACTGCTACAATCTCAGAAGATTTTCCCCTCTGCAACTGAACTATATATTCCTTCTGAGAGCATTAGCTATACTGTTAGGTCTGTTTTGGAGAAGACTGATGACATTTCCCTTATGCCTTCATCATCACCTGAAATTGGTGATGTTTCTTCATCTCCTACTTCTCCTGCTAGGCAACCCACTATTGTCCCCCTTATCAGATCATATATGCCCTGCTGGACCACACTCTCTGATTCTTGAAGACATCTCCATCTATGAGGCTTCCTTGAAGGATGTGAACAATCAGATGAGGATTCTTCAGGCCCAAAAGATCATGCTTGAGGACATAATTAATCTTCTGAAGTCCAAGCTGCCCTCTCCCTCTTCAGAGAATCTGGATGGTGCTGCTGGAAGTATTTCTAAATGATGTACCCTTTGGGATTTTATGGCACAAAGGGGGAGAATTTATTAGTGTGTTGGTGCTGCTGAGTTTGTTGTTGCTGATGGCTGAGTTTGTTGTTGCTGATTGGTGCTGTCAGGATAGTTGGATGAAAAACTTATGTGGAGATATATGTCTGGTTCTTTTGCTATACTTGTCTCAGATGTACTTGTCTCAGATGTACTTGTCTCAGATGTACTTAGTACTATTCTCTGATTCTGCATAATCATAGTTTTTTCTCCTACTGGTATAATCTGAGAATCAGCTCATCTATTGGTCTAGTCTGGTAATTGCTCTTGTGCCTCTGAATTTTATATTCATTTTCTACATGACTCTTTAATGGTGATTGTGCCACTAAATACCAACGGGGAAGTTTGTTGGGTCACACGTGGTGTGGTTGTCTTGTCATTAGTGGCACTAGCTTATATTCTCTGGGATCTTGGTTTTCTTGAAGAGAGAGTTCACTTAAATACTCTTGTTGATAGTCATGTTGTAAGTTATTTTGCAACATAAGTTGCAACATGCTGTCTGACTTATTGTCGAGAAGTTCAGATTGCTGAGATGCTTATGATGGGATCAGATCTTTGATTTGCAACAGCCACAGATCTTATACTCGTATTTGGTTATCATATAATGTTTCTGTTATATGCCTTTTGTATTAGATTTTCTGAAGATTTGATTGAAGGAAATTTTCCGCAAATTTCTAACGTTTTCTGATATGGATGGGATCACGTGCCCTAAGTGATTCCCAGATTTGCGGGTTGCCAATCTGCATGGGATTCTATTGAGCGACCTACCTTAAATGCTCCGAGATTGAAGGGGATCTGATCACATAAAGGTCGTGCAGATTGCGGCTAGGGTTTATGAATCTCTTTCGGGAAGATTGTGATTGCTAATCTCCGGGAGGGAGGCTGACGGCTACGAGGTAGGAATCAAGGGAGTTGGTTCGAGTCAGTTGTGCAAGGGGATCTTGCATGCACGGGGATCTTGCATAGATTACTCCACGGGTTTGGTAGAGACCACCCACCGCGGTTTGTATTGAGGGTGAGTTTGTTCCTCCTAATAGAAATCTGATATTAGTGATTATATTCATTTTTATTATAGTGGAGTAATATGATCTTTCTGGGCATGGTCCTGCAAATGTAGGTGTGCGCACTGAACTGCGTTACCAAGTTTTGCTTGTCGTTGCTTGGTTTTTATGCTTAATCATTATGTTGAATTAATTAATCACTACGTACTGAATCACAAATTGATAAAAAGGAAGAACAACCAGCATGCACAGTAATTTCATCCTAACTGTTATTCAAACACTGTCATCGATTGGCGAGGTAAACTTTGACATTGTCCTATAAAAAAATTAGTATGAAATGTCATCAATCGTGGTCGTGAATTTAAACGGGACACTACATTTTTAAGTTATAAAGTGATTTATGAAACTACAAAGGTAGAAAATTATGTCGCGGTCAAAATTTGGGCACAAAATTACTTCTCCGAAAATACAAAAAAAGGGAGCTCTGGTGCTCACCCTAGTGGTTGAATCACTCGGCTGCCTCGGTGGAGGCCCGTGTTCGAATCCCACTATTCATATCCACTTTTAATTATCTTTATTTCCCAGATTTTAAGGCTCCGATGGATACCTCGCTTCTCCATGTTCGGGATTAAGCGACCCGTGTTTTGTATTGTCCATAACTTGAATCGCTCGTATTTTGTATTAGTCCCATTATTTTTGTATTTTTAAAACAATCCTTTAAATACCTAAATTTACATCAAATTATTTTTTTGGTTAAATTTTGTAACTTAAAGTACTTTAAAGATGGTCCATCAAATAATTTAAATTACATTAAATTAATTTTTTGAAGAAACCGGTTTCAAAATATAAAGATATTTGGTACTAATATCAAAATATGAATAATATGATAGACGAATACGTTAAAAACCCAATTTACCTTCAATCTTTTTCCAATCAAATTAGGCGTTACAACTTCTTTTACAAAAAAATGTAGGGGATGA
This sequence comes from Scilla litardierei, assembly GCA_030789695.1. Lineage (NCBI taxonomy): Eukaryota > Viridiplantae > Streptophyta > Magnoliopsida > Asparagales > Asparagaceae > Scilla > Scilla litardierei. The sequence continues at coordinate 139,044,224 of CM061141.1, forward strand.
TGTTGAAACGTCTGTATCTATAAATAGGACGATTATCAAGGGCCAAGATGAAAAGATCACGATTCATGCCCTCGAAGTTACATTCTAATCCCTCCAATTCCTCATTTTGCAGTCACTATATAAAATCCAAAAGAGAAGAAATTCGAAGCATCAGCGGTCCAGAATAAATACAAAACCATGATCCATGCGGACCACCGCTCTCTTCAGCGTTCACTGCAGACCAACTTACAACGCTTGTTCCGCTTACGTGGCATAAAGATTTACTCGGCGAGAAAAGCTGAGATTTGCGTTCGACCGGGTTAATTAAATGCATTCCTCGATTTCAAGATTTTTTTTGGTAATAGAGATAATATTAAATAACACGTGAGAGACAAAGCGTTCGGCAACCGACGGGGATGTTTTCGTACTGAAAGATTCACGTGAAAAGGTCTCGGATTTGACTGGCCTTGCGGGTGGAGTTGCAGGGGCACAGTGGGTGACAAAATCACTCCCTTTTTTTATTCATCGGAAAATTAAAAAAGAAAAAAAAATCAATCCCTTTGGGTTGTAGTCATTCTCTTGGCATTTGTCAAATCTGAGCTCCCGTTCATGCCGTCGGCCCCGCCCGCTGCGATCAAAAGTCTCCACACATATTGTGATGAGAACAATGAATATCATTGTTACGTCTATTTGGCCGAGACCCGTAAAGCACGAGCCCAGGAGCCCGACTGCTGGTCAAAAGCCCATCTGTGTCCTCAAAGCCCATTCGACAAAGGCCCTACAAGGGACCTTCTCGAACGCCGATCCGACCCGGCCCCAATAACCCGTTGGTCGCTCGCCCACTCCTGCGAAAACCACTCCCCCGGACGCGCGACCACTAAAGAGCGATAATGGGGAGGTGCTGGCAGGGCGGAGAGAGCGGCGGCAAGGGGGGACTGATGGGGCACGATCAATGGCGGACGTGTGACGTGGGTCAGAGGCGATCACGCCGGGGCTCTACAAAAGGGCCAGGAAGACGACAAAGAAAGGGACCGCATCTGAGGTAACAAAACCTAAGGTACTCCATCAACGACCTCGTTCCCCCAATTCATCTCCTTCCTCCCCCGCTCGCGCCGAGAGACGCCGTTACGATCTCCTCACGAGTCGAACCGTCTCCGCCGGGCCTCCTTTCTCAGATCTCTATCTGACTTAGGCATCGGAGGGGATTTGGCCGGAACCAAGGTCCGGCCCCCTGACGAGCGTTCTCGTCTGCGCAGGTGGACAGCTGACCAGCGGGCCGAGGCTACTCCTCGCCTCTCGTCGACCACACGATCAACCGGACGGTGAGGCTTCCCCTCATCACCAGACGGCCGTGCATCTACCCGGGCGACTGAGGCTACCCCTCGTCCCCCTCCCAGCCGAGGCCGAGCGCGTCTGTCCGAGGCCGAGCGTCTCAACCAGGGCCGAGGCTTCCCCTCGCCCCTTCTGCACCGATTCGAAGCCCCCGAGGGACCCAAAGCGGGTCCCTTGACCACGTTGACCGGATTTTCCACGGTCAACGCATTGTAGTGAGAAAACACTCTGAAACATCTGGCGCCGTTTGTGGGAACGAGAAACCGTCCCACGAAGAAGCAAACCACACCAACAATGGCACGAGCCAGCAATGGGAGGAAGCGCATGCCCCCCATCCCAGAGGAGGGGAATGGCACAACAAACGGCAATCCCGAGGACACACCCGTCAGCGGCCACCCCACCCTCTCCACCGAAGAAGCCGGCGGCTCAGAACTGGCCACGCAGGGACAGCTCCGCGCCCTAGCTCAGGAGACCAACGCGAGCCTCCAGACGTTGGTCGCAACTGTGCAGCAGCTCGTCGGCCCTGCGCCACCCAACGGAGGCACGTTGGACGACAGCCATCGATGGGCGGGGGGTCCCCCACACTTGCGGTCCGCCGTGGTCGACGACCACGGGACCCGGAAACCGAACATGGAGCGTCGGTTCACGCTGTCCGGCTCTCGTCAGGCGAGGTCACGCGCCTCCTCACCCAATCGTGAAAGGAGCCGAAGAGAGACCGAAGGGACGGACGGCGAATCAAGGACGGCCTCGTCTCATCGATCGCGGTCGTCCCGCCGCAGGAGAAGCGAACGACACCACTCGAGAGACCAATCGCGGCGGAGCAGGAGCTCCCGCAGGAGGAGTCGGGAACGTCGGGACAGCCCGGCCCCCAGTGTGGCGAAGGCTGCGGAGCCAGCCCCGCTGGCGTCGGTGGTACCCCCACCCCCGGTCGATCCAGAGGCAGGCGAGTACCGCATCCCCGGAGGCATCCACGGAGATCGATGCCCCTTGTCACGGAGAATAACCGACGCACGGGTCCCCTCCCGATTCCGGATCCCGGTGCTGGGAAAGTACGATGGAATAGGAGACCCGGCGCACCACGTGATGGACTACGAGGGGGACATGGCCTTCCAGGGAGCTGACGATGACCTGCTTTGCCGGGCTTCTATTCTACTCTCAGGGGAGCGGCGAGGATCTGGTACCACAGCCTGCCCGGCCGCTCCATCGACAGCTTCGAACAACTCGCCCAGTTGTTCTGCAAACAGTTCATGGCGGGGAGGCTGATCAAACCTGGTGCTGAACATCTGTTCAACATAGTACAGGGCCCGGCCGAACCACTCCGACAGTTCATGCGCCGCTTCAATGCGGAAAGGCTAAACGTGAACAACCCACCCGACCTGGTGGTCCAGACGGCTCTTAAGAAAGGGCTTCGCCACAGGGGCCTCAAGAAGTCCCTGCACAACGACCACCCAAAGGACCTCCCCGGGATCATGGCAAGGGCCGAGCGCTTTATGCTGACCGAGGAGGCCTTGGCCGAGGATGCAGGAAAAACCGCTCGAGGGACCAAGCGTGGCGACGGCGGACGAGCAAGCCCCGAAGGATACCGGACCGAAAAGAGACAAAGGAGCAGGCAACGGGGAGAAAGCGCGAAGGACACCACCCCAGACGCCATTCTCGCCCAAGTACAGAAGGAAGAGCGAGCTGATCGCCCCCCGCCGAAGGCTAAAAGAGGCGGGAAGAACAGGGAGAAGTACTGTAAGTACCATAAGGACGATGGTCACGACACGGAAGATTGCTGGCATTTGAAGAAGGACATTGAGAAGCTGATGAGCCGAGGGCACGCCAGGAATCAGGCCGACGAGCCGGCCCATGGAGAAGGGACCTCCACACAGCCGGACAAGGGGAAGAAGATCAACACCATCGAAGGCCCCCTCCGCATCATAGAGTGAGCAGGCAACATCCTTCCCCCCGGGGGGCGGCCTAAGTATGAGGGAGATATCTAGTTTTACATCCCTCTGTTTAGCTTCATTCCCCCTTTTCCGTTTCCTCCAAATGTACCGGTCCAACTGGACCCACGAGAGTACAAACGCCTTCTTTTTATTGTCTTTATTTAAAATTCCGACGGAGTTGACATGTCGCCAGTAACGCAAAAGGCCGGGGACCGCCGCCTCACTGGAGGAGGAAGAGGAGCTTTGCCCTCACCGACTATCTCCGGCACTCATAAGTCTGGGAGCAATTCCCCCAGCAGACGCGGACGCCGACCGGTCCTAAGCCGAGGAGCTTGGCCCTTGCCGACCGACCCCAGTGCACATAAGTCTGGGGGCGACTCCCCCGGCAAAGCACGGGCGCCGACCGGTCCTAAGCCGAGGAGCTTTGCCCTCGCCGACCGACTCCAGTGCCCATAAGTCTGGGGCGATTCCCCCGGCAGGCACGGACGCCGACCGGTCCTAAGCCGAAGGGCTTGGCCCTCGCCGACCGAGTCCAGAGCTCATAAGTCTGGGGGCGACTCCCCCAGCAGGCACGACGCCGACTGGTCCTAAGCCGAGGAGCTTTGCCCTCGCCGACCGACTCCAGCGCTCATAAGACTGGGGGCAATTCCCCCAGCAGGCACGGACGCCGACCGGTCCTAAGCCGAGGAGCTTTGCCCTCGCCGACCGACTCCAGCGCCCCTAAGTCTGGGGAGAATACCCCCAGCCAACGCCAGTTTCGTCCATTCCCAAGCCAAGAACAAGGCAACAACGCCAAGTACACAAAAATTCCAAGTAAGTCGATTTCATTTATAATAGTTAACCCGAGTACAAAAATGCGTCTTATTTACACGGGATCAAGGCGAAGGGAACACCCTACAAACAGTCTACTCGCGACAAATGACAGAGTTCAGATCGACATCGACAAAGCAAAATTGGTTGACAAAAGACCCAGAGTAGGTGACCCAAGCTAGCGGCCATGCAACCAGCAATTGTTGGCCGCGGGGCTGAAGGAGAGGGCGGGGGCCGGGGATCCATTTCAAGTAGACTGGCCCAAAGCGAAGCGGATGCTTAAAAATTTGAGGATAAGGCTGGGAGGGACTGCTTAAGGAGCCCGAGCTCGGGAGGACACATCCTCGGGCACTTCGCCCTGCTCGGAGCGAGGGGACTCGACTGGCGGAGGGGCTTGCCGGACACGTTCCGCACAATCCCGGAAGGAAGACTGGACGACTTCGACGATCCGGGGGGCGATGATGTCTATATACTTACCGAAGGCCCCCCTGAGAACCTCGAAGATCTCCTTCCCCAGGGTCTCGACGACGCCCTTCTCGACCTCCTCCGCCAGCCGCATTACCTGACGCCGGTCCGACAGCTCCCTCTGAAGCTCCTCCCTCTCCAGACGGAACGATTCCGCCGCTTCCTCAGCCGACTGATGAGCATCCCCTAGCTTTCCCTCAAGGTCACCCACTTGCCCCTCCAACGCAGCCACATGGAGGGCGAGGTGCCGAGACTCCATCTGGGCCTCCATCATGGCCACCTCGGCCGCCCCGGCCCGCTCCTGAGCCCTCATGGAAGACTCCTCCATCTCCCTCAAGCGGACGGCTCGACACTGTAACTCCACAGCGAGCGCTGAACCCTGAAAAGACGAGACATGTGCTAAGAAGAGGATAAAGAGAAAGAGAGGATAGCAAGATAACCGAACCTGTTGGAGGATCCAGACCAAGGAATCCGACATCTTGTCGGCCGGGATCTTCTTGAGGAGGCTGCGGTCCCGGGGAGGGACAGAGACCTCGGCAACCTGCTGGGCCACTGCTCGGTCAGCAAACATCGAACTCCCAGGGACGACAATCGAAGCCAAGTCGCTCGCCAACAAGGCCCCGACCCCTGGTGATACGGGCGAAGACGCTGCGAGGGGGGTGGCTGGCAGAGCTATCGAAGGATCCCCGGCGGTCACCACGGGAAGCGCGGAACCTGCCGGGCCGGAGGGATCCACGTCCTCCTTCCTCTTCTTTCCACCGTGGAGCTCCGAAGGCGCCGGAGGAGAACGCTTCCGCCTCGCACCATCCTCACCCCCCGGAAGGGGGTCGCCAGAAGAAGAGGCGGGAGGCGCGGCCACCACCTTACCCACGGCAGGCTCAGCTCGGCGCACCTCCTCCTCAACGGTCCTCCGAGGCACCCTTCCAGAGGTACTACCTCGGCTCCGAGCGGCTCCACGACGGATCAGCTCGTCAACGTCACGGACGAATTCACGGCTAGCCATCCCTGCAAAGGAGACCGAAATCAGGATGAGTCATAGGGCGATCCGGGGATGAAAAAGCGACCTACCCGGAGACCACAAGACGGCCTTCAGGAGTAGGTCGTCCAGCAAAGACCAAATGGACTTCGTTTCCAAAGGAAGAGCCAACAGAAGCGCAGCGGCTGCCCGGTCGGCGTCTGAGAGAACTAACGACGGGCGAGAATGGACAGAACTGCCCCAGCTTGTCAGAATCTGGGCCTCGCCCAAGAAGACCACGAAGACATAATCCAAGTTCCAATCCCCTGACCAGTGGGGTAACCCGATCAGGCATTCCCTCCTCGAACGAGCTCGGAGTAGCAGCCATGACCCCGGACCGACCGTCTGGGCCTGGTAAAAGTAGAAGAGAAGGGGGAGAGTCGGCTCCAGACCACGGGTACAGCAGAGCGTTACGAAACCCGTCAATACCGCGATCGAACATGGGGTGAACTGACACAGGGACACTGTGAAATGTTCCATGACCTGGATGAAGAAGGGATGGAGTGGGAAGCGAAGACCCAGGCGGAACATCTCGACGTAGACGCCGACCTCATTGCTCCTCGGGAGGCAAATCCGCTCGTCGACGAATGGAACCCGAACCTCGTATGGGAAGCAGAGATATCTTTCCCGGATCTCCGCGGCCACCGAAGGAGGGGTCCTCGACGGCGTGCGGAGGACAACCGGGGGCACATTAAGCCGTACGGCAGCCAACGCCACGTCATCGCGGGCGTAGTCTGGAAAAAGTTTCTCCTTCCCCTTATCTTGAAGAGAACGACTCCCGGCGGGGGAACCAGACTCCCCTAGCCGGGGTTCGCCCCGTCCGGACTCCGGAGGACCCCTCGTCCTCCGGCCAGAACCGCCTATCCTAAGAGCAGCCATAGGATGAAAGCAAGAGAGGAATTACCTATTCTCAACTATTTTGGAGAGGACAAAGAAGCGAAGGCGACGGGAAACTCCGGGTTGCTGAAGGCTCGGAATACCGGGAGGAGCGAAGAAGAAGTGGAGATCAACACAACTGGGGATCTTATACGCCAGGGGAGAATTCGAAGCGCCTGACAAGAATGCGTGGCGAGGCTCGAAGAGTCGGCGGCGTTCCGAAATTGGCGCCAGTTGAAGACCAATCGATCCGCCTCATCATGACCTGCATTTATGGCCTCGCCTCGATTGAAGCGCCGCTCGGAATCCCAGGAGACATAACGGGTGATCCGAGCGAGCCGAGGCTGATCGACCCCACCAATGACGGCTCACAAACCCTTCGGCTTCTCGAATTTAAGGCGACTACGCGAGCGGCGGGGATAAGCTTGCCGCTACACGTGGCAGCATCTGAAGGCCGACGGCGCTACGGAACCCGCGCCTTAAAAACATCGAACGGGCCAACTCATGATGACGACTAATAAATGAGTCGGCATCGACTGGCGAGCTCGTCACAATCGGCAGTGGTCACATCGGCCGAGCCGAACCGGCCAAGGCCGATCAACCCGACCAATGGGGGCAATTGTTACGCCTATTTGGCCGAGACCCGTAAAGCACGAGCCCAGGAGCCCGACTGCTGGTCAAAAGCCCATCTGCGTCCTCAAAGCCCATTCGACAAAGGCCCTACAAGGGACCTTCTCGAACGCCGATCCGACCCGGCCCCAATAACCCGTTGGTCGCTCGCCCACTCCTGCGAAAACCACTCCCCCGGACGCGCGACCACTAAAGAGCGATAATGGGGAGGTGCTGGCAGGGCGGAGAGAGCGGCGGCAAGGGGGGACTGATGGGGCACGATCAATGGCGGACGTGTGACGTGGGTCAGAGGCGATCACGCCGGGGCTCTACAAAAGGGCCAGGAAGACGACAAAGAAAGGGACCGCATCTGAGGTAACAAAACCTAAGGTACTCCATCAACGACCTCGTTCCCCCAATTCATCTCCTTCCTCCCCCGCTCGCGCCGAGAGACGCCGTTACGATCTCCTCACGAGTCGAACCGTCTCCGCCGGGCCTCCTTTCTCAGATCTCTATCTGACTTAGGCATCGGAGGGGATTTGGCCGGAACCAAGGTCCGGCCCCCTGACGAGCGTTCTCGTCTGCGCAGGTGGACAGCTGACCAGCGGGCCGAGGCTACTCCTCGCCTCTCGTCGACCACACGATCAACCGGACGGTGAGGCTTCCCCTCATCACCAGACGGCCGTGCATCTACCCGGGCGACTGAGGCTACCCCTCGTCCCCCTCCCAGCCGAGGCCGAGCGCGTCTGTCCGAGGCCGAGCGTCTCAACCAGGGCCGAGGCTTCCCCTCGCCCCTTCTGCACCGATTCGAAGCCCCCGAGGGACCCAAAGCGGGTCCCTTGACCACGTTGACCGGGTTCTCCACGGTCAACGCATTGTAGTGAGAAAACACTCTGAAACAATCATATTTCAAGATTTCAAACTGTTTAATTTTTTTCAAAAAATAAAATCGTTACCTCATGCACCGGTTAATTGGTCAAAACGGAATCGGTTCTGATTTGGTTCCCGGGTAACCGTTACCGTCGGTTCGATTCTGTAGAAGGACAAATCGGAACTGAACCGACTTGGCCTGATTTTGGTTCCGGCTACTATTAGAACCGGCCGGCCGGTTTCGGGTTGGTTCGGTTCCATGATTCGAATCGAACCTTAGTCCAGTCTACTTAGAGGTTGAATAACTGTTGGATTTTAATTAATTTAATTACTTTAATTATATATTTAAATTTCTTATTTAATTTATGATATATTTGAAATTATGATATACATTTTGTACTGAAAATTGATTTAATTTATTAGTTTAATGGCGGAGTTGAAACCATGAAATAATTTTAGTGACGTTTAAATGGTCATATTTTCTTCTTTCATTGTTTTGATCATTGTTGATTTTAATAGAGACTTACATGGATAGTAATCATTGGTATGAGATCAAATTAATGACTACGTATCCGAGCCAATTGGCTTTAGTTATTTTCACTCACTCCTTTGTGAGAGGTCGAGGATTTAATACCTGTTTTCCAATGTATCAAAAAAAATTAATTATTATGTTAATTGTTGTAACGGCTAGTAACGATCATATATGGATTTATGATCGATTTTGTTATATCTTGCATCTATAAACGAAGTTAGGTGTAAGAGTATGGTTCAATATGAAAATTCTTCTCTTGTGTTCTCTCTTTTACTAGATTTCCTTAAGTACATATAAAATATATACATGGTGATATACTAACCGATTCGGTTGCCTCGAGACCACTACCAATAAAGGCTCATGAGCAAGGCACACCATTCTCAATAATGCCTAACCTAGAAGATGGCATGCACACTTTAAAGTTGAATTATCAAAACACTCATTCAAAACCTTATACATAACCCTCATGGTTGGGAGGTTATGGCCTAATTTCCAGTCTAAAAACTCTCTCACTCACTAATGTTTTATCTTTCTCTCTCAGGTTCTAATTAGAGCATCAGAGGAGTTGAAGTCGATGCCCATGCCTGAGTTCGACCCGTAAATGCTCTTAGCTATTGTGATATACAGATTACATATTTATCCATTGGATCCAATTGAGCACTACGATATCATTGACACTCACTGTGTCCCTCAATATCACTATGTACAACATATAGAACATCCAAATATGAGCCCAAGCAAATGAAGAGGTGCATGCCAGTCACAACCCTATAAGGTGAGAGAATGGTGGCAAAAAGGCGCTCCTCCAACACATCACTGCCACCCCCTGAGTACATGATATTGGAGGAATTCAACGCCGTATAGAGATAGTTGCAGGGATAATTCATCATTCTACAGGTGCAACTTGCTCAAGTACTACATCAACAAGCCTACCATTATACTCAACACGCTACTCAGAAACAAGAGAGTCGGTGCTTCACCAAGTAGGAGGCATACTCACAATATGCACATCACGGTAACTATACATCTCACCATCGAAGTCAACATTCAGTTGCCATTACCCATCCAATAACCAAGTTTTGGGTATTGATTCCCCACATACATGTTTTGATGATGAGCAAATATAATGCTTTGGTCTAATGAATTTGTGTACTATGAAAGAAACAAAAAGATCAAGTGTAGATTGCAGAAGCATGGATAACAAAGCAATATCAGAAGCAAGCTTAACATATGCATATGATGGTGTGAAAAATTGAGGCAAAGAACCTCTTGAAGATATCTATGACAAGGAGATGATCGAAGGCTACATCAATCAAGAGTTTGAAGACAATTTATGTAATTGATGTATTTATTATTTTTTGCCTTAGAATCTGTGTTAAAGCCTTGAAGATGTGTCTCTCACACACGCGTGTGTGAAACACTAGTAAATAACTTATAATTGACATGGAATTAATCATAAATAAAATCCTTAGGTTTCATACTCAACAGTGTGAAGTTAGAGGACTACTAATCGACCAATATATGGCTTTAATCGACTAGTATATCAGAAATCTGCTACCCATTTTGACCTATTAGTGGACAAGTGAAGAACCATTAGTCGACTAATAATTAAACATTAATAGACTAATAGATGGTTGAAACATGTTGAGACTCTGGCATGACTAGTTAGTCAACCAGAAAAGAAGTACTAATCGACTAACTATGTATTAGTCAACCAATGACTAACACTAGTCGATTAATACCTAGCAGAAAACTGATTGAGACTTTTGGCTTGTGGATTAGTCGACCAGAGCTATCCAATTAGTCGACTAATGGCCATTAGTCGACTAATAGATGAAATCTATTTGACTAAGCAACTAATCGTTACACACAATGTAATTTACACAACTAGCCATTTTCTAACGTTTAATGGTATTTTGGGATTCTAATTTATGGATTTTCACATCTATAAATAGAGGATCCCTTGGATATTTTAGTATGGAAAATATTTGAAATAGAAAATGAAAATGAAGAAGAAATCCAATATTGCCATTTGTGCTCTAGTCATTATCTTATATCTTCTTTAAGCAACGTTTCTATTCTCTATTGCCAAATCCTATAGAATAGAAACATAGTCCCTTGGCCACATTTACACATGAGCTCTGTTAGGACTCTGCGGGGCTACACACACTAGGGGGTGAATAATGTAATGTCAAGCAAAGTGCATAGTTAAAAGTTACTAAAATTACAACACAATAAGCAGTGAAAATTAAAGAGTATTTTCAACAACAACAATTGCAAACACAAGGATTTTACCCTGGTTCCCCAAACTTGGGTACGTCCAGCCACACCAATATCCACTATAATTTCTACAAAGATACAATCTCACACAGAGATACCTCGCACAGATGATTTTTTCCTACACAAGAACCTAACCAACCCTATACAAGGGTCAAATTCCCACACAGAGAATTACTAACTTCCACACATAGAATTAGGGTTAGTCCTACACTAGGACACCAAACTCCCACAAAGAGAGTAACTCCCACAAAGAGAGTAAAACTAACTTTCACAAAGAAAGTTAGGGTTTCAAGAAACAAAACAAAACAACACTTACATATGCCTTCATATGATCTTACCAATGTGAAGAAGAAGGCATGCAAGTGAAACTCAAGTGCTTGAGATGAGGATTTGATTGCACTTGATAATCTTTCTCTCTTCTAGGAATGACTCTAACACTTCTCACTTAAGTGTATGAAAATGAAGAGAAGAAAGATATTCCTTAAGAAAAGGAATGAGATTGAAGTCACATGGAGAAATTCCCTAGAGCTTAGATGATGTAGCATAAGATTGACGCTCTAATGACGGAATGCAGGAGGAGTGGCTTAGGAACGAGATGAATTGATATTCAATGTATTCCTAATGATTTCCAAGAGTTCTAAATGAACTAAGCCAACTCCTGTATAAAGGAAGCCAAGAAGAGCACATAAAACCAACCAAAAACCCAAAGGGAAGAAATCTGCAACAGCTAGATTTTGGCAGTTTATTGTACAGTCAATCGACTGATGAGTAACTGACAGTTAGTGATGGCAGTAATGGCCTGACCCGCCCGGCCCGACCCGGTTTTGACCCGGCCCAACCCGACCCGCAGACGGGTTGGGACAAGCTTGGGCTTTGTATGCGACCCGACCCGCCCCAGCCCGCCCCGGTAAACTATAGAGGTTCTAAAAACATTACTATTTTGATGCGGACCATGCAGTCAGCGAATAACCCATAACTCATACTCTGTTCCATTGTTCTCCTAATTGGGCCAATTCCCAATTCCAAATTACTAAATAAATCAAAATTCTCCCAATTCCCAAATAAAATTTTTATGTGGGATTCATACGGATGGCAGTAATGACCTGACCCGATCGGGCCGACCCGATTTTTGTAAGACAGTACCCGCCCCCCCCCCCCCCCCCGGCCCGAGACCCGTCCAGCCCCAAGACCCGCCCCGCCCCGGCCTGTGGATGGATTAGGGCAAGCTTGGGTAGTTAAATACCCGCCCCAACCCGCAATATTGCCATTCCTACTGATAGTCGGCTGGTCAACAGCTATAAAAATCCCAACGGCTATAATCTGAGCCATGATAGGCGACTGTAGAAGACTACACAGGCACCTGTAAATGATCATGCACCTATATATCCTTCAGCAGGAGACTGTCACTTGGGATGGAAGAGAGCTGAGAAAAACGCAACTTTCGCACTAGCGCCTTCAGATGATAGATGACTTTTTCACAGGCGCCTGTAATTTTGACATGCGACTGTAAATACTTCATCAGTCGACTGACTTGCAAAGTGGGATGAAACCCAAAAAATGCAAGTTACGCACTTTGGCACACAGATGATTGTAGAACAATTCCCATACGCCTGATGGAAGACAGACGCCAGTTATATGAACGTCAGTCGTCTGTTACCAAGAGCTCAAGAAAGAGTCAAGAAATATTGACTTGAGCTGTACACTACAGTCGACTGTAGAAAGCTGGACATGCGCTTGGAATCACACAATCGCATGTCCTTCCTTCATCAGTCGCTTGTAAGAGAACCAGAGACTCTAATTGAGTCATTTGGCATGATGAACCTATTGGGTTGGATTCTATGATAATCCTAAGGCTCACTAAGATGGTTAAACGCATATGCATGAGAGTATGACCATCTATCAAGTCATTACAATAATCCTAGACTCTAAAAGAGAAATGCAAGTAATAAAAGATTACATGGATTACTTATTGCATCTCCTAGAGTATAAGTCTTCAAGCACATGATACCTTGATGCTTCCCAACATCTTCTAAGTGTGGGCACCTCTTGATGAGTGATGTGTCCATATTTTACATATACTTTCTGCATCATTTCATATCATATTCGGCTCCAAAGTCCACATTTTCATATATTATCGCTTCTAACGCCATATTTGAGTTTCTTATAGCTTTGTGGATTTTCAGGAGTTTTGGAGTGAATTGGAGCTATTTAGGGACAAGGACACATTCGGTACGTCCGAAGCATCATTGGCGAGGTCCAATAGGTGTTCGGTAAGGTAAGGAAGAGGAGAGGAGGAGAGGAGGAGAAGAGAGCGAGAGATGAGAACGCTAGGCCACATGTTCAGTTTCCTAGGCTACTCAGTCGAGTGCATCAACATTGGACCGAGCTGACACGCATATGTTGCAGCAGAAACAGACATGTCCCACTCGATCGAGCAGCAAAGCCACTCGACCGAGCTGATCATCTACTCGACCCGAGTCGCAACCAAATAGAGCAGCGTTCTGGAGGGAGTTAAGGCCTACAGTAGCTCGATCGAGTGGAGAGGCTACTCGACCGAGTAGCCCATATCATCCAGAGCTTAAAAAGCAGCAAATCAGCATCCACATGTAGCTCGACCAAGTAGCACCCTACTCGACTGAGTAGGGCGACGTGGCCAGTCAAGTTGGTGGGCCCAAGTGCCCAGATTTTCTGAGATTTTTTGGGGTCCATTGTAGGAACTCGACACACGAGGATGGAGGATCGAACAAGAACTTACGTTAGCGTACGCAGCGCCGTAGTCTCTGAACTTTGCCCTCGGATTCGCCACAACGGTCGATACTTCGTCACAGAGGATCAAAGCAGAGTTTCCACCGTCTAAATCTCTATTTAGAAGAAGAACAAAATGGAAGGGAGAAGAGGAAAAATTTTGCCTTATGCAAAACTTATGGCATGAAGGATTAGCCTTGAAAGCCTTACCCTTGGGTCCTATTTATAGGCTTTAGGGGTAGTTATTGTAGGAAATAACCATATATAAGCTTATTAGCCTATATTAGCACATTTCCTTATCCTCTTCTTTATGCACTTATGAAGCGCCTTTATGCACTTATAAAGTGACTTTTTCACTTATCGAGTGGTCCTTTTCACACATGAAAAGGTTCCCTTCGCACATGCTTTCATGCACGCGACATCCGAGGTCTGTATACCCTTACACATCCCCTCATGGGTGTATACATGTCGTCCATATGCAACATCTCCCACTCACACTTGAGGGGATTGTAAGGAAACATCTTTTCCTTTAGTTCTTCAATTTATCATACCGAGAAATAGACCGTGTGACCGTCATGCACATAGAGTCCGCTATTGTGCACTTGTTAGAGATACACAACACTCTTTGGGGTGCAAAGTTGAGTAAATTAACGCATGTTTTACCCTAGATTATTTCTTCACATTTCTTTATACTTTATATTCAACAATTGAATCCCATCTGGATTACAATTGGCTGGCCAGCTTTGAATCTCTAAAGTCCAAATGTGAATATGAAATTAATCTTCCTCTTCTTGCGATCCTTTCGATCTTGACTTGACTCGCTTTTCTAACATGCCCCACCGGACCGAATTACCATAGTCCATAAGCAACATGCTAAGATAGCGATCACCCAATCAAATCTAAAGGAACCAATTAGAGTCCATAAGGGTAAGAAGTTAAGACCCATGTGGTCTTTGGGTCTCACATGATAGTAAACACAATTACTATTCTAACCCAATGGCCAAATGCATACGTAGTATGAATATGTATTACAACATCGCTCCTTTCTCAGGGAGCGTATGTCTTAATGATGTTGTAAGGATGATGATCAGACACCACAATGTCTGACTTTGAGTCCCTTTTACTACTCAGTGATCTCCTGGACACACATCCCGCATAAGACAGATAAGATTTAAAAATCTTCTTAGATCTTTCGTAAGCATCCATATGATGCAGATCTTTCATACGACCATTTTGTTTAAGTCATGACTCTAAATCATCCGTCTGATGATTTTGACTTTAAACATGTCTCATCTTTATTTTATCCGTCTGATAGAATAAAGGCAGTTGCTCATGTGAGAGAGCCAACCTCAATCTGTCCGACATACTAGAAAATACAACTGAGATAAAAGAAATGTATACAAACATTTTCAAGAAACTCATATGCAATGTTGAAAAGAACTTATTCTTTTATTAAATTTGATCTTTCATAGACATGAGAATTTACATTGGTACAACTCAGCTCTTACACAATCCTTGAGATGATAAGTGTTTGTAAAACACATCTCTGGGGATTGCCTTCGTAAGCGGATCCGCTATCATCTCATGCGTAGATATGTACCTAATGTCTACCTTCTTGCTCTTATCATAGTCTTTTGCAAATTTGTAGCGGATATCAATGTGTTTGGTCTTACAATGGAATTTTAGATCTTTGACATAGGCTATAGATGCTTGATTGTCACCATGTATTGGTACAGCACCTGAGTCACTTGCATCAATTAGCCTGTCTAAGAACTTCCTAAGCCAAACAGCTTCTTGGACTGCCATGCTAAATGCTACAAACTCGGCTTCCATAGTTGAAAGTGCGATGCAGGATTGTTTCTTGCTACTCCAGGATATTGCACCAGATCCGAGTAGAAAAACATATCCTGAGGTCGATCGTCGCTCATCGAGATCACCCGCCCAATCAGCATCAGTGTAGCCTTCGAGCCTCAAGGCATCTCCTTGATAACATAAAGCATAGTCTGCAGTTCCTTTAAGATACCGCATTATCCTCTTAACCGCTTTCCAGTGTACTTGCCCTGGATTGGATTGGTAACGACTTACCATTCCAACGGCAAAACAGATGTCCGGTCTTGTACACATCATAGCGTACATAAGACTACCAATTGCACTGGAATATGGAACTTTTTCCATAATCTCCTTTTCCTTTTGGTTCTTTGGACACGATTTCAGACATAAATTATTGCATTTGCTTATAGGAGTATCAATGGACTTGCAGTCCTGCATATTAAAACGTTCTAGAACCTTCTTTATATAAGTCTCTTGTGAAAGAGAGAGAAGTTTCTTCGAACGATTCCTTGAAATCTTAACTCCAAGGATATATGCGGCTTCTCCCATATCTTTCATCTCAAAAACTGATGAAAGCCAAGCCTTGATATCCATCACAAAGCCCTTGTCATTTCCGGCTATTAAAATGTCATCTACATATAGAGACATAATAACATACTTGCTCTTAATCCTCTTGATATATACACAGTTATCTTCATCAAGCATGGAAAAACCATTTGATAAGACAACTTCTTGAAATCGTATATACCATTGCCTCGAGGATTGTTTAAGACCATATATGGACTTACGAAGTTTACAAACCTTATGTTCGTTTCCTTCTTTTACAAACCCTGTTGGTTGTTCCATATAGATCTCCTCGTCCAATTCTCCATTGAGAAAGGCGGTCTTTACATCCATTTGATGTAATTCGAGGTCTAAGCAAGCTACCATAGCCAGAATCAAGCGAATCGAGATAAAACGCACAACAGGTGAGAAGGTCTCTTCGTAGTCTATCCCTTCCTGTTGCGTAAAACCTTTTGCGACAAGGCGAGCTTTATATCTGTCTATAGAGCCATCAGCCTTATGCTTGATCTTGAGAACCCATTTGTTCCCAATAGCTCTACGTCCTCTGGGTAAGTCAACCAAGTCCCAGACTTGGTTAACTTTCATGGATTTTAATTCCTCCTTCATCGCTTCTATCCATTTGTCTTTTGCAGGGCATGATACGGCCTGTTTGAAAGTAGCAGGCTCGTCATCATCTTGTAGTAAGTCATAAAGGTTTGTGGGAATTCATCCTCAAATCTTAGAGGAGTTAACCTTGTACGATTACTACATCGTATTTGAGATTCTTCAAGTCCTTGTTGACTCGAATTTGGATCAATTCTAATATCACTCCCACTTGGAATGCGGTTAGAATTGCTCCCACTTGGATCATTATTCCCATATGGAATATGATTCGCATCATTCGTATCATCCATTGGTGAAGGTTGAAACGTATTTTCGTCTTCACAAAGAATTCTCCCACTCGAATGAGGTAATCCTTCTTGATCATAAATCTCAAATAGAGATAAGTCCTGACTTATCTCGCCCTGTCTTGGAAACTCATTTTCCAAGAAAGTAACATCCCTCGATTCAAATTCAATTAGTCCTCCATTGTCTTCCTGACCAATAAAAACACAACCTTTGGAGTTTTCTGCGTATCGTATAAAGATACATTTCCTCCCCCTTGGCCCAAGTTTGCCATACTTATGGGAGGAAATATGTGCGTAGGATGCACCCCCCCAAGGTTTTAATATTCTTAAGTCAGGAGACCTTTGGTTCCATAACTCATAAGAAGTGGAGCTAACTGATTTCGAGGGTATGCGGTTCAAGATGAAAGTAGCCGTCAATAATGCATCACCCCAAAAGGTGATTGGCAAATTAGCTTGCGCCATCATTGAACGGACCATTTCCATCAAAGTCCTATTCCTCCTTTCAGCAACACCATTTTGTTGTGGAGTATAAGGCATAGTTATTTGATGAACTATGCCCTTTTCATCATAAAGTTCCTTAAAACTTGCTGATTGATATTCACCGCCTCTATCGGTTCGCAAGACCTTAATCTTGCGATCTAATTGATTTTTCACTAAACTCATATAGTTTTTAAAGCAGGTTAATGCTTCACTTTTGTGGGATATCAAATAGATATGACCGAATCGGGTGAAGTCATCAATAAAAGTGATGAAATAAGACTTCCCGTGTCTTGTCTTGACATTCATCGGATCACATATGTCCGAATGGATGAGCTGTAATGGAACCTCGGCCCTTGTGTCGGTTCCAAACGGCTTGCGACAAGATTTCCCTACAAGGCAATGTTCGCAGGTCGACATTTCGACCTTTGAAACATTGGATAGGAGGTCACGTTTGGCAAGTCTATCCATTCATGTTGGTCCAATGTGACCAAGCCTTGCATGACAACAAATTACATCTGACTCATAATTTGATGAATTTTGCAACAAGGAAATTTTCATTATAAAATGAGGAATCATACATTGTATTTAATACAACAAATCCTTTGAAAACATACCCAGAACCAATTAAAGAATTATTACAAGACAAGTCCACTTTACAACTATGAAAAAACCAACTATAACCAAGACCCATTAAAACGACCACAGATATAATATTCCTTCGAATATCTGGAGCGAAGAGGACATCATGTAGCAAGATAGTGCGGCCATTGTCCAAGACGAGCTTGCACGTCCCAACGCCTTTCACTTCAACACGTGTGTTGTTTCCTACATATATCCACTTCGTTCCTTGGGGTATCCGATGATACTCTACGAAGGACCGTCTGTCCCTTGCTATGTGGTCGGTGGCACCTGAATCAATTATCCAAAATAGATTAGATTCTACAAGAAATATTGAACTAGAAACACATATGTAACTAGCATTATTACAAGTTACCTTGTCACCTCCATCCGTACAAGAACGGGCATAGTGACCTAACTTGTTGCACTTGAAGCACTTGATCCTCTTCAAGTCTTTCTTCTTGTGCCATTTCTTGTTGCCACCCTTCTGTTTGGGTTCCTTGGTAGACTCTGGTTGCTTATTACGTTCATTATTAAACTTCGAACAATTTTTCTGTTTCTTTCCCCTGTGTGAGGAACTAGTAATCATGTGCACTTCTGCACTTGGCTTGGCGGCCGCCATCCGCTCTTCCTCTAACTCGAGGTGCTTAGAAACATCGCTGAAGTTCTTGATGCTCTCATTATGAGTGAGATGCATCTTCATTTGGTCCCACCCATTTGGTAGGGAACGTATGACTGCTTGGATTTGTTGCTCATCTGTGAGCACATGACCTGCATCATTTAACTCTGAGATGAGATTCGCCATATGTCGCAGATGCTTCCCCATGGAATGATCTGGACGTTTCTTGTACGAATCGAATCTTATATTTAAAGAACGAAGTTTGGACACCGAGGTGCCTCCAAACTTCTCCTCTAGTTTGGACCATATGTCCATGGCTAAGTCATGCTCTCGGAAGATCTGCATTATGTCGTCTGCCATACTTGATAGCAACGTAATACAGGCAATCTTATTCTTTCGAGACCAAGCATCAAAAGCTTCCTTGTCTCTTCTGTGTTGGGCCGTAGTGCCCAACTCAGGTTCAATCATTATGTTCTTTAGAGTTTAGAGCACATCTTGCTCCTCTAGAACATATTGTATCTTTATGGACCATAGTTTGTAATTATCGCCGTTGAGTTTTTCACCTTTGTTTAACTCAGTGACGATGTTCTTAGCGGCAGAAGACATTTTAGCTTTAAAATGCTGCAAAAGACATAAAACGAAGGTTCGATCAAAAAGCATTGCATAAATTTCATATTTATAGTCATCATTTTAGACATTTTCATACTTCAGCAGTCTCGGCCAGCGGACCGACCAGTGGAATGGCTAGTCCATGGTTCACTACCCCCAGACAGAGCCGAGGTGTCCCACAAACTAGTCCAAAAGACCACTGGCCGAATCATGATCCATTGAGACGCTGAATCAATCGAATGTGGAAACTTCAGACTAGTTTAATATCACTCCCACTTGGAAAATCCCACTTGGAATGATATTATTATATTTGATAAGTTACTTTCGAAAAATATTGAAGATGTTGTTCTAGAATCGGAAAAGTCATTACGATCCCAATCACCATCTAGAACAATTTTCAATATTTCCCTATCACTTTATCAAATAACAGTACTCTTATAGTACTTTGCAGCGGAAAATCGTTTTTGAAAAACGTATTTTTCAAACGTATTATGCAAACGTATTTTGCAACGGGAGGTAATGGTCTTCCCCGGCCATTGCCGGGGTCGAGCCGTGGCCGTGCCAAGACCGGATTCCACCAAGTAGGGGGTTTTGCCGTATGCAACTGCTGTCGGTCCCGTATGGGCCGGTCATGCAGGTGGCTGGGGCCGATACCGACGGCACCGTAGGGCTCCTCGGCATGGCCATGTCCCCTCGGCCAGGTCCTCTGCCCTGGCCGAGGCCGGCCAGGGCCGGCCAGGGCCGGCCAGGGGTTCCTGTCTGGTCGGCCAGGGCCTCTGCCCTGGCCGAGGCCGGCCAGGGCCTCTGCCCTGGCTCGGCCAGGGCTGGCCAGGGGGCCCTGGCCCTTCGGCCAGGGGGCCCTGGCCGAGGCCAGGGGGCCCTGGCCGAGGCCGACCAGGGCCGGCCAGTGCCTGGCCCTGGCCTCTGCCAGCTGGCCCTGGCCCTGGCAGAGGCCAGGGCCGGCCAGGCCCAGGCCTGAGGCCAGGGCACTGGCCCTGGCCTCTGCCAGGGCCGGCCAGGCCCTGGCCTCTACCAGGGCACCGGCCCTGGCCTCTGCCAGGGCTGGCCAGGCCGGCCTTTGTGCATGCCGTCCGTGGCCCCTTGGCCATGGCCGGCCTCCCCTTCCTTGGGGTTCGGTTTGCACACCCCCCCTCCCGGTGGGGGGGGGGGTCTTGGTTGTTATTGGCCGTAGCCAACCCCCTCCGCATGGGGAGGGGGGATACATAGCCTCCATGGTCCATATGGCCATGGCGATCATGCACCAAAGAGGTCATCTTCTCCGTTTAGAATAACTACTATCTTCTCCGATGAGACACACGTTCATCGAGAAAGTAGTTATGTTTCAATGGCTGTGTGCCAAAAAAAATAACATACCTTCACGACCGCAAACTTCACGCTCCACATGAAGAGAGTTCACATTCTCTATTGAATGGAGACTCAACATCCATGAAGAGTGCGAGTTTGGCAAGATGAACGGTCAGTTCTTCCCGCCACAGAGAGTTCCTGCCATATCCGTAATGACAGAAGACCCTAACGTGAAAAGAAAAACTGCTGCGATTCTCTCCGTCACGATGCGCTCCTACTATATCCATAATGGTAGGAAACTCATTCGTGAAAAAGACAACGCCTCGTTCATCGGTGAGACTGGAGCGAACCCATATGGCTCTGATACCAATGTAGGAACTCGACGCGCGAGGATGGAGGATCGAATGAGAACTTACGTTAGTGTACGCAACACCGTAGTCTCTGAACTTTGCCCTCAGATTTGCCACAACGGTCGATACTTCGTCACAGAGGATCGAAGCAGAGTTTCCACCGTCTAAATCTCTATTTAGAAGAAGAACAAAATGGAAGGGAGAAGAGGAAAAAGTTTGCCTTATGCAAAACTTATGGCATTAAGGATTAGCCTTGAAAGCCTTACCCTTGGGTCCTATTTATAGGCTTTAGGGGTAGTTATTGTAGGAATAACCATATATAAGCTTATTAGCCTATATTAGCACATTTCCTTATCCTCTTCTTTATGCACGTATCAAGTGCCTTTATGCACTTATAAAGTGACTTTTTCCACTTATCGAGTGGTCCTTTTCACACATGAAAAGGTTCCCTTCACACATGCTTTCATGCACGCGACATCCGAGGTCCGTATACCCTCATACATCCCCTCATGGGTGTATACATGTCGTCCATATCCAATATCCATATCCCCTTGTATATAAGTACAATTTTAACCTTTTTAGAGGGCTTGCTTATTTTCCTTAGTTTAAGTTTTTAGATAGAAGTTCTAGCCGTCGCTATTTTGTAGAGATCAAAGTTGAGATTTTTATTGATCTTTATTACGTGGAATCTTGTTCTTCTTAATTATCTGCGATTGGCTATCATCCTACGACGTGTTGGTAGCGATTCTTTGATCTTTCTATGGTTTACTTGATGTTTTCTATTGTTATGATGAATTCTCTTGCCTTTATTGAATCTTTCTTGTCTCTTACTATGAAACACGAGTAGTTTTATCTAGGGCTAATGGATTAGCCCTAGGATCTTAGAATTTAGATGTAAAGTTAGGATTTTTAGGTTGTGTTGGTATAAAAGGGTTGTGTTTTGGTTGATCCTGTAAGGATTGCCTTACCCTTGCAATACTAACAACAACACACTAGAGGGGGGATGAATAGTGTAATGGCAATAAATTTTCCAATTAAAATTAAACTTGCAAATACGGAATAATAAATGCAAGAGGAAATAATTGACACAATCAATCCAAACGCAAACACAAGATTTTACACTGGTTCCCCAAACTTGGGTACGTGCAGCCACACCAATATTCACTATAATCCCTCAAAGAAGTGAATACAAATCCCACAAAGAGATACACTCCCACAAAAAGAGAGACCTCACCAAGAGGATTTTGTCCTACACAAGAACCCAACCAACCCTACACAGGGGTCAAACTCCCACCTAGAGAATTACTAACTCCCACTCAGAGAATTAGGGTTAGCCATACACTAGGACACCAGACTCCCACTAAGAGAGTTACTTCCACAAAGAGAGTTATTCCCACTAAGAGAATATCCTAATCCCACAAAGAGAGATACTCCTACAAAGAGAGAAAGTCTAATTCCCACAAAGAGATTAGAGTTACAAAGAAACACTAAGTAAAATAAATACTCTTACCTATGCCTTGGGATGCTTACTCATAGATGAATGCAAGGCATGGAAGAGGATCTCCAAGTGTTGAGATTTGCTTGAAAGCACTTGGATGATTTCCCTTGAGCTGGGCTTCAATGCATGAAGAGGAATGAGAGCTCAAAGAGGGAAATGTTAGAGTTTGAGAGTGGCTTAATCAATCTCTAATGATTTGCAATAGCATCAAGAAGTTCCAATGAACTCAGCCCTCTCATATATATAGGAACCCCATACAAACCCTCAAAACCCAAGGAAACAGCTAGAAACAAAAAGCTGTAATGGCTAGTTTCTGGGCAGAAACGTCATTGACAGTCGACTGATGAACAACTGACAGTCGACTGTCCAACGGCTAGAAAATATCCAACGGCTATAATCTGAGCCTCGACAGTCGACTGATGTGATGAAAATTGAATTCCACCCCAAGTGATTTTGATGATGAGCACACCAAATGAAGCTAAGTGTACTAACTACACTACAATTAAGTGTGCAGGATATGCGACAAATGAAAAGCTTTATTCATACTCAAAAAAGCGCAATCTACGCTCAAAGACAAGGACGAATGTTACCAAGATCAAATGATGAAGCTCAAAGCTCAAATAGAACAAGAAGCTCAACTGAAGCTCACATCTACTCCATCAATTTGATCAAGCTTCCGAAGTCGTGTCCTAGTCTATAGTGAGTGTGTTGTGTCTTTTTAGGGTATTGTTAAAGCCAAAGCGTATAGAAAATCATACACACACAAATGATTTTAAAACGTTTTGAATATCTTATTAATCATCTTCAAAAAGGATTTTTGAGAGCTTTCGCTAGTCGTTTTGCAATTCCGTAGTGAAACTCCACTACACCCTGGAGTTAGCTACTTGTTTGAGTAGTTGTGTCGCAAGAAAAACTCCTCTGGGAGTCGACTACCAAAGGTAGGGAGTCGACTACCAGCTGTGAATTGAAATTTCCTGAAACACACTGGGAGTCGACTACCACTCCTAGGGAGTCGACTAACAGCTGTCGAAGTTTGACGTTTTGACTTGAATTTTGAAATATCCTTGAGTGATTTTTTCCCATGATTTTCGGGACAAAAGTCAAAGTAATTTGAATTTCAAATTCTCAGTTTTCTCCTATAAATAGAGGACCATTTTCATTGAGAAAAACACAACTATTGAAATCAAATTCTCTCGTGCAAACGCTCTAAAGTTCTAAGCTCTCATTCTCTCTTTAGCCAATTCTGTTTTATTCGTGATCTTGCAAATTTTGTTATTATTTTCTGAAGATCATAATCTCGTTTTATTGGCTAACTGGTTTTCAAATCCGTATTACTTTGATTTTTATTTAAAGGATTTTTTTGAAAAACTTAAATCTAGATCACAAAGAATTCATTCGTATCTTTGTGTGATCTAGAATCTTATTTTATCAAGCCACTACACGTAATTTCGACTATTACTATTTGGCTATAGAATCTGGGTGTAAAACCAATCTCCATCAATTTATTGTGGTGAATTGGATATCAATTTTATTGTGTTATTGTTGGAACCCTAGACAAGTCTAGGTGTTGCAGGTTGGAAATCCTGGTCAAGACCAGGTCGTTGAAAATCCTAACGAGTGAAGTTAGGTATTTGTATTTGCCAAGGCAGATAGTGGAAAATCTCGTACCGGATTGGTCGGGGACTGGACGTACCCAAAAGC
The DNA here is from genome assembly GCA_030789695.1 of Scilla litardierei. Classification (NCBI taxonomy): domain Eukaryota; kingdom Viridiplantae; phylum Streptophyta; class Magnoliopsida; order Asparagales; family Asparagaceae; genus Scilla; species Scilla litardierei. The sequence goes on from CM061141.1 coordinate 139,068,126, forward strand.
TGTGTGGAACCAGGATAAAAATCCTTTTGTCTGCGATTGCTATTCTGTGTGCTTCTCTTTGCGTGCATTTCTTATTTAACTTGCAAATTAATCTTTGTTTAATATCATTGTAACTCTTCTATAATATATTGCCAAAGATCAGCTTTGTATCTATACTTCTGTGCAAATTTTCATATAGCTTCATTAAGTGTTTAACTATCTAAACTGTGCTTAAATTCCCTCTGGGAGTCGACTACTGTTCATCGGGAGTCGACTACCTGAATTATTTCATCTCTGATTTGATTTGAAAATTCATTGAGTTGATTAAGAACCAAGCGTAGAGCACTCTACTTTGTTTCTTAGGCAACATTAGAAGGATTCGTTTTGTGTTGATTTATAAAGAACGAAAAGATATTATTTCTATACAACACTATTCAACCCACCCTTCTAGTGTTGTTTGCCATCTACATGATCCAACACTTGGTATCCGAGCAAGGCTACAAAAGTGATGGCGTCAACATCTTTCCATTCTGAAGGACTGAATACCATGCGACCACCACTGTTCAACGGAACCAACTATGCAAGCTGGAAAATCCGAATGAAGACTCACCTAGAGTCATTGGACATTGAAGCTTGGACATTTACTAAAGTCCCGTACATCGCACCTACCGACGTTGAATTTGGGAAATGGTCAGCCGACGACAAGAAGAGAGCTAATCTCAATGCAAAAGCAATGAATGCACTATTTTGCGTCGTAACAGGAAATGAGTTCAATCGAGTCTCCCAATGTGAGACATCACACCAAATATGGCACACTCTTCTGGTAAGTCACGAAGGAACCGAAAAGGTAAAGGAATCCCGCATAAATGTTTTACATTCAAAATTCGAATCTTTTAAACTGGAAGAAGGAGAGAGTATCACCGATGTGAATACTCGTTTTACTAATATTACAAATGAGCTTGTAGGATTAGGAAAGGAACTGTCTGAATATGAGCAGGTAATGAAGATACTAAGATCCCTCCGACCCGAGTGGAAGGGAAAGACAACTGCCATTCGAGAAGCTCATAATGTAAAGGACCTCACCATCGAAGAACTAATGGGAAATCTCATGGCATATGAGATTGAGCTTGAAGAAGATAAGAAGATCGAAGAAAAACCAAAGAAGAAGAATCTAGCGTTTAAAGCCCAAGAAGAAGATTATGACTACACGGACAAAGAAGACCATATTGCATTCATCTCAAAGAACTTTAAAGAGTTCATCACAAGTAAGTATGAAAACCACTCTTTTAGACCTACTAACGGTATTATTTGTTTTGGTTGCAATAAACCAGGGCACGTCAAGAGAGACTGTCCATTGGAGAGAAACAATCGTGATTCCAGAGATCGTGGGAAGAACAGAGACAATAACCGACGACCAAAGAAGGGAGCTTACGCAGCCTTCGACCAGAGCGACGATTCCTCATCCGATGAATCCTCAGCAGAAGATAATAATGAAAGAAGAGAAACAGCACACATGTGCTTCATGGCATCCACATCCTCCAAGGTAAGCTCGTATCATGATTCATCTAGCGACAATGATTCGTCATCAAGTGATGATGAAAACATGGATTATAGGGGAGCATATAAGGAGCTATGCAAAATGCATGAAAAGCTCATAAAAGAACATAGAAGAACACTTAGAAATATTAAAAAGGATACTAAAGAAAAAGAAGAAATCATTAAAGAAAATAGTCTCCTTAAAGAAAAGAATGATTCTCTGCAAAAAGATATTTCATTGGTAAATGAAAAGGTTGAGAATCTGAATAATCTTCTCGTATCTGTCAAAGATAAATACGACGCTACAATGAAAATTATTGAGAATTTCAACAAAGGAAAAGGGAAGCTAGATAGTATAATAAATGATCAAAAAGCCTCATCTAGCAAAACCGGACTCGGTTATGATTCACATCATACCAAGAAACGTGTTAAGCATACTAGGATGCATCATTCTAACGATAATTTTTTGAGCATCTGGATACCAAAGAAATTGTCCGATCAACGAAAGAAAAGGTACGCTACAGACTTTGTTCAACAAATTCATTTAAACAAAAATTATAAATATGTTGTTCATGAAGGAACTAAACCATACTGGGTTTGGCTTCCTAAAGACTAACTCCTCGGACTCAAAAGCCAAAGAGTACCATAAACGTTTATTTTTTAGGTACTCTAGAGAAACAAAGAGGAGAAATCAAGATCCAAACGATTGATAATTGGATTAGCATCAAAAGCGCTCTTTTACGACTTAATCATTTTTCTTTGCAAAATATACATGCTTAAATTTATTTAAATAAGTTAATATTCTTTTCTTTATATGAATTTTATATGTTCACGTTATACTCTTAAAACATTTCGTGTTCAGAAAACGCACTCAAACTTGGATCAAAAATCCCTCGGGATGAGAAAACGACTCAACCCAGTAGGGAGTCGACTACCTGCATGAGGGAGTCGACTACCAGCGCGTGTGCGGATTTCTGGGTTTGGTTTTTTGACTAACTCATATTGGGTTCTATATAGTTAATGTGTTCATATCCACAAAGGCAACCTATAACCAATAAGCTAAACTCCACCCTATCCCTTCATTCCTTGATCCAAGGCCCTTATTCTTCACCATCTTTCATCCTAAGATAAAAACCCCCAAGAGAAACCCTAGGGTAGCCGACTACCCCATTCCCCTCTTTCTCTTAAAATTTTTTTGGTGCTTGAGTTGCTTGGAGCTCTTCCAACTTCATCTCTTTCTCAAGTTTACTCAAGGTAAAAACTTTTCTTATCATCTTTACTTCATGATTTCCTTGCTTATCTAGTATTGTAAAATTCTTGTTTTTACTATCTAGATGCCTCTCAAGGGAATATTTTCCAAGAAAAGAAAAGTTTCCACTGAATCTGCTTCCGAGAAAGAAACTATCCTACCATATCTGTTTAGGAGCACCACATATGAACACTTCGTTAAAATCTCTAAGAAACCCATCCTCCATGAAAGACTTGTTAAGCTTAATGATGTAGTAAACTATGGCATTGATAGGTTACTAGATTTTCAGAACTTGGCCAACCTATTTTTCTCTGAAAACACTTATCTCTGCTATCTCAGGCTTGTGCACCTATTTTATGCTAATATGGATTACGATCTTACTAAAAGCCGATTTGCCACCAAGTTTTTGATACAAAACTTGCCATTACCGTTAAATCACTTGGAGAAGCCCTAGGCATTCCTTATTCTGGCATGTTACTGGATAAAATAAAAATGACTGAAGGAAGTGTTTTAGAGAGAATGTATTTGCCATGAAGGCATTTTCAAACTAAACTTCCCTGTAGCGATCTTCGCTATCCGGCAAGAATTCTAGCGAATATATTATCCTACAACATCACTCAAAAATCTGGAAGTCATTCTATCCTATCTGAGAAGCAGGCCAAATGTATCTATGCCATTTTAGGGAACATCCACATCAATTGGGCCAAAGTCATCATGGACTCTATTCTTGCTTCAGCTTCTTTTGATAGACCCTCATCCACCTTAGCTCATGGACATTATCTCACAATCTTGTTTATTAGTTATAATGTGCCTTTGGATCATGAAACCATAATTCTAGAACCAGATCGAGTTTTTGATGTTAATGCTATTGGAAGAATGAATCTACACCATGATCTTGATGAGAACATTCCCGAAGAAAAACTTGCAGCTGAAGGAGGATCATCATCCTCCAGGAGAGGTAAGCAAATTGTTGTTTCAGATTCTGAGGAAGAAGAAGAAGGAGAAAAGGAAAAAGGAAGCGAGGAAGAAGAAGAAGCAGCACCGGCATATATCTATGAACTTCAAAAGATGATGTTGAAGAAAATTGGGAAATTGAAGATATCGCAAGAGAAAGGCTTTGATGACCTTAACAAAAAGGTGGACGACCTTAAAGAGCTCGTTGTGAAAAGCAACAAAATAACGAAGGACACGCTTGTCATGATCCTTGATGAGATCAAGGAACTGAAGAAGAACGACGGTCATCCTTAGCTTTTCTTAAAAACAATGGTTTTAAAACAATGGTTCCTAAAACTATGATTTCGAACTTATGGTTTGTAATAACTCTTTAATTGTGTAATGCTTGCTACTATAAACTTATCCATTATGCAATATATTAGTTGCTCTTATAACTAACATCTCTCTTGTAGGAATAGGAAATTGAATTCCCCTCCTAATCATATTATGATGCATTTGTTATAATACATTGTCATTGAATTTTTTTGTTGATGACAAGGGGGGAAAATATGAAATGCAAAAATGAAATCATATGTAATGTATTGTTTTACTAACGGCTTCGATGCAGGGGGAGAACCGCATCAAAGCAGGGGGAGTAAGTATACTTTCATATATTCTCATATTTCAACTTACTTCATTTTTCATTTGGGTGGCATCATCAAAAAGGGGGAGAGTGATGGAAATTGAATTCCACCCCAAGTGATTTTGATGATGAGCACACCAAATGAAGCTTAGTGTACTAACTACACTACAATTAAGTGTGCAGGATATGCGACAAATGAAAAGCTTTATTCATACTCAAAGAAGCGCAATCTACGCTCAAAGACAAGGACGAACGTTGCCAAGATCAAATGATGAAGCTCAAACCTCAAATAGAACAAGAAGCTCAACTGAAGCTCACATCTACTCCATCAATTTGATCAAGCTTCCGAAGTCGTGTCCTAGTCTATAGTGAGTGTGTTGTGTCTTTTTAGGGTATTGTTAAAGCCAAATCGTATAGACAATCACACACACACAAATGATTTTAAAACGTTTTGAATATCTTATTAATCATCTTCAAAAAGGATTTTTGAGAGCTTTCGCTAGTCGTTTTGCAATTCCGTAGTGAAACTCCACTGCACCCTGGAGTTAGCTACTTGTTTGACTAGTTGTGCCGCAGGAAAAACTCCTCTGGGAGTCGACTACCAGCTGAGAATCGAAATTTCCTGAACACACTGGGAGTCGACTATCACTCCTAGGGAGTCGACTACCAGCTGTCGAAGTTTGACGTTTTGACTTGAATTTTGAAATATGCTTGAGTGATTTTCTCCCATGATTTTCGAGACAAAAGTCAAAGTAATTTGAATTTCAAATTCTCAGTTTTCTCCTATAAATAGAGGACCATTTTCATTGAGAAAAACACAACAACTATTGAAATCAAATTCTCTCGTGCAAACGCTCTAAAGTTCTAAGCTCTCATTCTCTCTTTAGCCAATTCTGTTTTATTCGTGATATTGCAAATTTTGTTATTATTTTCTGAAGATCATAATCTCGTTTTATTGGCTAACTATTTTTCAAATCCGTATTACTTTGATTTTTATTTAAAGGATTTTTTTGAAAAACATTAGATCTAGATCACAAAGAATTTATTCGTATCTTTGTGTGATCTAGAATCTTATTCTATCAAGCCACTACACGTAATTTCGACTATTACTATTTGGCTATAGAATCTGGGTGTAAAACTAATCTCCATCAATTTATTGTGATGAATTGGATATCAATTTTATTGTGTTGTTGTTGGAATCCTAGACAAGTCTAGGTGTTGCAAGTTGGAAATCCTGGTCAAGACTAGGTCGTTGGAAATCCTAACGAGTGAAGTTAGGTATTTGTATTTTCCAAGGCAGATAGTGGAAAATCTCGTATCGGATTGGTCGGGGACTGGACGTACCCAAAAGTTGTGTGGAACCAGGATAAAAATCCTTGTGTCTGCGATTGCTATTTCTGTGTGCTTCTCTTTGCGTGCATTTCTTATTTAACTTGCAAATTAATCTTTTTTTAATATCATTGTAACTCTTCTATAATATATTGCCAAAGATCAGATTTGTATCTATACTTCTGTGCAAATTTTCATATATCTTCATTAAGTGTTTAACTATCTAAACTGTGCTTAAATTCCCTCTGGGAGTCGACTACTGTTCATAGGGAGTCAACTACCCGTAGTATTTCATCTCTGATTTGATTTGAAAATTCATTGAGTTAATTAAGAACCAAGCGTAGATCACTCTACTTGGTTTCTTAGGCAACATTAAAAGGATTCGTTTTGTGTTGATTTATAAAGAACGAAAAGATATTATTTCTATACAACACTATTCAACCCCCCTTCTAGTGTTGTTTGCCATCTACAGGATCCAACATGATGCAGTTAATACAGTCGTCTGTAAACAGGACAGGCACCTGTAAAACATTCAGCAGGCAATTGCTGCAGGGGATGGAATAAAACAGAGAGCTGCACTCTTTCTCCAGGAAGCATACATGCGATTGATGACAAGAATTCAGTCGACTGTAAAATAGACATGCGATTGTAAATCCTTAACCAGTCGACTGCTACAGGAGATGGAGAATAATATAGAGAAGCAGTATATGCACTTACGCTACTCAGACGACTGTTGACCAATTCACAGGCGACAGTAAATATACAGGCGACTGTAAAATGATCATCAGTCGACTGATGCGAAAAGCTCAAGTAGAGTCAATAGAAATGTTGACTTGAGTCGTGCATCACAGTCGACTGTAGAAGGCTCGACAGGCGGCTGGAAATCACCCAGTCGACTGTGAATCCTCCAGCAGGCGACTGATGGAGAACCAGAGACTCCAAATGAGTCTTTGGTCAAGATGAGCCTATATGGTTGGATTCTATGATAATCCTAAGGCTTACTAAGATGGTTAAATGCATATGCATGTATGAGTAGACCATTTATCAAGACATTACAAAAACCTAGACTCAAATGAGAGAGAAAGCAATAAATGAAATATTAGATGGATTACATTGCTTTCCTTAGAGTCTATGACTTTAATCTAGATGCCTTGATGCTCCACATCTTCTCCAAGCTTTGGCACCCCTTGAGTCCAAGCTTTGGCCCTTCTCCACTTGATGTCCATCTTTGCACCAAGTGTTTAGTCTCCAAAAATGATATTCTTGAAATGTAACTATGAGACTAAGACAAGAGAGTCATTAGCAACAACATAATGTTGTGATCATTATCAAAATAACATTGGTATGAAACACCAATACTCAACAATCTCCCCCCTTTTGATGATGACACACATTATGTAAAACAAATAGAAATAAAGCACAATGCTAATGAGCTCTCCCTACTTATATGCACCAAGTGTGATACACAATAGTAAATACTCATTATACTAAATGAAATAATGAGACAACATGGTGACATTTAATAGGTAGACATGGATTACATAAACCAATTGCAATAGACAATATCATGCAAACATGAATGGTTTATACAGTTCCATATATCTCTCCCCATAGATATATCTCTCCCCAAATGCATATGTATGAAATAAAAGAATTATATTTACATAATGCATATATCTCTCCCCCTTGACACCAAATTGTAAAATTTTATGATACCAAATTGTAAAATTGTAAAATTGTATGATACCAAATTGTAAAATTGTATGATACCAAATTGTAAAATTGTAAAATTGTATGATACCAAATTGTAAAATTGTATGATACCAAATTGTAAAATTGTAAAATTGACACCCAGAAATTAGGGTTTTAACACAGATTAGTCGTTCAAAGAGCAACCACTGACCGACTAGTTTGGCAACTAGTCGGTCGGTCGACCAACGCAGACCGACTAAGTGTAAACAGTAACTTCTGAACAAAAATAGGATTTAGATTTAGTCGGTCGATGAACAACTACTGACCGACTAGTTTTACATCTAGTCGGTCGAGAGATGAACTTAGACCGACTAAGAGTGAACAGTATAGATACTAAAATTTAGTTGAAGAGTTAGTCGGTTAAAGAAGCATTGCTGACCGACTAGTTTGCAACCTAGTCGGTCAACCAACGTTCTTAGACCGACTAACGATAAACAGTAACTCCTGAATAATTTAGAAAGCCAACTAGTCGGTCCAAGAAGGATTGTCGACCGACTGGATCGTCATCTAGTCGGTCGGTGCCCCTTCTTATACCGGCTAATAAGCACCAAAAGTTCTGATACGGAGCGCGGGGCCCCGGGATCGATTCCTAAGACTCCTAGGCTTGATCTAATAGTAAGATACGACCGTTATGAAGCCCGTCACGAATGACATACTTCGAAATCGACGATCCTAAGGAAGAAACGAGAAAACACGACGAAACGATCGAAAATGAAAGTTACGGAGACGAAAACCACACATGAGGAGAAAATCCACCAAAACACATATTATAATATAATAAATCCAGCTACATGAAAACCAGTCGTTACAGCTACTATTTAGAGTTAGTCGGTCTAAGAACGTTTGTCGACCGACTAGTTGAGAAACTAGTCGGTTGGAATTTGTTCTCAGACCGACTAGTTCAACTTGATTTCAGCATATACTATTTTGACTCTTAGTCGGTCAAAGAACACTCACCGACTGACTAGTTGTGAAACTAGTCGGTTGGCAAGTCTTCTTAGACCGACTAGTTCTTTATATCTGAACTTTCTCTTTTGGCTGTTCTCCAGTTAGTCGGTTCATGTTGAATCACCGACCGACTAGTTGAGGAACTAGTCGGTCAGTGATCCTTCTTTGACCGACTAGTCTGCTTCAGAATAGAGCCGTTGGAGCATTAATTGCCATGATTTTTCCGCTTCTTTCCTCTATCCTATATATACTTGGAGGGGTTCTTTCCTTGTATTCAAGGATGATTATATTGAGACTTAGAGAAATCAAAGAGGATCCATTCAACTCTATTTCAAAGCTCTCGCTTCTCACTAGAATCTCTCCCTCACTCTTATTCTTCAAGAGAGATTCATTGATTGTGAGCCATTCAAGCCAAGGGCTTTGATTCTAGTCACCATCCTCCATCATAGCCTTCGATCGCTGATCATATTGGTGGAGCTTCGGTTTGGTGACTTCTTCTTCCTCAAAATCCATTCTTTCCCTAAATTGGTAAGTATACTCAAGGCATAGGATTTTGTGGTAAGTGTTTCATTATTTCATCTCATTCGTTATTTGAGTTTGTTTCTCGGTTGTGAGAGAGTTTGTGATCCCGGGATGTGGGAGTCACAATTCCATTGTGTATGATTTGGTCTTGTAGAGGTTTTTCTACAAGAATTTCATAGTGCAAAATCTTGGGTTAGTGGTTTCTAACTCAAGTATCCGGAGGGGATCCGGGTGGTTGGGACGTAGGATCACCGGGAACAAGTCGGGGAGACTTGGGTGGATCCGAACCCGTTACATGCTTTGTTTGCGTTGTCTATTCTTGTGTTGTTTGTAGTCTTTTCCGCATTGTTGTTTGTATATTTGGACGATAATTAGGAATAACTCTCTTGATTATTTTAAAGTACTATTCACCCCCCTCTAGTACTTGTGCAGTAGCTACGTAGGGCATTACATGGTACACATACTCACAAACAAATAAATAGTTCACACCAGCAAATACAATCATAGTATATCACGTATAGATACCTACCTATGCATAAAACAAACATGTGTATACTACTCCCTAATATTTCCTAGTATACATCCAACACCAAACACATCAACACATGTAATCACACCATACCATTATTAAATCAAGTTTACTATATCTAATATACATTCACAATTACTATAATTTCACAAATATATAGTCATTCAAATGCACGCAGATACTTCACCATATATTCACATCATATACAGTCCTAACTACATTCAAGACTCATCACACGTACCATAATTACAAATACCTATAACTAAGCACATACTTACACGTGCATGGTGCATACCCACACACGCTAATATACCATTCATACATACCACTCATACCACTTTATACTTAGCACAACTACACACCTAGTTCAGCTAACAGATATACATCAAACATGGAAAACCTTAGTAATTAACTATACTACAAGGCCAACACTTATAACTATATAATGGTATAGCCACCCACAGTCATGTGCGTAACACAACCAGACACAACCAATCCTATCACTATACATACATCATCCATCACTATATTCATAGTACTATACGCAAACCACGGACATATGTAACAATGCACTTAGAGTATACCCACTCAAACTTGAGTGAGACTCAAAACCCATATCGGAATACCCTATATACATAACACGGTATCTATACATATACTAATACCACTCCAATATGTATACATCCACCAACATAACCACATACATACTATAATATCAATCACTATATTTAGTCAAGTAAAGAACACATAATGCAATCACTTTTCACCTTATAATAATATTACAAATATCAGCACATATATAATTATAATACACTCTATAATACATGCATTTATCGTATAGTCACATACATGGAATATATATTCACTCCATAGCCATCTACCTATAATTAGTATACCAACACATCTACTTATCCATACATAGTTTAAGACATACCATAATCGTGTATACCTCACGGTATACACGCACACGCACAATATCCCATCAAGGCAAGCAATATTAACAAATCTATAATCCTATTACCATACGTATATCACATATACTCATGCGGCAAATACATAACTACTTACGTCTAGGCACAATACATATCTACGTACGAGCACACGCTCACACGTACTAACATATATGTCATATAATAGGCCTATTCACTTAACTATAAGTACACATATTATCATTACACCTAATATGCACATGAATTACTAATTTATATATATCAAGCATTTACAAGTATCTTCAAACTACATACACTACTAGCATATACTCCAATACAATTTCCAATATATATACAGACATTCCTAAAGTGGTATAGCTATCCACACTTACATAACTAATATTTTTCATACAACTTTACATATATATCTCGAATAACACCGAGTATACATACATAACACAAGAGATAATCATTAATATCCTTAGGGTAGCACACTCATACATGTTCACACACTCTTCCTATATACATGCACCATGACTACATCCCAAAAACCAGAGGGTCCACTACTAAACTAGAGTTGACATAAGCAACGACAAGCATTAGTAGGGTGAGGGTGACTAAGCAAGAGAGAGAAAACCAAGATCAAATAGCGTAACGAAATAAGATCGGAAAGAACGGGTTCAGATAGGGCGAGGATAAGGAGATAGCTGGCTGGGTGGGACAAAAATATTGCTCTAAATAATTAAATAGATGAAAAAAAGGATACGTGTAAAATGTGGTATCATATTTATATTCTCTTAAAAATATATAGAAATAGCGAGCCAACGGTAAAAATTTTAAAACACGGAAAAAGTGTTTAGACATGGAAATAATGAGTAGGGTGAGGCAGTGATCGCGTTGTAAATGAAAATAGGTTTATACGAAAATTTTGAAGTATGAGCACGATGGACGTAGATCTAATATATATAAAAATATTGAAGTTCTATTTAGCTTAGAAAAATATTCTAAAAGTATGTACGGTAAGTGGTCAAAAGTAATCAACTTAGTAGTATAGAAAGGAAGGAATGATATTTTGAATTTTTAAAATGGTAATAAAGTTTTAAAACCAAAATACGAAAGATCTAGGTCAAGGAATGATGACGAGATAGTAATTAAAAATTACAACCAATAGACTTCAAAATTTACGAAGGAATTTTAACTCAATCGAAAGTAGGGAATTTAAATATATAGGAAGGGTGTTTAAAACAAAAATTAAACTGAGCGAAAACTTTTAATAAGGGAAATCGAAAATACTTTGAAAGAATCAAGATTTGCAACGGAGAAGATTCGAAAGATTAACGATAATCGTCATAAGGCGATCATGTGTATCGAGGGCAAAGAATGTGGGCGTATGATGAATACGCCTAGAACACGATTCAAGAAAAGATACGATGGAAATCTACGGTCGATAACACAGAAGTGCAATGATTAGGAAAAAGATAAAGATCGGTGGTTCTATTCACTGGGCCAACTAGAGATCATGAAAACTTAGTGCTAAGACTCTCTAATAGACTAGACTGTAATAGAGGCCTCGGGGTGGGGGTCCTAAGAGTAACAAGATCACATTCTGCTGGGCCTGAAATTGATGGACTCAACGAACGGCTAAAAGAAAAGGTCTAGAAGTCTAATATGGTCAGGGCTGGGTGAGAGACTGCTAAGGTAACCTGAGACGAGTACAGCTTAATCTTGACGAAGGCACCTGAATATCAAACCTGGACATCTATCTAAGTCTTCCTACCATCTAAGACATGGAAAATCATCAGGTTAGACTCAATTTATGACTTAAATGTCCCGAATAATTTAATGGATGTTGTTATCATTATTGTTGTTTCGATATTCCACATATGCAAAGGGAACCTACATGGGCCACCACTAAACCTGTCACGACCCGCTTCCCAAGTGTGGAAGGCGAGACATGAGAAGATCCGCTCAAACTTGGAGCTGTGAAGTTACAGTCTGATAAGCGTCTGGTAACTTATTACATTAGCAGGTTTTTTGCATTACGACGAAACAAAATAATAATAATGAGGGATAGACAATAAAATTATCCAACATTCAACATCCACAGATTTTATTCCAAACATACCGAGGGTCATAAAGAAAAGTACCGAGTCCGAAAAGAAGGCCTAAGCTTGGCCGAAACTACAACAAGTATTGGTGCTACGCACCTAACAACCTAACAACAGCTACTAAGAATGTAACAACAACTAAAAGAGAGTCACCAGCTGAGACTAAGTGTAGGACCGGAATCCTCGAACTGAACGTCAGCAACCTGTCGTCCTCTGCAACTAACTCAGGCTCAAAACCTGACATATGATACCCAAAGAGAAAATGGCACATGTTAGCAAAACTCTCCCAAAAGAAAGCGGAGGACTTTTGTAGAAGGATACAAATAAGGTAAAGCGACTAGCAGTTCTAAATATAATGAAATGAAATGACATTTAAAGAATGCAACAATTTAAGATGACATGATGACATGCATGCACGTCGTAGCAGAAGCTACGAAAAACACTGTTTCACGAGTCACGAACATTATCATTTCACATTGTGCACAAGTTTACGCCTTTTGACTGAAGTGGCTGTACTGGCACACTTCTATGCTCAAGTGATCGCTTAACCCTACCCCTCCACGTGTATCGAGCGTTGGTTTCCCAACAACACTGTGCTCGCTTCTGGATCACGAGCCAGGAAGTGTTTTTCAATATGGCATAGGGTTGTGCCCGCAAAAGCAGGTGCCTAGCCTCAATAGTTATAATTTTTGTAGCGTGTGCTACGCAATCACGATAAACATTCTGATGCATGACATGACATGGGAATGAGCAATTAAAGTGCATACCGTTAATCTAAATTAAATGTGACAGACAGCATGAAATGATAGCAAAATAAAGCTTTAAAACCAAAGAGAAGAGTTGCATGGATAACCTGGAACTCTACAAATGAAGTTCTTACTCACCAACTATAGGTTAATTGCATGTCAAAGAGCAGAAAAAATTAGACTGCAAATGAAGCATAAAAAACAAGCATCCAGTCTATGGACATTCTATAAGGGCCATGCTATGCATATACCATGTTATTTGCATACATTAAGCTTAAGATCATTCATCACCCAGTATCGGCTTATCAAACAATTGGAGAAATCAGCCGATTAATAATATAAAAGATAAATGGATCTATGCCTTCTTACTCGAGTAATAAACCTAGAAAAAAATCAGTCATTACTATTATAGATGCAACAAAAATGCATCCAGGAGCCTTTCCAAAAGAAAAAATGCAGCTATGGAATTTAAACTGCTCAAGATGGATAGCCACATCTTTCATCCACTAGCAAACCTCTAAAACTTCTCAAAATGTAGTTATAAAAATAGTTCATCAATATAATTGGACATGTGATGCCGATTACCGCAAAAAATACTTATGTTCATCAAAATGATCAGGCAGGGAATGCTTGTTACATCAATCATGGACATCTGGTTCACATGGCCAAATAGGGAAAATAGCCAAATCTAACGAAGCAGGTGGAGCAAACCTCATGGTCTTCCAATCTATTTATTGTTGATTTTCTGTCAGCATCAGCAAGATGAACTCCAAAGAACCAGCACACGACATACAAATACAGTCCCCAATTCTCGGTTGTAAAAATCAAGCATAATAATAATAACAATGAAAACAAAAATAAAATAACAAGAAAATAAAACAGACTTCTATGTAGACGGATTCAGGGGGGTTAGCAATCCGGTCGGAGCGGTGCCTGACGACGAGCAATTCGTTCGCTGCCTTTCTCTTCAATTGCTTTGCCTTCAAATCAACGAAACAGATCAAAATAAATCATCCCAACAAAATCAAATCAAATGGGGGAAGACACAACCCAAATCAGAAAGTGATGATGAGGGAGAAAGGGTGTGGGGACTCACGGGATAGGTTTAAGGCTGGGGACGGGTGATTGTTGGATGGAGATGTAGAGATTGGGAAGAGGCGAGTGAGGGGGTGATGACGGAAAATAACTGGGGGAATGAATTGAGTGGCACAAAATTAATTGGGAGGGATTTTCGTAACCTACAGGCGGCCGATCTTTCGCAGGGGAATTTCCCTTTCGCGGTAAAATGTATTGTTTGGGGGGGCGGATTTCGTGACCTAGTAATTTTTTTACAAGTTTGCCGCACTTCTCCTTTCACGCGAGGGAATTATGGACGTAATTTCATTGAGTGTATACCTTTTATTTACAAGGGTATACCTTTTATTTACAAGTTTACCATTACAAAATTGAAGGATCAGCCTGAAACTTTTTCACGAAGTTATGGCAACGATATTTGTCGTTGTCAATGTTTCCAAATGCTATGGCAACGAAAATTATTCGATGTTATTGTTACAAATGACATTAACAACGACAAAATGTCGTTGCCATTAATTTAAAAGGTAATGGCAATGATTTTTATTGTTGCCATTGTTTTCTCATGGCTATGACAACGACATTTAATCGTTATCATAGCCTCTGAATATTGGCAACAACGTAGGGCAACGACTAATTAATTTTTACATTGTTACCATTGCTATTTTTAACGACGACAAAAAAAACATAGGTGTTGCCAAAAGTCGTTGCCAGCCGGTTCTTCCCTCCAAACGTCCCAACCTCCTCTCCAATTCCTGCCCCCAAAATCTCCCTAAAACCCCTAATTGCCCCGTCAAGATGGTCTTCGCATGCTCGGAGAAGGAAGAGAATCGCTAAAGGCGACGCCACCGGCCAACCTCTCGCCGACGGCGGGGGTGAAGCTGCCGACTTTCAAGTGGGGGGCTCGCTGCCGGCTCCGCTGCCAGAATCCCTCCTCGAACCACAGCTTCTCTCAAAACAGCAAGAATATGGACGGGAGGTGGCGGCGGCGACGGTGGCGGCGGCGACGGTGGCGGCGGCGGCCGAAGGAGGAGAGGCGGCGGGAACGGCCTCGATGCCTCAAAACAACAAGAAAGTTGCTTCCTTTAATCGTCCTCTGCCTCGAGAAATCCAAGGGGAAGGTCGATATGAAAAGAGAGATAGGAAGAAGGAAAAGAAGGCGGAGTTCAGGGTCTCGTTAACGAAACAGGAGATTGACGAGGATTTCTTGGCCATGACAGGAGCCAAGGCCCCGCGAAGGCCACAACGAAGGGATAAGGCCTTACAGAACGAGATTGAGGTATAAATTAATGTTGCTTCAATTTTATTGGTCATTCAATTTTCTTTCCTTTAGATTAAACGATGGGTGAAATTATTGGGAATTTTGTGCAGTGGTTGTATCCTGGTTTTTTGATGCCCAAGACGATTACTCCGGAGCGCTACAAGGTTCCCGACCGAAAAAAGCCATAGAATCCGTAGGTCTGCTCTCCACGTACTTAGGAATGTCCGGCTCATCCACGTGCTTTGGTTGAACACCTGACATACAGCACCCAAGAGAAAAGGAATTGTACGTCAGGTAAAGTCTACAAGGAGGGTTAGACTTTACTGCAAGTGTACTGAAATTTAAAGCAACGTTTTACTGGTTGATTAACATGCTGGGGTTATAACATAGTAACAAAAGAAGGTAAACGGAGCAGGAAAAGTAAAACGCGTCCAGCAGTAGCCGTAGCGTGTGCTACGGACTACGGGACTAATCTAAACGGGTCCAGACAAGATGTGACAAGACAAGGTAAGACGTGTGTCACTAAGGTTCACGCCTTTCGGTTAGAAGGCGGCCCGCACCTTATCAACCGAGGGAACACTTAACCTTGTGCACGGGAACAAGACAAGACAAGAAGTATGTCACTAAGGTTCACGCCTTTCGGTTAGAAGGCGGCCAGCACCTTCTCAACCGAGGGAACGCTCAACCTTGTGCACGGGAACAAGACAAGACAAGAAGTGTGTCACTAAGGTTCACGCATTTCGGTTAGAAGGCGGCCAGCACCTTCTCAACCAAGGGAACGCTCAACCTTGTGCACGGTAACAAGACAAGACAAGAAGTGTGTCACTAAGGTTCACACCTTTCGGTTAGAAGGCGGCCAGCACCTTCTCAACCAAGGGAACGCTTAACCTTGTGCACGGGAACAAGACAAGACACGTGTGACTCGAAGGGTTCACGTCTTACGGTTCGAGGGGGATCAGACCCTCTCCCCGTGCGCACGCTCAACCCTACCCCAACCCAAGTGCACGAGACAAGTCCGTACAAGGGATCACTCACTCTAGCTTGGTGAGTGCCCTATTGCCCGCAAGCTGTGTATCAGTACAAGGAATCACTCGAAGAGTGCCCTATTGCCCGCAGGCTGTGCAAAACAAGACGCGACATGACAAGACAGGGATGGTTCTTCTAGGGGGTCCACACGCACGCACGCACAAGATAACCCTAAGGTGTCAAAAGTTGTTGCTGAGCTTAGACTTCGTCGTCAAATCTAAGTTGTCAAGGGGCGTCCTGGATGCTATCATTTCACGTCTGGTTCTCTCTGTTCATAATTTAACAATTCTAAGAGTCTAAGGCCTAAACACGGCCGAAGGTACAAGTGAGTACACTTGCCTGCGGTGGCGAGTGTGTCGTCCGTCCGGAGCGTCCCGTCCAAGCGTCGCGTCTACGGTAGTCCGTCTGAAATAGGGTCATGACGACGGTGTCAGGTCGCGTTTTTCAAAAAATCCTATTAGGGTTTGTTTCTAAAATTGGCGGTACTATCCTAACAGTCAAAAAGTCACGTTTTTGATGTTTGTTCAGTCTAGATCGACATCTACCCTATGTGCACATGAAATTTGTCCGATCGTCGATCTTTTCTACAGTGACAGCATTTTACAGATGCTGAAAATAAATTTAGTTCAAGTTGACCAAGTTTAGTTTAGGTTTTGGTTAGCTACGGTGTGGGTTTTACTACTCGTTAGGGAAACCAACCTCGTGATGTCGTCCAACAAGCGGAAGTCGGGTCTGAACGGCGAAACGTCGGCGTCGTCTGGAACTCCTCGGCCGCGGGTAGCACAGCGAGGTACCTCTGGACAATGGGGTGGTGGTGCGAAATCAGCGAGCTAACAGCGATCCTCCTCCAGTTGTGAGTAGCGCAACGGATCTTCACGATAACGGCGACGTCGGCTAAAAGTACGTGCGTGCGGCAACACACGTGAACTCTGAGTGTCCAAGGAGTCGTCGGTAGATGAAGTAGGACCAAAGGGAGATGCTCGGCCCGGTGGGTGGCTGACGGCGTGAGCGTACGGCTGTGGGTGGCCGTGAAAAGCCGAAGAGGACAGATTCGTGTAACGTCCGTTGTCGCGCGTCTCAGCAAAATTCCATCGATGAACAGAGAAAATGGGAAGTTGCAGAAGGTAAAGGACTTCAAGACGAAGCCAACGGTAGTGGAGTTGTCACCGGGGGTGGTCGGAAGTGGCCGTGCGCAGGCGGCGAAGTTCAACTTCCAGATCTGTGAAAATCAGCCGATACGGCGTCTTCCGACGAGGATTCCGGGAGCTACAGGTGGGCTATGAGTGTGAGGGAAGTTGCAGTTGGAAGGGGGCTTCGATAGGAGTCCAACAGCAGTAGGTTGGTTGTCGTAGGTGACCGGATGGCTGGTGGGCGCGAGTTTTCCAGGCGGTGGCGCAGATCTGTAAAACTGTCGTTACGTCGAGTTCGAGAGATGTTTCTAGGAGGTAGAGATGAGGAAAGAGGGTAAGGGGATTTGGAGATGATCGGGGGGTCAAAGAGGAGTTCGATGGTGGTGGAGATCGCCGGAGGGGGTAGCCGGCGGTGGTGGCCGTTTTTCCGGCCGGCGCACAGATCTGTGCATGGCTGTCTTTTTGGGGTTTTCATGGAGTTTTGAGGCTCTTTGGGAGGAGGAGAGGGAGGAGAAGAAGGTGGTGGTGGTGGTGGTGGTCAAAGAGGGGAGGCTGGGGGCGGCCGTCGGCAGCGGGAGAAAGAGGAAGGCGACGGCCATGATGGGTTTACCGTGAGTTTTTAGGACTTGAGGGAGTTTGCATGTTTTAAGGAGATAGTTTGCTATATGGATTTTAAAGAGGGTATAATTAAGGGTGTGACTAGGAGAGAGGGTGAGATAGTTGGTGTGCAAAGAGGGGTTAAGTTAGGTGAGAATAGCTATAGGAAATCCTCATGATACGTCAGAATCAAATGGGATTTGGATTAAGGATTTGAATCTGAATTGATTAGAGGCTAATCAACGGTTGAGAATTGATTAGGGGATATCTTCCACTACGGGCATCGGAAAAATAATCCGAAAATATCGTGACGATCGTGGAGACGAGAAGTACGTGGCTACGGGGTCCGGTCACGTGCTACACCTACCAAAAATTATCGTAAAATCGGGAACCGTGTATTGAGGCCAAAAGACCAAAACTCCCTTCCATTCAAAGCTGTTTTGCGAGAAAACGAGCCGTGAAATGACGTTTCCAAAAATTACTATAAAATTCTACACTTTCATACGGTCACAATGGCATATCACAACGTATATACTGAAACCAAGAAAGAGCCAAACAAAATACATGCACAATAAGTACGTGCACGTAGAAAATACGAACGGTCTGAAAGCGGCCGTTACATTCTACCCACCTTAGAAATGATTCCGTCCTCGGAATCACTTATACTAATAATAATACTATCTATCTAATTTCATACCTGCAACTCTCATGTCTACACATAAAGATCGCTAGTTCTATAACTTCAAACATCGTTCCTCAGATAAATCCACTCCACTGGCTAATGCTATAACTAGAATCACATCCTATCACTTAACTATGAATCCCCATTATCGTTTACAAGTCAACAATCATATCATCCCCAATATGTTTTCCATCATATCGACTCATGTACCTAATCTCTATCATCAATGAACCATCTAACCACACCTATCCTTACCCATATCATCTAATCCCCTAACCATACCAAATCTGTCTAGCTTACCATCCCTTCATATCAACACGTCGTGTTACTTCCAACGTATTCTCATCTCAACTTAATAATCAAATATTGACGCTTTAAAAGTTCTACTCATCCTCACGATCACTCTAAATCGTACTATCCCTTCCTAGCTATTCCTATCTATCACTCATCCCAGTTTCGGATCGATCAAGTACTCATCTCCCTATATATAATTTCATCCAACCAAAATTCTCCATTGAGTCATTCACACATTTGTATTATAAATAAATCTTGGACAGCTCATTCTTTTCATCCAAATGATTCTAATCTCATATCTTTGTATCCCAAAATCAATTAATCATCGCTATTACATATCGCACCACACACTATACCTACCCGCACACAAGATCTTATAGTAATAATAGCTAGTCCCACAATATAACAACAATAAACATAACATTTCAAAGAGAGAAAGAAGAGAGAAGAGGAAGGAAAACTTAAGGCCAATGAAATATTTTTAAAACATGTGGGTAAAACGTGTGGAGTTGTGGTAATGGATGAGGGAGGATAAATGATTTGTGATCTTGTGAGCTAGTTTCAAAAACTTTTAAGATTTGGTTTTAAAGAAAACAAAAGTTTGATACAGTCACATGCAGCCAAAGATAAGCTATACTATGATACGAAAGACTAAGTCTAAGGAATTGCCTGCTATGACTGTGAATACCATCATACAGACAACTTCATACCTATATCACGGATAACACTGAGTATACCACATGACACCAGGGACAAACATTAAGATCCTAAAGGTAACACACTCATACAGGTCCACACACACTGCCTATATACATGCACCCCGACGACATCACAAATAATGGGCCCACTACTAAACTAGAGTTAACACAGGCAACGACAAGCTCTAATATCCTAACAACAGAAAGAAATCCGAAATCAAAAGTGTGCCGGAAGGATCGGAAGGAACGAGTTCAAATAGGGCGAGGTAAGGAGATAGTTGGTTGGGTGAGACAAAAAAATATTGCTCAAAATAATTAAATGGATGAAAAGAAAAAAAAATTACGTGTAAAATATGGTATCATATACTTTTATACTTATAAAAAAATACGTAGAAAAGTGAGCAGATGTAGGAAATTACAATTCTGGAAAAGAGTGAGACGAAGGAAAGAAGGGTAGGGTGAGAAGCGATTGTTTTGCAATTGAAAATAGGTTTATACAAAAAATATTATTATTTTTTGAAATATGAGCACGATGAGCATAGAACTGATATATATATAAAGAATTGAAGTTCTCTTTAGTTTAGAAAGTTTTCTAAAAGTACGTATGGTAAGTGGTTAAAATAAATTTCGTGGTTTAGAAAAAAGTGATATATCAAATTTTAAAAATGGTAACAAAATTTTAAAACTGAAATACGAAAAAAATACCGATTTGAAAATAAGTACGCGATAGTAACAAAAAAATTACGACTAAGAATGTTTCAAAATCAGTGAAAGAATTTTAACTCAACCGAAAGTAAGGAATTTAAATATTTAATAATAGTTTTCAAAGAAGTTAAACTGAGCGAAGAATTTAATAAGGAATTTCGAAAATACTTTTAGAAGAAGACATGATTGGCAAAGGGAAAGATTCGAAGGATCAACGATAATTGTCAGGAAGCGATCACGTGAATCGGGGGAAAGGAAAATGATTGCATGATGGATATACCTAGGATATGATTCATGAAAGCTACGATG
The DNA here is from genome assembly GCA_030789695.1 of Scilla litardierei. Classification (NCBI taxonomy): domain Eukaryota; kingdom Viridiplantae; phylum Streptophyta; class Magnoliopsida; order Asparagales; family Asparagaceae; genus Scilla; species Scilla litardierei. The sequence goes on from CM061141.1 coordinate 139,089,102, forward strand.
AAATTCTACGGCCGATAACACAAAAGTGTAATGATCAGGAAGACGCTAGAAATTAGGGGTTCTAGTTATCAGGCTGTCTAAAGATCAGGAGAACTCAGCACCAAGACTGTCTAATGAACTAGACTGTAATAGAGAGATTCTCAGGAAAAGGTCCTAAAAGAATCAAGATTACGCACTGCTGGGCCAGAAGTCGATGGACCCGAGCGAACGACTAAACTAAAAGAAGGACTCTAGAAATCTAATTTGGTCAGAGCCGGGGAGGGAGAGGCTACTAAGGTATCCTAAGACGGGTATGGCTAAATCTTAACCAAGGCGTCTAACTATCAAACTGGGACGTCTACCTAAGTCTGCATACCATCTAAGACAAGGAAAACCTAAATTTAGAATTGTACATGGATATTTAATGAATGTGGTACTCTTATTGTTCCGAACCTTTGCATGACCTGCATGGGTCACCACTAAAACCTGTCACGCCCCGCTTCCCAAAACGACGGAAGCGAAACGTGACAAGGCCCGCTTAGGCCGCAGCTGTGAAGCTCGGACCCAATAAGCGTCTGTAGGGGTACCATTCTAAAATTTTCAGGTTCTTGCATTTATGAAATCCGGAACAACAAAAGTACAGAAGGAAAAGAATGCATTCATTTAAAATAGAGATAATATCCAGCATATGAAAAATCTAATAAAGGGAGCCTAAGCATGGCAACAAACTGCAGGAAAGGAAACTAATAGTGCGAAGCACCCAACTTAGGCAGAGAGTAAAGTGGTGCTACCAACCCAAACTAAAAAGTAGTAACCTCTGGAAGTCCGCAGCGGTGCGGGACGTCTAAGTCTGGTCCTCGTCAGGTACGTACTCCGGGTCGACGTCCTCTGGCTCCACGTACTCAGGAATGTCTGGGTCATCCACGTGCTCTGGCTAAACACCTGACGTACATCACCCAAGAGAAAAGGAACTATACGTCAGGTAAAGTCTACAAGGAGGGTTAGACTTTACTGCAAGTGTACTGAAATTTAAAGCAACGTTTTACTGGTTGATTAACATGCTGGGGTTATAACATAGTAACAAAAGAAGGTAAACGGAGCAGGAAAAGTAAAACGCGTCCAGCAGTAGCCGTAGCGTGTGCTACGGACTACGGGACTAACCTAAATGGGTCCAGACAAGATGTGACAAGACAAGGTAAGATGTGTGTCACTAAGGTTCACGCCTTTCGGTTAGAAGGCGGCCAGCACCTTCTCAACCGAGGGAACGCTTAACCTTGTGCACGAGAACAAGACAAGACAAGAAGTGTGTCACTAAGGTTCACGCCTTTCGGTTAGAAGGCGGCCAGCACATTCTCAATCAAGGGAACACTCAACCTTGTGCACAGGAACTAGACAAGACAAGAAGTGTGTCACTAAGGTTCACGCCTTTCGGTTAGAAGGCGGCCAGCACCTTCTCAACCAAGGGAACGCTTAACCTTGTGCACGGGAACAAGACAAGACACGTGTGACTCGAAGGGTTCACGTCTTATGGTTCGAGGGGGGATCAGACCCTCTCCCCGTGCGCACGCTCAACCCTACCCCAACCCAAGTGCACAAGACAAGTCCGTACAAGGGATCACTCACTCTAGCTTGGTGAGTGCCCTATTGCCCGCAAGCTGTGTATCAGTACAAGGGATCACTCGGAGAGTGCCCTATTGCCCGCAGGCTGTGCAAAACAAGACGCGACATGACAAGACAGGGATGGTTCTTCTAGGGGGTCCACACGCACGCACACACAAGATAACCCTAAGGTGTCAAAAGTAGTTGTTGAGCTTAGACTTCGTCGTCAAATCTAAGCTGTCAAGGGGCGTCCCGGACGCTATCATTTCACGTCCGGTTCTCTCTGTTCACAATTTAACAATTCTAAGAGTCTAAGGCCTAAACACGGCCGAAGGTACAAATGAGTACACTTGCCTGCGGTGGCGAGTGTGTCGTCCGTCTGGAGTGTCCCGTCCAAGCGTCGCGTCTGCGGTAGTCCGTCTGAAACAGGGTCACGGTGACGGTGTCAGGTCGCGTTTTTCAACAAATTGTTGGATATTGGACTCCCCAGATTTGGTTTTGGATGATGAACAAACATAAATATAACGTGAACTAACACTTTGTGAGCGCAGTTATGGAGATCGTCGCCAAATTCATATGAATATCAATTACGACGTCTCAAGACTTCTCAAAGCACGTGATCGTATGCCTAAAGCTTCGTTGAAGCTTATGGACCATTTTAGAAGTCATGAAGATTAGATTGAAGCTATTGAAGACGGTATCGTCAAGTTTTATTTATAGTCTTTTAGCTTCTTTCGTAGAATGTTAAGCCTTGAGTAGGTCTTACGGTTTAAATCTTCATAACGCTCATATCTTAGCTCTAGGATCTTAGTAGAAGTCCATACAATCCTTCCCGAAGCTTCGCGCTTCGATTCACGACTTCTTGTGCATGTTAGTTAGTTCAAGAAGAAGAACTGACAGACTAGATGGTGATCTAGTCGGTCGGCAAAGCTTCTTGGACCGACTAGTTCTTCTCAGTCATTTCCAAGCTCTTTACTGTTTACAGTTAGTCGGTCTAAGTTGACTCACCAACCGACTAGTTTGTGAACTAGTTGGTCAGTGATGCTTCTGTGACCGACTAGTTGAGTTTTCCCTGTACATGCACATTTGAGCCTAAGCTACTGTTTATCATTAGTCGGTCTGTGTTCATTGATCGACCGACTAGTTGATGAACTAGTCGGTCAACTTTCCTTCTTGGACCGACTAGTTTAGTTTTACTGTACACGCCAATTTTTCACCTAACTTACTGTTTATCGTTAGTCGGTCTATGCTCATTTGGCGACCGACTAGTTGGTGAATTAGTCGGTCAACATTTGTTCTTGGACCGACTAAGTCTATTTATGCTCAGACTTCAGCTTTATCTGTTAGTCGGTCTCAGTTGTGTAACCGACCGACTAGTTGTGAAACTAGTCGGTCAGCTACTCTTCTTGGACCGACTAGTTCCTTATGTCTGTGCTTTGATCTTTTCTCTGTTCACTCATTAGTCGGTATACGTTAATTGACCGACCGACTAGTTGATGAACTAGTCGGTCGGTGGTTGTTCTTTGACCGACTAGTTGGGTTCAGAAAAGAGCAGTTGGAGCATTCAATGACTCGAATTTCTTTCTCTCTCTCCTCTATCCTATAAATACTTGTTGAGTTGCATTCATTGCACTCAAGGCTGATATTATTGCAAGTTTAGAGATCAAGAGAAATCATTCCAAGCTCATTCAAAGCTCATTCATTCCATTCAATAATCTCTCCTCACTCTTACTTCCAAAGAGAGATTCATTGAGTGTGAAGCCTTCCAAGCCAAGTGCTTGATTCTAGGTCACCAACATCCCCATAGCTCTCCATCGCTGATCTACATCTTGGAGCTAGGGTTTGGTGCCACTTCTTCTTCCTCAAAATCATTATTGCCCTAATTCGTAAGCGTTACTCAATGCATAGGTATTTTGTCGGTAAGAAGTTTTCTTATTTCATTTCAATTTCATATTGTAAGTTTCACTCTCGGTTGTGAGAGTGTGGTTGTGATCCCGGGTTGTGGGAGTCACAAATTACTTTGTGTATGATTTGACTTGTGGAGGTTTTTCACAAGTATTTCATAGTGGAAATCTTGAGTTAGGGTTTCTAACTCAAGTATCCGGAGGGGATCCGGGTGGTTGGGACGTAGGATCACCGGGAACAAGTCGGGGAGACTTGGGTGGATCCGAACCCAGTAATATCGTTTGTTAGCATTGTTAATTTTGTTGTTGTCTTCAATTTAAGCTTCCGCAAATTGTTTTGGTAGTTGTTTGCACGATAATTAGGAATTATACTCATTGTTATTTTTAAAGTACTATTCACCCCCCCCTCTAGTACTTGTGCAGTAGCTTGTAGGGCATTACATTTGGTATCAGAGCCAGATACTTAGCTATGTCTGCCAACGACAACAGGACCGTGCGTCCACCTTCCGACTATGGCACCTTCAGGAATCGTGAAGGAGCATCTTCGGTGATGGAAGGACATTCCTCGACGAGGCCTCCATTCTTCAACGGTACCAACTACGGGTACTGGAAATGCCGGATGGAAACCTTCCTCCGGAGTGCATCTCTATGGAGGACCACGATGAAGGAATACGTCGAGCCCGCCGAAGAAGACTTTGAGAAATGGACAACCGCGGAGGTCGCCGCGGAGGTAAGCAATGCCAAGGCAATGAACGCCTGGCAATGCGCTTTGGAGCCCGAGGACTTCAATAAGATATGCACATGTAAGAGTGCATATCAAATTTGGAACTCCCTCCTCATACTACATGAAGGGACGAGTAGGGTAAGAGACTCTAAACTCGTAGTTGTTAACAAAGATTACGAAATGTTTCATATGCAACAGGGTGAGAAGATGAAGGAGTATTACGCCCGCTTCGTCGACATCATAAACGAGTTGGAGGCTCTCGGCAAATCTTACACCCAAAAGGAGAAGTGTTTGAAGCTTATCGAAGGACTTCCTTCTTCTTGGGAAAAGCATACCTTCGCCATCGAGGAAGGTAATGACATGAACAAGTACACCATAGTTCAACTAATGGGTACTTTAATGTCATACGAGGTACGCAAGGATAGCAAGCTAAAATTGCAGGAAAAGATGAAGTCCTACCTAAAGCAAGACGAGCCAAAGAAGAAGGCTATTGCTTTCAAGGCCGCTCCATCCACATCCATAACAACCGATGATGAAGACTCGGAAAACAAGTTGGACTTGGAGTCCATGGCACTCATGGCCAAGAAGTTCAACCGTTTCTTTCGAAAAGGTAACTATAAGAACAAAGCTAAATTTGGTTCTTCTAACGCCTCTTCCACTCCTTTGTGTTTCAAGTGCAATAAGCCAGGACACATGAAAGCGGAGTGTCCTCTAAATAAGCAAGAGGAGAAGTGGAAGGCGCCGAAATTCGATAAGTCCAAGAAGTACAAGAAAGGGAACAAAAAGGGACTTGTCGGAGCAACATTCACCGACTCCGAGGATTCCTCAAGCGGAGATTCGGACGATGAGCAAGTGGAGCAAACGCACATGTGCTTCATGGCAAGAGAGGAGCATGATCAAGGATCCTCCTCTTCCGATGATAGTGACGACGAAGGCGATGAGGTAACTATGGATGACCTTAGGAATGCTAATTCTCAATTATGGTCTAAATACACTAAATTAGTAAATAGATATACTAAGGTAAAAGATGACCTAGCTAGCATTCAAACCTCGCCTAAAACTATCATCACCAACAACGACACCGTTGTTGAAGAGTTAAGAAATGAGATTGTAAATCTCAAATCTAAACTTGAACATGTTAGCATTGAAGATCCGGAGGATCACAAGATAGCGGATTTGACTTCTCAAAACTCGACTTTGAGTATTGAGAATGAGAATCTTAAATCTCGTGTTTATGTGCTCACATCGCAAGTGTCCAACTTGGATACTTCTATGCGTTCTCTCACCGAGAAATATGAGAACACATTAGGCCGAATTAATAAATTCAATAAGGGTAAGGACCATTTTGATAAAATCCTAAGTGACTTACTTCCGGCCAATCACCACATTGGCTTGGGGTATACGATGGGATGTTCATCCAAATCAGCCACTACTTTTGTTAGGCCAACTTCCGGTGACTCAACGAGTGGTAGCAAACACTCTATTGGTAGTTCTTCTACCAATGGTGCTTCCACCTCGTCCACACCCTCTTTCGGAAAGAAACCCACTTTGGGTGGACCTCCAAAGATGGGGCATGCTTATATGTACACCAATACTATGCCACGTAGGAACACACGTCCTACTCCACCGGCTCACACATATGATGATTTTTATGCAACACATTCACGGGCACGTGCACACCATGTGAGACACCCTCACGCACGTGTTCCCACAAATGCATATGTTCACCCACAACATCATATGAATAATTATCCACATGCACCATTCCATCATGTTCCTTATGCCTATCCACAACATGCATCACGTAGAAATCAACGTCGCATGCATGCACCCAATAGGATGAGGGCTCCCAAGATTTTCACTATTTGGAGCCCAAAGGACACAAGCATGGATGAAAAGCAAGTGTATATGAATGCTTATTTTTCGGATGTTGTGCATAGTAAAAATTATGTGGGGAAGCCTAAGTCCAATTGGACTTGGCTTCCAAAGGTCTAATCTTTTGGACCCAATGACCTTGGGTACCATGATATGAAATTTTCTATCTTTAGGTACTCAAGGAAAAGAAAAAGAAAAGGAGCAACAAATTTAAATTTAGCTCCAAGGGGAATTGGATACTCGATAGCGGGTGTTCAAAACACATGATGGGCGATGCTCAATTGCTTTCCGGAGTGGTGCCCATTGCTAATGGGAACCAGGTAGTCTTTGGAGGCAACGAGAGCGGAACCATTGTCGGTGTTGGTAAAGTGGGTAACCCATCTAAACCCTTAATTAGTGATGTTTATCTAGTTAATGGTTTAAATCATAATCTTATTTCAATAAGCCAACTTTGTGACAAAGGTTACAAAGTTAGCTTTGCGAAAGGATTATGTCATATTTTGAATGATAATAATAATTTATTATTTTCCGGCACACGTCATAAAGATATTTATATTTTGGATCTTCCTAAGTCTTATGAACAATGTCTCGTTGCCAACACAAGTGAACAACACTTATGGCATCGACGCTTTGGACATGTGAACTTTGGAACCCTTTATAAGCTTTCAAAATTAAATTCCATTAAAGGTTTTCCAAAGCTCGTTTTTGAAAAGAAAAGTTTTTGTGATTCTTGTCAACGTGGCAAGCTTCCTAAATCTTCATTTAAACCTAAGAAAAGCATTTCTACTAAACGGCCACTAGAGCTATTACATCTAGACTTATTTGGGCCAACTAGAGTTGTTTCCTTAGGAAATGCAAGATATGGACTTGTCATCGTAGATGATTATTCGAGATTTACATGGGTATTTTTCTTATGTAATAAAAATGAAGCTTTTGAAAACTTCACAATATTTGTGAAGAAAGTACAAAATCTCATCGGAACCACCATTGTCACCATTCATAGTGATCATGGGGGTGAATTTGAGAATGAGTCTTTCTCAAATTTTTGTGATGATCTTGGAATTACTCACACGTTTTCTTTCCCTCGCGCACCCCCTCAAAATGGTGTTGTTGAGAGGAAGAATAGAACGCTTGTTGAGTGTGCTCGCACTATGCTTGATGATAGCCATCTTGGCCATCAATTTTGGGCGGAAGCGGTACATACCGCATGCTATGTGTTTAATAGAATACTTTTAAGGCCCGGCACTAAACAAACTTGTTATGAATTTTTGTTTGGTAGGTTGCCTCAAGTGAAACATTTTCGTGTTTTCGGTGCAAAATGTTTTATTAAAAACACTTATGAAAATTTGGACAAGTTTGATCCGAGATCGGATGAGGGGATATTTGTTGGGTATTCCTCACGTAGCAAAGCCTACCGGATATACAACAAATGATCCTCTACGATCGAGGAATCACTACATGTCTCTTTTAATGAGAATTTTACTACCTCTAGAATTTCAAATGATGATGATTCTATGGATGTTTTATGTGATTCATTTGATAATTCTAAGTCTAATGATTCTATTGATTCTTTTGAGACTAACCCAACTAATGAAGTTGTTGAGAATGTTCCAAGTGACCAAGGTATTCCCAAACGGCTTCATACCGTTCGTGACCATCCTCATGAGCAAGTCATTGGCAATATCCATGATAGTGTCAAGACGAGATCGCAAGTGAACTACTTCGCTCATTGTGCCTTTGCCTCATCGATAGAGCCAAAGAATGTTAATGAAGCATGCGAAGATAGCGCTTGGATCTTAGCCATGGAGGAGGAACTCATTCAATTCGAGAGGAATGAAGTTTGGGAGCTTGTTCCATTGCCATCGAAGAACCACACCGTCATAGGGACAAAGTGGATCTTCAAGAACAAAACCGACGAAAACCAAGTCGTCGTCTGGAACAAAGCTCGGTTAGTTGCTCAAGGCTACCGTCAAGAGGAAGGTATTGATTTCGAAGAATCCTTCGCTCCGGTAGCTAGATTAGAATCAATTAGATTATTATTGTCTTTTGCATGCCATAAGGATTTTAAATTATTTCAAATGGATGTTAAAAGTGCATTTTTAAATGGAGATGTTGTTGAGGAAGTTTACGTTTCTCAACCTCCGGGTTTTATTAATGAAAAATTTCCAAATCATGTTTTTAAACTAAAGAAAGCGCTTTACGGCTTGAGACAAGCTCCTCGAGCTTGGTATGATCGTCTAAAGAATTTTCTTTTGGATTTGAATTTTAAAATGGGAGAAGCCGATTCTACACTTTTTGTTAAGCATTCGAATAATGATATAATTTTAGTTCAAATATATGTTGATGATATCATTTTCGGTGCTACTAACTTTGCTCTTTGCGAAGAGTTTTCTAATGTGATGAAGGAACAATTTGAGATAAGCCACATGGGTGAGCTCAAGTATTTCTTAGGTCTCCAAATTCGCCAAATGGACGATGGAATCTTCATCCACCAAACGAAGTATACGGTTGAGTTGATTAAGCGGTTTGGAATGGAGAGTGCCTCCGGGAAAAAGACTCCAATGAGCACGACTACGCATCTTGATAAGGATACGGGCGGTAAGGATGTAGACATTCGTCTATATCGAGGTATGATAGGTAGTTTACTTTATCTTACCGCAAGTAGGCCCGATATTATGTTTGTCATATGCGTATGTGCTCGTTATCAGTCTCAACCTAAGGAGTCTCACTTAGTAGCGGTAAAACGTATTTTTCGCTATCTAAGTTACACTTTAGATTTTGGATTACTTTATCCGAAATCTAGCACGTATGAGTTAATCTCATATAGTCATGCCGATTATGCGGGATGCAAATCCGACAGGAAAAGTACTAGTGGCACTTGCCATTTTATAAGAAATTCCCTTGTCTCTTGGTTTTCCAAGAAGCAAAATTCCGTATCACTTTCAACCACCGAGGCGGAATACATTGCCGCCGGTGCCGCATGTGCTCAAGTTCTTTGGATGAGACACACACTTAAAGACTTTGGTGTAAATTGTGATACTTGCCCTATCATGGTTGACAACCAAAGTGCAATATGTCTTTCCAAGAACCCGGTACACCATTCCCGTTTGAAACACATAGATGTCCGACACCACTTTTTAGATGATCATGTTGCTAAAAAGGACATCATTTTAGTGTACGTTGAAACCCAAAAGCAAATCGCCGATATTTTCACGAAACCCCTAAAGGAGGACTCCTTTGTGCGGTTACGTCGAGAATTGGGGATTATGGGTGAATCCGAGATATAGGATTCATGTTTCATTCAATAATCTTGCATGCTATTATATTTCGCAATATTTCATTCATGCTAGACTTATTGGATTTTTCGGGATTTTATGTGATATTTTAAATCTTTGCTCGAATTCATGTTTGAATGTCGTATTTGAGATTTCGATGTTTAATGGGGTAGTTTAGATGATTTTTGAGAGGATTGCGATGTATCGTCCAAGTATTTTGAGGAGAGAACTTTATTATCAATTTTTGGACTCATCTAGTCGGTCTCAGTTCATCAACCAACCGACTAGATTCACATCTAGTCGGTCAGCTAATAAACTCAGACCGACTAGCTCTATCTCTCAACTTTTGAACTCCTTTAGTCGGTTTCAGTTCAATCACCAACCGACTAGATTCGTATCTAGTCGGTTAGTAAAAGAACTCAGACCGACTAACTCAAGCTATTTTGAGTTTCCTCTCCAGCTTAACTCTTTAGTCGGTTCATGTTCAGTGACCGACCGACTAGATTGAGATCTAGTCGGTCAGTAAGTGAACACAGACCGACTAATTCTTGTCAGTTAACTTGGGTTCAGCCACTGTTTGCAACTAGTCGGTTCAAGCTCATTGACCGACCGACTAGATAGTGATCTAGTCGGTCAGTGCTTAAACTGTGACCGACTAGTTGTGCCAGGGACTGTTTGGTATTTTGAGCTCTCGACCGACTTAAACTCGATCTAACCGATTCTTTTTCATTTTAGTCGGTTGCTTTTTGTTCTCCAGCTCGAAAACCCCCGTTCCTCCCTCGTGACCCTTCGTCTTCCGGCCCTTTTCCGATCATCTTCGCCGCCGATCGCCGTCGTCTTCCTCCTAGGGTAACCCCCTCTCACTCCCTCTCCTGTCTAGGGTTCATTTTCAGCTTAGGGTTAGGTATTTCTCTAGATTTCATCTTCTAGGGTTTCAGTTAGGGCTTCTTGAATTCGGCTAGGGTTCTTCGCTTTGATCTCTCTTGCGTCGTGTCGTGCCTCGATTATGGCTCGTACACGTATCCCAATCACTCCCTCTAGCCCCTCGCCGTTGACCGTAGAACCAAACCCTACGGATCCCGTTCAACCTTCGAGAACCCCTCCGAAACGCCGTGCTAAGACCACCCAACCCTCTTCGTCTTCGCCTCCTCTTAAGCGTAAGAGGACGGCGACTGCGAAACCCCGAGCCAAATCTCAGCCCAAGCCAAAGCCAGTAATTTTTCGTGCTCCCACTCCTCCCGGTGCTTCGGATTCCGACACCAAGTATATCCCCGAGCCTGAGACTCATAGGGAACCCACTCCTCCTACCCATCCCGAGTCTAGATCCCGACCTCGCACGTCTACCCGTAAGCCTAAGGGAAAGGCTCTGATGCCGGTTGGGGGTGTCGATATCTCGTTTTGTCGCGACGACCCTATGTGTCTCGCGGCTTACAACCGTATCGAACATTGCCCGCTGCTTCTGGAGCATTTCGTCCAGTTCAGTGACTTCATAGGGCTAGCTGATCTTCTTTCGTCCTCGGGTCTTCTCGATTACCTTCGATATGACCCGAAGGTGAATCCTCACACATACCCTCGATTAGTCAAGCTATTCTATGCCAATAGGATCCGGGGTCAGTACGATGAGACCCACTCTGTTGAGACGACTGTTTTGGGGACTCCTATAGTCCTCACAACAGAAATCTTAGGAGAGATTCTGGGTATCTCTTCGTTTGGCCTCCTCCCCTCAGACATTTCTGTTGATGATATTTCCTCCCTTGATCAGACCATCCTTTCTGAGATTTTCCATCAGATTCCTCCCGCCATGATTGGTGTGCCTTCCAAATCTTTCAAGCTAAATGCATGGGTCCTCAATCTGATTCTGAAGTCGTGCTTGCTTCCCAAGTACGGCTCCTCATCTCTACCGTCCCAGCCTTTTCTGAAGCTGATCTATGCCATCTTCATGGGGAGCTCGATTAACTGGGCTCGCATTATACTCGATAAGATTGACCCTTTCGAGTGTATTCGCAAGTCCTCGAAATCGGCTCATATCCCATTTCTGTGCTTGTTGACCCTTGTTTTCCGTCACTTCCGTGTCCCTTTGCCTCGTGACGATGAGCGTCCACTTGGTCCTCCCCTGAACGCGACGGCCGTCAAGAAATCTCTTGCGGCGCTCCGTCACGTTCAGAGGACGACACCTTCAGCGTCTGCCTCTGCCAGTGCCTCTGCTGCTCCCTCTGCCACCCTTGATGATGTCGTTCGGTTACTTCGTCGTCACGAGTCTCGTTTGGCTCGTACCGAGGAGGTAGTTTACCGTATGGCTAGTCTGATGGGTATTCAGCTTCCTCCTCCTGTTTCTGAGGATGAGGAGTTGGATGAGTTGGCCGAGGAGGACATTGAGGAGCTTTGTCGTGCTTCCACTCGTGCCCCCGAGGGCACTTCTGGTACTGCTGCTGCTGGTGCTACCTCTCCTGGTACTGCTGTTGCTGCTTCGTCTGCTGGTGCCCCCGAAAGCACACCTGTTGCCACCACTCCTGCAGTGGATACTCCGACTGGTGCTCCCGAGGCCACTACTGTTGCTGCTCCAGAGATTGCAACTTCTGCCGTCGCTCCTGCTGACCTTCCTGACGTACCTGCTGATCCAGTTTCCACCACTTCTCCTGCAGAGCCTGCTGCTGCTGCAGATCCTGCCGGTTCCTCTTGAGCTACTTTGAGGACTCTCCGATGCTCCTTAGATGATACATCCAATGTGAGAGAGTTTGGTTAGGATAGAGTGGGGGTTTGGATCTTTTTGATGATGTATTTTGATGTATTTTGATGATGTACTTTGACGTATTTTGATGATGTTGTATGTTTTATGCCACTCCGATATCTGTGATATGATGATTTATTTTGTGCCCCGATCGGTGGATCCATGTTTTGTATGTCAGTGATGTTTATATTTGATGTACTCTGGTTCATATCTTTTATATATATACATCGACGTTGACATTTCATTCTATTTTGCTCAATTTATAATTTTTTTTATGTCTCTGATGTTTGATTTCGTCGCTCGACGATATTAACTTGGTTTAATAGAAATTTCTTCTATGGAAACATAGAATTGTTTTCCATGCACTTAATTAACCAAGAATGTTGATATTGGAGAGTATATTCCATAACTCAATCCGTAAAAATGATTTGAGTTTTGATGATTTCGTTTCACGATTTTCGACTATGGTTTCATTGACACGCCTTGATTTTATTCGTATTTTCTCTTTGGTGTCACTTGAACCGTCGCCGTATTCTACGACTCCCGTGCTTTTTTATTTGAGGCCATTGTTGTTGTCGTTGTTATCCTCCCGCTCTTTTTGCTTATGCCAAAGGGGGAGAGATATAATAATAACGATGTGCTAAATGAAAATTTAAAGCATTATTCCAAGAATCTAACTTGATATGTTAGATTCATGGGGAGTTAAGATATATAAATGGATTTTCAAATCCGATATTTCAATAACCTACGTTTGGTATTCGATAATTCAATAATCGATTCTCATTTCATATACTTCACTCGTCTGCTTGATGCGTATTATTTTTGTTTGAATTGGAATTAACGTGTCATCAATGCAGGGGGAGTAAGTAAATTTTATTTGAATTATTATTTTTGATTATTATTTATGTTGGTTTGTCATCACCAAAAAGGGGGAGAATGTTGGATATTGGACTCCCCGGATTTGGTTTTGGATGATGAACAAACCTAAATATAACGTGAACTAACACTTTGTGAGCGCAGTTATGGAGATCGTCGCCAAATTCATATGAATATCAATTACGACGTCTCAAGACTTCTCAAAGCACGTGATCGTATGCCTAAAGCTTCGTTGAAGCTTATGGACCATTTTAGAAGTCATGAAGATTCGATTGAAGCTATTGAAGACGGTATCGTCAAGTTTTATTTATAGTCTTTTAGCTTCTTTCGTAGAATGTTAAGCCTTGAGTAGGTCTTACGGTTTAAATCTTCATAACGCTCATATCTTAGCTCTAGGATCTTAGTAGAAGTCCATACAATCCTTTCTGAAGCTTCGCGCTTCGATTCGCGACTTCTTGTGCATGGTAGTTGGTTCAAGAAGAAGAACTGACCGACTAGATGGTGATCTAGTCGGTCGGTAAAGCTTCTTGGACCGACTAGTTCTTCTCAGTCATTTCCAAGCTCTTTACTGTTTACAGTTAGTCGGTCTAAGTTGACTCACCAACCGACTAGTTTGTGAACTAGTCGGTCAGTGATGCTTCTGTGACCGACTAGTTGAGCTTTCCCTGTACATGCACATTTGAGCCTAAGCTACTGTTTATCATTAGTCGGTCTGTGTTCATTGATCGACCGACTAGTTGATGAACTAGTCGGTCAACTTTCCTTCTTGGACCGACTAGTTTAGTTTTACTGTACACGCCAATTTTTCACCTAACTTACTGTTTATCGTTAGTCGGTCTATGCTCATTTGGCGACCGACTAGTTGGTGAATTAGTCGGTCAACATTTGTTCTTGGACCGACTAAGTCTATTTATGCTCAGACTTCAGCTTTATCTGTTAGTCGGTCTCAGTTGTGTAACCGACCGACTAGTTGTGAAACTAGTCGGTCAGCTACTCTTCTTGGACCGACTAGTTCCTTATGTCTGTGCTTTGATCTTTTCTCTGTTCACTCATTAGTCGGTATACGTTAATTGACCGACCGACTAGTTGATGAACTAGTTGGTCGGTGGTTGTTCTTTGACCGACTAGTTGGGTTCAGAAAAGAGCAGTTGGAGCATTTAATGACTCGAATTTCTTTCTCTCTTTCCTCTATCCTATAAATACTTGTTGAGCTGCATTCATTGCACTCAAGGCTGATATTATTGCAAGTTTAGATATCAAGAGAAATCATTCCAAGCTCATTCAAAGCTCATTCATTCCATTCAATAATCTCTCCTCACTCTTACTTCCAAAGAGAGATTCATTGAGTGTGAAGCCTTCCAAGCCAAGTGCTTGATTCTAGGTCACCAACATCCCCATAGCTCTCCATCGCTGATCTACATCTTGGAGCTAGGGTTTGGTGCCACTTCTTCTTCCTCAAAATCATCATTGCCCTAATTCGTAAGCGTTACTCAATGCATAGGTATTTTGTCGGTAAGAAGTTTTCTTATTTCATTTCAATTTCATATTGTAAGTTTCACTCTCGGTTGTGAGAGTGTGGTTGTGATCCCGGGTTGTGGGAGTCACAAATTACTTTGTGTATGATTTGACTTGTGGAGGTTTTTCACAAGTATTTCATAGTGGAAATCTTGAGTTAGGGTTTCTAACTCAAGTATCCGGAGGGGATCCGGGTGGTTGGGACGTAGGATCACCGGGAACAAGTCGGGGAGACTTGGGTGGAACCGAACCCAGTAATATCGTTTGTTAGCATTGTTAATTTTGTTGTTGTCTTCAATTTAAGCTTCCGCAAATTGTTTTGGTAGTTGTTTGCATGATAATTAGGAATTATACTCCTTGTTATTTTTAAAGTACTATTCACCCCCTCTAGTACTTGTACAGTAGCTTGTAGGGCATTACACAAATCCTATTAGGGTTTGTTTCCAAAATTGGCGGGACTATCCTAACAGTCAAAAAGTCACGTTTTTGATGTTTGTTCAGTCTAGATCGACGTCTACCCTATGTGCACAGTAAATTTGTACGATCGTCAATCTTTCCTACAGTGACAACATTTTACAAATGCTGAAAATAAATTTAGTTCAAGTTGACCAATTTTAGTTTAGGTTTTGGTTAGCTACGGTGTGGGTTTTACTACTCGTTAGGGAAACCAACCTCGTGATGTCGTCCAACAAGAGGAAGTCAGATTTGAACGGCGAAACGTCGGCGTCGTCTGGAACTCCTCGGCCGCGGGTAGTGCAGCGAGGTACCTCTGGACAGCGGGGTGGTGGCGCGAAATCAGTGAGCTAATAGTGATCCTCCTCCCGTTGCGAGTAGCGCAACGGATCTTCACGATAACGGCGACGTCGGCTAAAAGTACGTGTGTGCGGTAACACACATGAACTCTGAGAGTCCAAGGGGCTGTCGGTAGATGAAGTAGGACCAGAGGAAGATGCTCGGCCCGGTGGGTGGCCAACGGCGTGAGCGTACGACGGTGGGTGGCTGTGAGAAGCCGGAGAGGACAGATTCGTGCAACGTCCGTTGTCGCGCGTCTCAGCAAAATTCCAGCGACGAACAGCGGAAACAGGAAGTTGCAGAAGTTAAAGGACTTCAAGACGAAGCCAACGGCAGTGGAGTTGTCAACGGGGGTGGTTGGAGGTGGCCGTGCGCAGGCGACGAAGTTCAGCTTCCAGATCTGTGAAAAACAGCCGATACGGCGTGTTCCGACGAGGATTCCGGGAGCTACAGGTGGGCTATGAGTGTGAGGGAAGTTGCAGTTGGTAGGGGGCTTCGATAGGAGTCCAACGGCAGTAGGTTGTTCGTCGTAGGTGGCCGGATGGCCGGTGGATGCGAGTTTTTCCGGCGGTGGCGCAGATCTGTAAAACTGTCGTTACGTCGAGTTCGAGAGATGTTTCGAGGAGATAGAGATGAGGAAAGAGGGTAAGGGGAGTTGGAGATGATCGGGGGGTCAAAGAGGAGTTCGATGGTGGTGGAGATCGCCGGAGGGGGTAGCCGGAGCGGCGGCGGCGGCCGTTTTTCCGGCGGGCGCACAGATCTGTGCATGGCTGTCTTTTGTGGGGTTTTCATGGAGTTTTGAGGCTCTTTGGGAGGAGGAGAGGGAGGAGAAGAAGGTGGTGGAGGTGGTGGTCGAAGAAGGGAGGCTGGGGGCGGTCGTCAGCAGTGGGAGAAAGAGGAAGGCGGCGTCCATGATGGGGTTGCCATGAGTTTTTAGGGCTTGAGGGAGTTTGCATGATTTAAGGATATGGTTTACTATATGGATTTTAAAGAGGGTATAATTAAGGGTGTGACT
Source organism: Scilla litardierei (assembly GCA_030789695.1). Lineage (NCBI taxonomy): Eukaryota > Viridiplantae > Streptophyta > Magnoliopsida > Asparagales > Asparagaceae > Scilla > Scilla litardierei. The sequence goes on from CM061141.1 coordinate 139,105,384, forward strand.
AGGAGAGAGGGTGAGATAAGTGGTGTGCAAAGAGGGGTTAAGTTAGGTGAGAATAGTTATAGGAAATCCTCATGATACGTAAGAATCAAATGTGATTTGGATTAAGGATTTGAATTTGAATTTTAATTGATTAGAGGCTAATCAACGGTTGAGAATTGATTAGGGGATATCTTCCACTACGGGCATCGGAAAAATAATCCGAAAATACCGGGATGATCGTGGAGACGAGAAGTACGGGGCTACGAGGTCCGATCGCATGCTACGCCTACCAAAAATTATCGTAAAATCGGGAACCGAGTATTGAGGCCAAAAGACCAAAACTCCCTTCCATTCAAAACTGTTTTGCGAGAAAACGAGCAGTGAAATGACGTTCCCAAAAATTACTATAAAATTCTACACTTTCATACGGTCACAACGGCATATCACATCGTATATACCGAAACCAAGAAAGAGCTAAACAAAATACGTGCACAATACGTACGTGCACGTAGAAAATATGAACGGTCTGAAAGCGACCGTTACAACTTCATATTGCCGGAGGCTGGGAATTCTTGTTGGGTTTGCCCCGTTGGGTCGGCAACTGGAAGAACGACTACGTTTTCGTCACATTTCCTGGGAATGCCGAGATTCTTACTTGCTGGGAAAGTCTGGGCACCAAAGATGTGGTGTCGACTCTTTCCGAGGCCGACTGAGTATCGGTCGATTTTTTGATGCCCTTGCATATGGAGGAGAGATTGGTCTGGGCCCTGCTGGACAGTCTCCTCTTAAAGAACATCATGTGGTCCCCTGGTAAAGCCGATCTTTAGAGCCGTTCTTCTCCTTAGCTTACCCGGATTCTCCTTTCTTCTGTAGGAATGGCGAGTCAGAAGTTCAAGCATCCCTACGACATGCACCAACTCATTCGACGGGGATTCCAGGGATCTCGTGGAAATCCCTCTAGCCACGCGTTGCGCCGTTTGGAGGAGGAGATGCAACGGGCGGTCGAGGTGCCGGTCGGGACATTAAGGCCGGCGGAAGCCCACCCAGTTGCAACTTCTGTTGTTAAGAATCCTACCCCGGTTGCAGGAGGTATGGTCATCATTCTTGACGATCCAGCCCTTGTAGTGGAGGGCTCGGCCAGCTCCGGGGGGGTCCCTCTGAACTGGTCGGGGGCCAAAGGAAGAAGAGAGGGTGCTCTCCCTCGGGTTTCGAAACGCCCGAGAAGAGGGTGAAAGAGGGAGGTGCCGACATGGGGCCCCCATACCCGTTACCCATCCTTGGGGAGAGCTCACGTGCTCCAAGGAAGGTTTCCTGACCCGGCCAAGCTGAACGAACTCCTGTCGATCCAGCTCGGATATTGTTGGTGCTCGAGCCCGGCCCTAAGATGCCATCTGGCGAGTCGGTCTTTGCGGACAACGGTGTAGCCGTTCGTCTGGCACAGAATTCTGCTCTTCCGAGGGATCGCTCCCTCATAGAAAAAGTTGGTCCTGAGGACCTAGCGGACTGCATGGTATGGCAGAGCCAGCATGTGTTCCATCTCCCTCCTTTATTTGGTCGTTCAGTAGTTCCGAGCGTTCTCAACCCTTTCGCTTTGCAGATGTCTTCGATGTCGGTATAGATACGGCGGTTCTCAGCGCAGATGGCCAAGCTTAAGGTGGCCTTCAAGCAAGAGCATCAAAGGGCGGAGTCGGTTGAGAAAGCGACTGAGGGGGCTCACGCGGAGCTGCACTCTACGCTTCTTCAGGTCGACGAATTGACGTCAGAGGCGGGGAGGCTGAAAGAAGCGTTGATGGCCGCTGACATCTCTCGAACGGCAGCCGTGGAGTCTGCAGAGGAGGCGTTATCCCTCGTCTAGGAGGCACATAGAAAGGAAAGGGACGAGCTTTGGTCCGAGATTGCTTCCTTGCGGCAAGTGGGCCCTAAGCGTCTCGTCGCTAAAGTTGTAAGGGGCTACGAGGATATCCTGGCCCCGTGGATCGTGAAATCTTTCCTAGAGGGTTTTTGGGTATATGAGGAGCGGGTTCGGCGAATGCTTCCTCGTTCCTCGGCCTATCCCGACCAGCCTGTCGGTACGGGGGAGGTGGGAGGTGTCGAACCACTAGAGAGACCCCTACCAAAGCTGCCGCCCCGTAGGCATCGTAGATTGTCTCTTCCTCCTTCCTCTTGTAAAATACTCCCTTTTGATCTAAATGGAATTTCTGTAGCTATGTTTTATTCATCTTCCGTGCATTGGGCTTGTTTTGGTCTGCCCCCTTTTCCACGGCTCGTGTCAAAGTCGGCGGGTTGCTCGAGTCGAAGGAAGCATTTCTTAGGGGATGTATTAACTGATCGGGACCGGAGGTCTAATAGATTTGTCGGAGGAGTGGTTACCCACATTTTGGCCGTTGGAATGGCCGGCCCGCTGGGGGAGTTGCCCACGGCCTTACAGTCGATAAGTAATCGGCCTGCTGGGGGAGTTGACCCCAGCTTTACGGTCGACCAAGTGATCGGCCTACTGGGGGAGTTTCCCCATCAACTAGTATCCTGGAGTATCCAACCCTTGTGTGACTCATAAAACACTCAGAATCCCTAAGAATTCATGAGCAGAGTCCATACCTATGGCTGGATAAGAGGGAGTGTTGTAAACATATATTGACATGAGTTTGTATTAGGATTACATCTTATCCATAGGATAAGATCATATCTAATGATGATATTTGTAATCTGTGTATATTTTCAGAATGTTGTAAATAGGAGTGATGAAAAACGCCTAAGAGATCTGAAAGCTTAAGGGCTTGTACAGATCAGGGGGAGTTAGATGGAGTTTGTACTCTTTTTCCTTAGCTATGGTTTTTCCCACTGGGTTTTACATAACCAAAGATTTTAACGAGGTAAACCCCATCAACTCAATATCCTGAAGTATCAATCCCTTGTGTGACTCATAAAACACTCAGAATCCCGAAGAATTCATGAGCATAGTCCACACATATGGCTGGATAATGTGGAGTGTTGTAAACGGATATTGACGGGAGTTTGTATTAGGATTACATCTTATTCATAGGATAAGATCATATCTATTGTAACCATATCCATGTACGCTCTTTCATCTACTATAAATAAAGGACTGTGGTCTCCCCCCAGATTTGATGCTTCACAACATCCTTAATTATTTTTAATTTTTAATGTTTCCACCTCTAATTGGGGGTTCAAAAATTGTCTTTAATTATTTTTAATTTAATTGTCCCTAATGAAAAAACAAATTTAATTTGAGGAAGTAGACGCAAAATGCGGGGTTCAACTTTCCATGCCCAATTGTTATATAAGGGCTTGAATGCTTAACGAGGACGACGATGACATGCAAATCACCGTTAAGAATGCATGCATGCATTGACGAGCAATGCGTCACGAGAAAGATGGCTCTCGACTTAAAATCATCTGGCATTTAAATCAAATATTTGCTTGAGGTGGTTAAAGAATTTTTGGGTGGACTGCATTGCACCACGAGGGTCTCGGCTTGAATAAGGTTGTGGGAGTGTGAGTCAGCTATTCGTTCGATGGAACTCTAATCTGATGAACAAATAGAATTAGGAGTATTCCTGATGAAAAAAATACTTAGAGGATGGATCAAATAACCCCCAAAAATAACCCCAAAAAACCTCCTGTCAAAAAGTTTATGCCCCCTTTTTTCGAAAGATCTGAACCGTTCATCTTGATCTCTACCCTCTAAAACCATGACTCACCAATTTTCAACCCGATCCCATGTGTTTTGCTCGTTCGTCCATCCGACCCAAATTTAACAGTTTCGCATGAACAGAACTTTTGCGAAGGGTTGAGGAACGTGCAAAACATATGGGAACGGGCTGCAAATTGGTGGGTCAGGGTTTTATAGGGTGGAGATCAAGATGAACGGTTCGGATCTTCCGAAAAAATAGAGGGGCATAGACTTTTTGCTAGGAGAGATTTTTGGGGTTATTTTTGGGGGTTATTTGACCACTCCTCATATACTTATACATATATGATTATATTTATGTAATACTCTTGTAGTATTCTAAAAGTCCAGTTGTCTATCAACTCGTGCTCCCATTATCTCCCAAATGTAAAAATATTTTCCGAAGCACCCAAAAAATTATATTAGAAAAAATAAAACTGAAAAGCTCCATTTTTCGGCCGGCACACTCACAAGAAATCGACATCACCTGAGATCCAAATTTATAGCCGTTGGAACCAAAGTCGCCGGCCCCCAAAAACCAAATTAATTCCAAACAATCTCCTTTAAATTTTTGACCGTTGCCAACTTTGTTCACCATTAAACAAACAAGAAAACAGAAACAAAATAAACAGGAGCGCCCTTTTCCTCTCTCCCCCCCATCTCCATGGCTGAACTCAATCTCCGCTCTCCTTCTTCTGCCTTTCGCCGAGGCCCGATGTACTCGGCCTACGCCGAGCTCAGAGAGTGGAAGCTAAGAACCAAGAACAAGAAACCATCACCCTTCAGCCCGTCTCCTCCTACTCCTCCTCCGCCCTCAATCCCCACTCCAAGAAAACCAAACACCCCGATGGTCTCTCGATCGGTCCAAGATCTCGCAATGTCCTTCAGAAAAGAGAACAAGCGACCACCTCTTGTTACCACCCCGCCTCCCGCAACCCCGAAGCACGAGTTGAAGAGGGCAACGAGCTCGGCGAGGGGTTCTTCGAGCGGGGTCTCTTCGATGCGGAAGAGCTACGCTTGCCTCAAAGAGCTGAAGGATTACTCGGTTTCGGCGAGCTCGGCCTTCGATGAAGAAGTGAGGAGAGGGAAGAGTATCGGGTATGCGAGAAGGGGGAGGCCGACGGTGGCCGTTTCTTCGTCGGTGTCGACGAGCATGTCATGGATGGGATGATGATGATTATCAGTGGGTGGCTGGATCTTTGGTATATTTTTGTTAATTTTAATCAATTTGATTGTTTTGTAGATTCTTTTTGTTGCAGGTTTTCTGCATTCTTTGTGTTTGATGTTTTGCCTCAATGATTTCTTGTACTGTATGAAGATATTAGTCAAATTATATAATAGCGCCAAGCTCTGATTTTGAGCAAATTGTGTAATTGCAATATTGGATACTGATTGGTGGTGGGTGTCTGAATAGTGTTTGATGTTTGCCTCAATGATTTCTTATGAATACAAAATTCGAAGTAGATGCAACCTCTGATTTTTTAGCGAGCGATTAGTACATAAGTTGAGTGTAATTGAACATATTGAAGTATTGGATGCTGACAAGTGAATTCCTGGATCTGCCAATTCGTGTATTTTTTTAATTGTGTCATTTATTGGTCATAGATTCTTCTTTGTTGTGCATTTTTGTTTGGATATTTTTTGCTGTTCTGTCTGTTTGATATTTTGCCACAAAGATTTCATGTACTGTGTGAAGAAATCAGTAAATTTAATAATTTGTTCATAAATTTAAAGTAAATTCATGGATACTGATAATAATTTCATCTTTTTATTTACTGTAATGATGGTGATTACACATCATTAATTGCTAACTAGATACATATTACATTCTATAATGTACTTTATTATTCACAATTGTCAACTATGCAATTCCTTAATCTAAAGATCAATTGAGCAGAATTGTAGCAAGCATATTCATATTTATGTTTTCTTATACAGGATTCTGTCATAAAGAGCCGCAAGTCTGGTTATACATGCCTTTAAAAATCAGGTAAGCCAAAACTTACAGTTGTTTGCCTTTAAAAGTCGCCTTTAATGTTTTTAATGCTATAAATTCGACAAGTAATGCAAGGTCTCGTGAGCCTACATTTGTTAAAACATCCAACGAAAATGATATTTATTGAGAAAATCAAGGGTTCTAGGCATGTGATTTCCAGAGTTCAATTGGTATGCTTTGTGTTTTTTCCGTTTGCAATTCGGACATATAAAATAAAATAAAGGAGTGCAACTTCTGATAAATATCTATATTTTTCTATTGCAAATGTAGGCTCTACATCATTGCAAATGTTGCAAATAATGCAACTTCTAGGCAAAGATTTGTCATGCCGGGTTAATTATATTTAGGTGCAAACTTAATTGATATGCTGTGCAGGTTCAATACATCTCTTAAGCGGATAAATCTATCCATTTTATCGAATAATATTGCATTCATTATCTGTATACACCTTGTAGAAAATAAAGATGCACTCATCTTTTTGTCATTATTATCCGTGAGATCAAATATAAGAGCAATGTGGATGCATCAATGCCCTTCTAATTTTCACGTTTGTTCTTTCACTCTTATTACTTTCATTCAGAGTTTGAGAAATCGGTTTTTGTTTCGGTCGTTGGAAAATTTTAAGTTTCGTACGATTTCGTCCATTTTGTCTGTTTCGTTTTAAGTTTTGGTTTCAGATTTATATAAATTTTTATGTAGGTACGGGACATGACATGATGGGTCAGGCCAAATAGATGCCCAATTCAAATGGACGGGCTTTCGAACCCGCCCAAAACAATGTGTTTTTTTAAGAATGCCCAAATGTGGGTATAAAAAGCGGGCTTTGTGCCAGCCCATTGGGCTTTTGGTGAGCCTATTTGGTTTATCTTCATAAAATTACAATAAACACCAATATTTACATAATAACAATTTCGGCTGTAACAAATCATATCAATACGAACCAAACCAAATAGAGATGTTCACATCTCTCATCAAAGTTCAATAACAAAATGATGATGGTCATAAACTAGATGATGATCATAAACCAAATAGAGATGTTCACATCTCTCATCAAAGTTCAATAACACATAATTTATGAAGAACTAGATGATGTTTATTGCTGCTATGTTGACACAAGCATACATAATACACCAACATTTCAATGATCATTTTTATGTAAGGTCATGAATCATTTCAATGTTTTTACAATTTAGATTGGGGTTTTCACAAAAAAAATACCCTAACGTTTGTGCTATCTTTCAAGTTAATAACCTGAACTTTTAAGTTGTACATATTTAAACCCAACAACATTATATGTTGATTTTAACTTGATATCTTTTTTCTATTTTCCGTCCAAATGACTGAACACGTGGCAACATGTGATGAAATTTGGACGATTTTACCACTCCACTCATTTTTCATAGGGGAAATCACAAAAAATACCCAACCGTTTAATGTATATTTCAATTTAATACCGAGAACGGTAACAAAATTGCCTCTTATGACCATCAACGTAGCGGTGAAACCTACTCTCCTTTGCTTTACAGAAAAGAATTCTGATGAATCCTAATGTCCAATGAAACAAGAGGATCTGTATGCCAATGAAACAAAATCAATACACCGACATCCACATATCCCTCGAAGAAAGGCTACTCAAAATCGATAACACCCGTCGGATGGCACAATGGCGTGTACATCTTGCTGGTGGAGGTCCTCGAGTGAAAGGCTATCTAACTCTATCTCCAGGATCAGGCAAATGACCAATCTTGATCAAAATCGAGTCAATGTTGGACATGATCAGCTTCAGTCATCATCAAAGGAACCGAAGAAGATGGCCACACCGCGGCATCTGATGGTGGCGATGGCGACAAGCTGGGTAAGGCATCAATGCTGGGTAGTAGTTCTTCGATAGCAAATACATCATCAGACGACGACGACAATGGATTGTTGTTGCCGTCGCTGCCTGATTGATCAGTGGCATTATCAAACACCACACCGCTGCTCCCTAATTCATTACCATCGACCACAATCACCATCAAGCCATGTTGATGCTGCCACTGTGGTTGCTCGACTCAGTTTCTCCTTTTCCAAAGATGATGATGCGCATGGCAATGAGCTCACACCGTTAAGGCTCTGGCCAGGGGTTACAAAATCAATGCCAGCCTGGACATGCCCATGAAGACCAATGACGCAGAGCTCCATACGATAGAAGAATATGTCATTGATGTGGACTCTTGGGATGAACCCGATCGTTCTGTTCACACGATTGAGCCAAAGATTGCTGCCTTTCATCAAAGTCGCCGTGTTCATGTCAGAGCATAACCGCCGCTGATCGGGGAGCAGGTCGTCCTCTTTCTAGAGCAAGTAGAGTGACTTGTAAAGGATTCGGGTTCGACGAACGATGGCTCAGATGCAAACAAATTCTTCAGAGGTTAGGAAGGAGATCCATCGGAGGTTGGAGGAACGTCTTTTCCAGATTGCCTCTTAATGCCGCTTGTCGCTGGTGACTCCTCGTTGGATATAGCTCTCTTCATGACTACCTTCAGCGCTTCTTGAGCCGACGCCATGGGCTGCTGTAGCTGACTCTGATCTAAATTCTCATCTCCAGCGATAACCAATACATTACTGAAGCGGCCATCAAGGGTTGTGATCTCGGCCTTGAGTGTCCGAAGCTGCAAAGCTTTTAAGCGCCTTGATGAGTTCAGGGAGAAGACTAGCGCGATCGTCATAGTACAGAGATGCTTTCGTGATGAACTTGCCCTCATCATCGGTCGTGGCATCGATAATGAGCTTGTCGTATTTCGTTGGTAACTGGCTCTCTTCGACGATTTTGGATGTCTACCTCTTCAGCTCCTTGACGTGCTGGGTGACTTCTGCTAGCAATGCGGCCTTGTCTGTCTACACATATAAAACAATGAGAATTGAAACTACGATGCATGCATGAACAAATTCATTGGTTATTGGAGTTTGTTTTTCTGATGGTTAGAAATGGAGCTTGCTTTTGTCTCTCTTCACTTTCAAGATCATGACCATAAACTTTAGGTTTATATTTTATCATTGTTGCTAATTATGGATGAATTTGGATATGCATATTACTTACTTTGGTGGTGCTAGGCAACAAGCTACATAGCTTTGCAAAATGAGCATTGATGCACTCCTTGTGCATGCACTTGACCTCGCTTTGGCTCTTCGACGCAGCCAGGGCATTGGCATCCATGATCTTCTCCTGCATGGTCATCTTACCAAATTCGGAATAAATGCTGCGCCCAACAGGCAAGGACGACGAAGGATCACTTTGGCAATATGCCACGTAGTTATAGAAGCCAGAAGCCAAACCCTAATGGATCATCATGATAATCAAACTGCAGTGCAGAAGAAGCCCTCCAGCTGTACAAATGTTCGATGTAGAACAGAATGATCGATGGTGGCAGTGTTGGAGGAAGAGGAGGAACAACGAAAGCGAAGAAGGCATGAAATAACGATCGCTAGGGTCACGAATGAGTTGGTTGTTTGATTGAAATTGAGGGGGAAGAATTGGCCATAAGAGAATTGGTGCTACTTGGCGTTCTGTTTCTTAGTGAAAGCATTGGAACAAGCAGCTGAAGCTGGCGAAAAAATCAAGAAGGCAGCAATGCAGCGTCGGTGACGTGAGTGGACGGCACGCTGCTTGTCGGATGAGGTCATAATCTACAACATCCTCCCTCGGATTCCCTTCAAATCCCTGTGATGGCTCAAATCCGTGAGCAAGAATTGGAATCGAGCCGGCTCATCTTCAACGATCATCTGTTCAAGATGCTGCAACATGGGCTCGCAGCTAAACATTGATCGGTTTCTCTCGATGCCACAAATGGAGGCCTCTTGTTTCTAGACGTCACGCTCGGTAGAGGCGAACTTGTCGGAGTGCTCGATGATTCCTTGAGATTCATAGGAGACGACGTCGATGTCCTAAACATATTGGCATCCACCAACGGGCTCCTCTGCTTCCATTGCCAACAGGACAGGTGCGAGAGGTTCTTGTATCTCTGCAATCCCATGATAATGGAAGGCGACCGCATCCCTCTATCGAGCAGCTTCTATGGGTATTAACTTGAAAGATACCCCAAACGTTAGAGTATTAACTTGAAAGATAACGCAAACGTTACATTATTTTTTGTGAGCTTGGATCAGAGGCAAAACATGTATAATTTTATGCCGTCGTCGTCCGTTAGCCAAAACATACAAAAATGTACTATTGCATACGACTTAAAAAAGTTCATGGTATTAAGTTGAAAGATACACCAAACGTTAGGGTATTTTTGTGTGAATACCACATTCAGATTTTGGTTTCACTGTCAATACTAAGATATCACATAAATGGATTGGTCATAGCCAAATATAAAGTCTATAGCTCTTTTAATTCAACATTTCTGAAAGTAATGTCGACCAAGAAAATCATAGACGATATCCTGAAAGATTCGGAAGCTGCAGTCGTAGAATGAGGCCTTGTCGCCTCCAATTATTACTACCACTGTGAGTTTCTGCAGGATGTTGGTGTTGTAATTGTATGTGTTCTACAATGAAAGGATTCCAATGATAAGCATTGAAATAATGATTTTGAATAGTATAATGTGGCGATATGACCTGGTTTCATTTCTAACCTGGCATCCTCATGCACATCATATTATCAGTTACAATGAAAGGTGGAATAAGATCCAAATTGATAAAAACAACCTTTAACATGCAAATAGTCAAAGTTTTGACGAGAATGTATCCTACTATGAAATGTACTGAACAAGGACAAGCTAATTCATCACAACTGCCATAGACTGGAGGATAAAATGCTATTTTTGATTTTTCTTCTGCTCTTTAATGCAGACAGATATATTCTCTTTTCTGCGACAACACAATTTTCTCGATCTTTCGTACGATCTGTTTGTTGCTAGTTTGACAGTCAGTGCTCTAAGTGTGCATTTTTATTGCAAAACCATCAATATGGCTTGATTTAGAAGGTTTCATGAATGGATAGGTATAGCTTTATTTAAGCCTTTAAAGACAACATCACATCTAAGAAAGGCCGCTCAGAGAATACACCAAGGGCACATTTGGTTCCTTTAGAGAAGCACAATGATATGCATGTTGCCTGAAAGCCTCTGACAAGAGATATTGCATCAAGATATATGTCTCTGATCACATCTGAATCTAGTTCCAATTTAGTTGCTCCTAAAAGATGTCCATCTCCAGATGCTAGTCGTAATTATGTTACGTTAGTAGCATCTCTTTCCAAATAAGCTCAATGCGCTCAGAGGAAGAGGCCCTACATACACTATCATCAAGCCTACTATCATCAAGCCTTGTCTGTCATCTTCATTTCAAGCAGAAGCTGTTGTCAATGTTGTTATGCATCTGCAAGGGCACCTTTGGTTCCTTCATAGGAGCACAATGCTAGGCATGTTGTCCGAAAGCCTCTGACAAGAGAAATTGCATCATGATATATATCTGGGATCAAATCTAAATCTAATTCCAATATAGTTGCTCCTAAAAGATGTTCATATCCGGATGCTAGTCTTAATTGTATTACATCAATATATTTCTCTTTCCAAATAAGCTCAATTTGCTGAGAGGAATAGGCCATAGTTTTAGGTTTCGGCCGAAACCGACCGGTTTCGGCCGTTTCGGATCGGTTTCGGAGGGGACCTGTCCGAAACCACACGTTACTTCTCGGTTTCGTCCGTATCGGCCGGGTTTCGCCCGTATCGGCCGGGGTTTCGGTCGTATCGGCCTGGGTTTCGGTCGTATCGGCCGGGGTTTCGGCCATATTGGCCGATACCGGCCTAAACTTGTCCGATACCGACTGAAACTTAAAAAAATGAAAACAAGAAGGAGGAGGAGGAAACATCACCAAAATCCAGAAAAAGAAGAAGAAACGAAGAGATGGACGTACTTCATGGTCGCCCGCCTCCCGTCGCATCCCCGAAGAAGCCTGCCTCCTGCAATTTGAGGTCTAACATGGTAGCATATTCTAGCATTTAATTTAAATTTTGTTTGCACGGTGCAAGTGCAATTGTCCAACACATGCTAGCATTTATTAAGAAGTTTGACCTTTTGAGTGAGCTGGCCACTAAAGGCTTTCCATTTAATTACAAGCTTGACATTCAGCCACTAAAGGTTTTCCATTTATTTACAAAGTTATCATTTTCAGCCACCAAACCCTTCCATTTATTCAAAAGCTTGCCATTCTCATTTATTTTCAATCCTGTTGATCAAAAAATGTAATATATTTAGCATAATACTTTTAACAAAATGTGTAACTAGTAAAAATGTATTTGTGCTAATATTTGATAATATTTGATAGTATTTAATAGAGTTTTAAGTATCTGAAACTACCGATACCGATGAAACGAAACTACCGTCCGAAACCACCGAAACGGACGATACCGATACCGAAACCTAAATTTTGGGAAGAGCGATACCGAGACCGAAACCGAGACCTAAAACCTTGGAATAGGCATTGTCAAAATCCTACGACCCGACCCTAATTTATAAAAGCCTTGTCTGTCATATTCATTTCAAGTAGAAGCTGTCGTCAATGTTGTTATGCCTCTGACAAAGGCACCTTTGCATGATCCTTTACGCTGGTCCGCTCTGAATTCTTCTTTTCCTGGCCTTCGTTTCCTACCATCTTCATGTCACCCTCAACCCGAGGCAGTTCCACACTATCGCCTTCTTGAGAGGACTGCTTCATACTTTCATTTGAACTAGGCTCCGAAGAATTATTAGTCTTTGAAGATGTAATATCAGATAAGGAGTCAACAGACTCCTCAGGCCTGCAATCTATTTCACGATCCTCCAAGGCCTCTGTGGCACTATTTTTGGGTGTGTTTTGATCGGCGGGTTTTGAATGTTCTCTTGGTGGAGCAGGCTCCGAATTTTGCTGCTTAGGGATTTGGGAAGGCGGAGGCTTGCAAGAAACCGTCTCTAATGGTTGGTTCCCACTTGTTTTGAGAAGCTGCTGAGAGGTGGGCTTAGGGATGGATTTCGAAGCCATTGATGCAAGAGATTGTGTTCCTATAATTGTAACTCAGCCAAGGGCAACCTCCATGAACACATATCTGCAAGGGCACCTTTGGTTCCTTCATAGGAGCACAATGCTAGGCATGTTGTCCGAAAGCCTCTGCCAAGAGAAATTGCATCATGATATATATCTGGGATCAAATCTAAATCTAATTCCAATATAGTTGCTCCTAAAAGATGTTCATACCCGGATGCTAGTCGTAGTTGTATTACATCAATATATTTTTCTTTACAAATAAGCTCACTTTGCTGAGAGGAATAGGCCTTCTGCACCCTCATCAAAATCCTACTACCCGACCCTAATTTATAAAAGCCTTGTCTGTCATATTCATTTCAAGTAGAAGCTGTCGTCAATGTTGTTATGCCTCTGACAAAGGCACCTTTGGTTCATTCAGAGAAGCACAATGCTAGGCATGTTGTTCGAAAGCCTCAGACAAGAGAAATTGCATCATGATATATGTCTAGGATCAAATCCAAATCTAATTCCAATATAGTTGCTCCTAGTTCATGCCCAGATGCTAGTCGTAAACGAGCTCAATCTTCTGAGAGGAGGAGGTCCGACCCCAATTTCTAAGCATGTTTGTCATCTTCATTTCAAGCAGAATCTGTCATTAATCTTGTTGGCAAGAAGGATATGATAGTTGTTACGTCTTGTTCAGATCAAATTTTAAAGTCTGTTGTCAACGTAGTGACTAAGATTTCTCCGTTGAGAGGGAGAAATCCCTCTCATCATGTGGAAATTTCCAAACCATGTAACACACATACGAAATTAGTAGATCAAAAAAATGTGGTCTAATACAGTAGCATATATTGACTTTGAATAACTTACTGAAAAGCAGAGATTTTACTAATAAGTTTTCCTAAGCTGCCTCTTTTTGGATTCCATAGAAGGGGGTTTCACCAAGGAATGCTATATCAAGAAAGAAGCCTTCAACAGTCTAGAAATCAGGTGGTCAGAAAAGTGTATCTTGACAGAAATAGGGAAGCAGAACAAGATACATGTTTGGATTTAAATGCTTCTTCACATGCTTTAGGAAGAGCTTCATCAGTGACATGCCCCTTTCAAACTCAGTCATCTCACATTTCAGGATTGCAATGCCCATCTCCATGGAGGAATTTGCCTGCATCATCCTCAAATTCTAATGTAATGCAGAGTCCAACAAGAGCAAGGCCATCAAATCCTTTCTCTTCATCAAGCTATATGACAAACCAAGCATCGGCAAAGCCATCTGTTATTAACTATATTATTGATGATGGAAAAAGGGAAGAAGTATATGAACCATATTGATGATATCCATCAGATTTGGCTATTATATATCATAGGGATTTACAGTGGCATTTTGTAAATGCACAAGTATTTGATGCTCATTAAATCACTTGTAACATTCTTGATAGTATTTCTCGGTAATTACTAAATCATATTACTTAAGTTAGAGGAAATAGAATGGATTTTGGTAATTTTTGGTAGACAGTTTTTAAAATGGAACTTTCTTAAATTGTAAGGGTATATTTATATCTTTGTAGGGCATATATATTATTTTATTGGTTACGTTATGATATTGTGTATGCTTAAGACAGCTGAATAATACAACAACAAAATGAAGTGATATTTTTTATGTATGCTTATCTTAATTACTAGTATCAAGATGACAATTTAAATTGTAAGTGTATATTTATCTTTGTAGGGCATATATGTTATTTTATGGGTTAACTTATGATTTTGTGTATGTTTAAGACAGCTGAATAATCTATTATACATTTGAGTAATGTTTTTAATTTGGTTTTCTGACTAGGACAAAATGTTTGATAGAAAGACGGTTGAGATTTAATCTAATCAACTGTTGAGATGAGTGTTGGTTGAAAATTTGTAGGGAGATGATTTGTATTTTGGGGGAAACCCTTATTTTGCTTTTGCCTTTTGATTTGAAAGAAAACTTTGAAAGAGATGTATATGGAGGACTTTGACCTGAAGGCATAAAATCTGGGATTTGCTCATTAAATGCAGCCGTTGGGGCCTCTCACATGCTTGGGATTTGCTCATTAAATTGTGTGGGTTTTGCTTTCGTCAACTGCAGAAAATCGTGGGGCGTGTATTCAATTTCCCCTTGGTGGCAATTTAATTTTCTCATGGTGGGGCCCACAAATTTTCTCTCTTATGCAGGAGACGCTCTTGGGTTTACCGATTGAACGCACGGGGCCCACAGTAGAGGAGGCGGAATGGCAGAAAATCGTAGGACCCACATTTTGATCTCACACACAGGGGTCTCTCTTGGGTTTTGTTGCTTCCACGTGAAGCCCACAGTATAGGGGCAGAAACCCTTGGGGGAAACCCTTATTTTGCTTTTGCCTTTTGATTTGACAGAAAACTTTGAAAGAGTTGCATATGGAGGACTTTGATTTGAATGCATAAAATCTGGGATTTGCTCATTAAATGCAGCCGTTGGGGCCTCTCGCACGAATCGTGGGGCGTGTATTCAATTTTCCCATGGTGTCAATTTAATTTCCTCATGGTGGGGCCCACAAATTTTCTCTCTTATGCAGTGGACACTCTTGGGTTTACTGATTGAACGCACGGGGCCCACAGTAGAGGAGGCGGAATGGCAGAAAATCGTAGGACCCACATTTTGATCTCACACACAGGGGTCTCTCTTGGGTTTCGTTGCTTCCACGTAGGGCCCACATCATAGGGGCAGAAACCCTTGGGGGAAACCCTTATTTTGCTTTTTGCCTTTTGGTTTGAAAGAAAACTTTGAAAGAGCCGCATATGGAGGACTTTGATTTGAAGGCATAAAATTTGGGATTTGCTCATTAAATGCAGCCATTGGGGCCTCTCGCACGCTTGGGGTTTGCTCATTAAATTGTGTGGGTTTTGCTTTCGTCAACTGCAGAAAATCGTGGGGCGTGTATTCAATTTCCCCTTGGTGTCAATTTAATTTCCTCATGGTGGGGCCCACAAATTGTCTCTCTTATGCAGGGGACGTTCTTGGGTTTACTGATTGAACGCACGGGGCCCACAGTAGAGGAGGCAGAATGGCAGAAAATCATAGGACCCACATTTTGATCTCACACACAAGGGTCTCTCTTGGGTTTCGTTGCTTCCACATGGGGCCCACAACATAGGGGCAGAAACACTTGGGGGAAACCCTTATTTTACTTTTGCCTTTTGATTTGAAAGAAAACTTTAAAAGAGCCGCATATGGAGGACTTTGATTTGGGCAGAAAAACGTGGGGCTAGGGCTCTCTACCGCACATTAGTCTCACATCTGGCCACATCAGTCTCAAGTGCATTGAAAAAAGGGTAAATTACAGAAAAATACCCTCATGTTTGGGCCATTTTAACTAAATACCCTGAGGTTTATTTTCATCAAAATATATACCCAAACATTTTCCGACGTTTTTAAGTTGATATCTTTTTTAATTTTCTGTCCAAAAGACAGAAATTTGGACAAATTTACCCCTGAATGAGCCTTTTATAAGTTAATACTCTCACGTTTGAGCCTTTTATAAGTTAATACCCTGAATTGGGTGTGTGTGTCCATTATTGGGGTGGGGGTGGGTGCATTGGTGTGTGTGGGGTGTGTGCATTGGGGGTGGGTGGTGGGTGCATGGGTGTGTGCGCACGCGCGTATGGGGGTGGGTGTGTGTGCGTGCATGGGGAGGGTGTGTGTGCATGGGTGGGTGGGTGTGTGCATGGGGTATCTGTGCATGGGGTGGGTGAGTGTGTGCATGGGTATGGGTGGGTGTGATAGTTTACATAAGTGTTTTGGTCTTTTAGACTATCAATTCAAGGGTTCAAACATTGCAGGCCGGTCCTAAGTATTAATGGCACGTATTTGTATGGGAAATATGCAGGGTGCTTACTGGTGGCTACAGGCATGAATGCAAATGGAGGACTTTTTCCGTTAGCATTTGCAGTAGTATCGGTTAAAAATGTAGAAAATTAGAAATGATTTTTCAGCTGCATATAAAAATATAGAAAATTAGAAATGGTTTTTCAGTTGCATCTATATGTTGATACCCAATGCTTGTAGTAACTGAACGATTACCTTCATATCCAATAGAATGAAATGTATTCCAAAAGTACTACGAGAGGGATGGCCAGATTCTAGACACCAAATGAGGGCCTTTTTCTGTTAGCATTCGTAGCTGAAAATGTAGAAAATTGGAAATGGGTTTTTAGTTGCATCTATATGTTGATACCCAATGCTCGTAGAAACCGAATGATTACCTTCATATCCGATAGAATGAAAGGTATTCCAAGAGCACTACGAGAGGGATGGCCAGGTTCTAGACACCATAGATATTGTCTTCGAAATATTATTGCAAATTTCAAGTCGAATGAATACGAACAATTACATTGGAAAATCACTTATGAAAGGTATTCCAAGAGCACTACGAGAGGGATGGTCAGTTCTAGACACCATAGATATTGTCTTCGAAATATTATTGCAAATTTCAAGTCGAATGAATACGAACAATTACATTGGAAAATCACTTATGGGGGCTGGCAATGCATCTGACTTGCTGACATATAATGCATTTTGTGCAAAGATTAGAGCAGAGTCTGTTGCAGCTGATGAATGGATTACTGCGGACTTGGGGAAGGAAACAAGGAGGTGGGCTATTCACGAAGATGGTGGGGATGCTATTGTATAATGACAACCGTTAGAGCGCTTAGGTGGGAAAGAAACCAATTGTTCGGAGAGCTTCAATGGGGTTCTTATAGGAGTTAGAGCGCTTCCAATACAAGCGTTGATTGCTGCAAGAACCTTTTATAGGTTAAACAAATATTTATATCATCGTCGACTTGATACCCAATGCTCGTAGAAACCGAATGATTACCTTCATATCCGATAGAATGAAAGGTATTCCAAGAGCACTATGACGTGCGTTTATATTTTATATATTCACGCACGTCTTCTCCGTGATTTTCCGTCGTTTCTGTTGTTTCGTATCTATTCTCTTGTGATTTTTAGTTCATTTTCACTTTCGTTGTGTTTTTGTGTTTTTTGCAGAATTGCTGGCGCAGGGGACATACAACGCTAACATCACGAGTCCCTGAAGTAACGGGAGGAGTCGCACGAGATCCTGAGGGTCATACGTCAATTCATATCATGAATCAGCCCTCAATCGATCGGGTGGATAGTTCCACCCGATCGGTTCGTGCACATGTATCAGGCCCGAGGATAAGCAGCAATGAAGCAAACCCCAACCGATTGCTTCAGTGATCGAAGTCCACCCGATCGGTTGACTTGTCAACCGATCGGATCACCTCTAGCATTTCTTCACGAGCTCAAGAATCCAACGACTTCACCCGATCGGTTCAGTGATCTCAGAAGCTGAAGACCCAGTGTTCAGTGATCCGGTTCCTCTTTGTTGACAAGCACATCACACGCCTCCCCGTGTTCGACCCCCAAGCCACACTTTGACACCGTGCGCTTGCGGTTACAAATATTTAATCCTGGTACAGCTTCTGAGATCACTGAACCGATCGGGTGAAGTCGTTGGATTCTTGAGCTCGTGAAGAAATGCTACAGGTGACCCGATCGGTTGACAAGTCAACCATCGTGTGGACTTTGGCATCAAAAACAGAGAAGACTGTCGCACCCAACCGATCACTGAACCGATCGGTTAGAGTTTGCTTCATTGCTACTTCTCCTCGGGCCTGATACATGTGCACGAACCGATAGGGTGGAACTGTCCACCCGATCGGTTGAGGGCTGATTCATGATATGAATTGACGTATGGCCCTCAGGATCTCGTGCGACTTCTCCCGTTGCTCTGGGGACTCGTGATGGTAGCGTTGTATGTCCCTTGCGCCAGCAATCCTGCAAAAAACACAAAAACACAACGAAAGTGAAAAGGAACTAAAAATCACAAGAGAATAAATACGAAACAACGGAAAACGACGGGAAATCACGGAGAAGACGTGCGTGAATATATAAAATATAAACGCACGTCAAAATCCCCCAAGCTGAACTCTTCCTCGTCCTCGAGGAAGACGAGTGAGAATAGGAGATCGGAGGGAAAAATAGAAAGGAAGAAACAGAAGAAGAAAGCGAAGTCCTAGATCACCCGTCAGAGACTCAGAGCCAACGAAAACCAACACGCCACACAGCAAGCATGCGATAAGCATATCACTAAACCTAGGAATATGAGTCCATACAAGTGTCGTGGGTTTATGCGGTGAAGCGCAAGCGAGTGAGGTCGTGAGCTAGCATACGATGTAACTATCTAAATTGTGCAATAAGGCTCCATATACACATTCCCAAAGAATGACCCAAATATCGATTCAATTCGAATTAGCGGCTAATAATAGCCCAAGCATGCATGAGAATAGAGTAGAATAGAAACATAACATGTGTCAGGGACTCTACTGCTAGGAACTAGGGAATCACCGCACGATTGCCTAGATAATCGCTAGAAAGCTCCTATGCCAAGTGTGTTCGAAAACAAAGGGGGTTGAGTAGGTGTGGAGGAGAGCACTCGGTGCAAATTCTCGCCTTCCCTTTATTCACGGTGGATAGGAGTAATATTCACAACTGGAATTTTTTTTGGGTTTTGGGTATTTGTATATTTTTTGGATTTTTGCTATACATATTTTTTCGTCTCTTTTTTTCTTTTTTTAGATTTGTTTGATTTTTGGATTTTGGCAAAGTTGTGTACTCTCCCAAGTGGAAGAACGGTACACGACGAGGGGATTTGCACCAAGTAAAACTAAAAAGAATTCGAATTCTAAACACTTGGGCAAAAGGAAAAATTTTCGTGAATCAGAGTATAATCAAAATGGGTCATCCTAGTCCTATTGGTAGAGTCCCGACACATGCGAACTGAAACATAAATATATAGATAATTCATGCATAAAGAAGCAGATAGTGGAGGCAAAATACTGCATATTCGAAATTGAAGCATGATAGTCTAGGGGTCATCCAAGGGCATGCATATAAAACAAAATCACAACGTAGAAGCACACCAACTAGCTAGTCACGACATACAACTCACACAAAAGCAAAGTGAACCCACGGAGCATGAAATGCAATGGGACTCGGCTTCCTAGGGTTAGTGAAAATGATTATCGTAGCTAAGCTAAGTGTGTTTGGTTCCGTTGCAGTTCATTATGTGGGGTCATCTCTAGGAGAGGGAGGATAAAATGATGGAAAGAAAAAAAAAGAAAAACACGACGAAAACGACTCAAAAACGGTGAAAAAGACACAACTGACGCACAAAGTACGACTCCCCCAAGCTGAACGTTGCATTACCCTCAATGCAATAATAGTAAATGCGGGAGGGCAACGAAAGATGGAAGTACGCACCGACAAATAAACGGGAAAAACATGCAAAACACACAAGAAGAGATAGAAAAATAAAGAAAATAAACATCCAAACCAACTATAC
Organism: Scilla litardierei; assembly: GCA_030789695.1. Lineage (NCBI taxonomy): Eukaryota > Viridiplantae > Streptophyta > Magnoliopsida > Asparagales > Asparagaceae > Scilla > Scilla litardierei. The sequence continues at coordinate 139,125,471 of CM061141.1, forward strand.
AAACACATACACACGACACACAAAACAAGCACACAACAAATAAGACACACACGACAACAATAACAGAGAATTGATTTCCCCCAAGCTGATCATGACAATGCTAGAAAAAAGATATGGTCAAGGTGATGCAGAATAAATGGCTAGGGAGAAAATCAGAAAAAAGGGAAATCAAGGTGCAAGAGAAGGCAGTCTCCTCATCCTCCTTGGAAGAGGCTGGAGGGGTATGGGAGGGAGAGGTGATGGGCATCCGAAGAAGTGGAGAAAGGGGTGGAGATGGTAGACGGATGGATGCGGTGGTGGTGTGAATGATGGGTGGAGTGTCAGTGGTAATGGGAGGTGGGAGGAATACGTCGAGTGATGAGGATGGTGTGGGTAGTGATCTCACGCGTACATCGGTCTTGCGATGCGAGTAAGAGGCGGTGATAGATGTGAAGGGTGGAGGGAGGGAAGGATCAATGGTAGCGGTGGTGGGAGGAAGAGATGATCGCCTAGGGGGTGATGGAGGGGGTGATAGTGGTGGAGGACCGTAAATGTGTGTAAGAAGGCAGAGGATGGCAGCGACGTTTCGCCCGAGAGCGAGGAAACGTGGATGTGATAAGAAGGAAGTGGATGGATCCGAGGAGGTCGAGGAGGATGCACCAGCGCGCAGAGCAGCCATCTCGGCATCAAAAGCGAGGCGAGCAGAGGTGGCCCGTCGTACAGTAGAAGTGGTGCCGGCGGTAGTGGTCGTGCCGGCACCAGAGGCTAGGCCAAAGAGGGCCGTAGTAAGGGCCTCAGAATAAACGGGGATATCCGACGGGGTGGTGACACTAGGTCCAGCCCCAGGGTCTCTGAACGTTGGGATGTCCTGCTCGCCCAAGTGGACGGTAGAGGAAGGTGGGTTGGGAGCGTTAGGGAGAGGAAATTATAGATGTAACCACCCTACAAACTCAGGATAAGAAGGAAACGACCAATCTGCCTCAGGGTGAATAGACATGCGGCCAGAATTTGGCAGAATGGTATATGGTGCAGGGGGTGGCCATAGTAAAAAGCGAACCGATCGTTGCCTCACGGTCGAATCATATGGGTGTGCCTCAGGACATCAAGATCGAGATATGTAGATCCTGGGGCACGCAACAAATCGGCGGGGATCACGATGTTGAACGGAGGGTGTAAGGCAATGAGAGTAATGAGGCCGCAGCAGCAATATTTACCCTTGTTTGCGCGGCTAATATCAATGAGCTTTTGATTTAGCCACGCAGCGGTGTTTATGCGTACGCGCGGGGCCTCGAAGGCAATCCCGTCAACACCGGGAATGAACAGGAAAGTCATCGCCCAAAGGATGAAAAGATCGGGGATGGTCACAGTACCGGACTCATCCCGCGGAAAGAAAGCGCTAGAGATTATACTGTGGGCGAGACGGAAAACCGAGTGGATGATGGAAGAGGCCTTGGCATTGCCTCTAGGAAAATGATCGTGGAGAGTGAGGCGTCTCCAAAAGTGGTCGACATCGAAGTCGGCATGCAATTCAGAGGGGGATGCTGCCTTCTAGACTGGGGAAACCGAAAATATTGTTGATGGTAGTCACAGGAGCACGGAAGTTTCGGGTTCGAAGGCGGAAATCGATAATTGACCCTGCCTCAGTTTTGAGAGTAGAGAGAAATTCTAGTGTGAGGGCGGGGTAGGGCAGGGCATGGGAGTGTAAGAAACCTAGCCAACCTAAGTTTGCAAATAGGGACTCGACTTCGGAGAAAACCCCGAGATCGAGTATGGTTTGATTGTGTGCAAATTTGGTGGCTAAGTGAGATCTTTGGCTGAGTGTAAGAAACCTAGCGAACCTAAGTTTGCAAATATGGACTCGACTTCGGAGAAAACCCCGAGATCGAGTATGGTTTGATTGTGTGCAAATTTGGTGGCTAAGTGAGATCTTTGGCTGAGTCGAAGATAGCAGTCTTTGTGTAACTGACTCATGAAACGGACTCCCTGCGGTTCCATCAGTGGATCAACCAAGGTATGATAGGTTGGGGTGGTGGTTGTGTAGGCAGAGGATGAGGAGCACGTCCACGTGTGGAACGTGTGGATTTGTGTCTCTTGCGAGACGGCTTCTCTTCCACCATGATGCGCTTACCCTTGTCCCTATCTTTTGCCATGATTGTGTGGCGATTTAGTGTGATATGCAAGATTATATGAGTGTGCACACAACCAATGACAAATGAGCAAAATAATAATACTTGGGCAATGTAAAAATCAAGCTAAGGAGCGAGTCCTTGCTCCCTAAAGATCCCACGCTGTATGATGGAGTGATTTTGGGAGCCGCCGCTCGCTAATCCAATAAGAATTGAAATTTCGAAAATTTGGGGGTTAGGGCTAGGGTTTTGGGCGATTTGTGGTTCGAACGTGGTTGACGGAGGGTTCGGAAGGTCGGAGAGTGGTGGAGGAAGTGGAAAAAGGCGATTGAGAGTAGTGGTAGTGAAGAAGGAGATCGATTGGGAGAAAGGAGATATCAACCGTTCGAGTGGAAATTTTGGAAGTCGGGTGGAATGAAATCGGATGAGGGGGTTATATACATGGGGTTAGGCGAATCGATCGGGTGAAAGTTCACCCGATCGGTTGGGTCGATTTTCGAAAGAACACTGTTGGATAGCAGCTACAGGTGAACCGATCGGGTGAGATTTCACCCGATCGGTTGACCGCTCCCCAAAAAATCCTGAGACTTCTGTCATCGTCACCCGATCAGCTACCCGATCGCCACTTCTGTCAACCGATCGCCGCTTTTGTCAACCGATCGGTTGACCGCTCCCCAAAAATTCCCGAGGCTTCTGTCATCATCACCCGATCTGCGACCCGATCGTCGCTTCTGTCAACCGATCGGTTCGCTTGTGTGTTGAAGTTGGGCACTTACTGGTACTGACCACCCGAACGGTTGATGCATGAACCGATCGGGTCGGGGCAATTCCTGCACAAATACAAAAAATTCATCTAAGTATCCCAACGAAAATCCCCATAGTAGTATTTATTCACAAAAATTAGAAAACTTAATCCTATAAAAACCGACAAAAGTTCAGAACATGGGTTGCCTCCCATGAAGCGATGTTGTTTATTATCGTTTGCTCGACTCCTGATATATGATATTCATGTGGGTTTGTACTCCTGATATACAACGATCGGCGTCCTCTCAGTCGTTGGGGCAGGGGCTCTTGTTGTTGACAGCGGTGACAGGTGAATGGTCTCAACGACTTTCCCACTGGTGATGTCCGGGGGCTTTTCCCTCATGTTGGCGTCAATCGCCTTTTTCCTCAGAACTCGGACTTCATCAGCTGTGAGCTCCAAAGGCTCTTTTCCTTTGCTTTGTCAGAGCAACCTTCCCAAACCGGGGGGAGTCGACCGGGAGACACATACTTTTTCATCAACTTCTTCTTTTCCCAGCCCATTGTGCTCCTTAAGTCCATCCAAGCCTTCGGGGGTTCCTTGAAAGAACCTCCCAAGCTCCTGCTTCGTTCACCATCTCTTCTTCCATCTCCAGCAGATTGCACTGCACTGTGTTCCTCCGGTGGTGACTTCATTGACAACGCCAAGTCAAACTCTACTTTCTGATCTTCGACATTCAGGGACAGTTTCCCTTTCTTGACGTCTATGAGTACGCCTGCGGTTGCCATAAAGGGTCTCCCGAGGATAATCGGAGTGTGATTATCCTCAGGCATGTCCATAACTACAAAATCGACTGGCACATGCACATCGCTGACATTGACCGGCAAGTCGTCGACTACCCCCACCGGGTACTTTACTGATCTGTCTGCCAGCTGCAGAGTCATTCCCATAGGTTCAAGCTCACCCATATTTATCCTCTTGTACAGAGATAGGGGGGCATCAAACTTACGCTTGCCCCCAAGTCGACAAGCGCTCTATTAATTGACACCTCCCCTATTGAGCACGAGATAGAAAAACTCATGGGGTCTTTGAGCTTTGGCGGATTGGCTCGTTGAATTAGAGCGCTGCATTCCGCTGTGAAGACAACTTTCTCCTTTTTCGTCCCCTTCGTAACTTGGTCCTTGAGAAATTTTGCATACGAGGGGATGGTCTCGATTGCTTCCAGAAAGGGGATCTGCAGACTCAGGTCCTTCACCACTTCGAAGAACTTGCCATACTTTTCATCAATTTTTTCTTTGGCAAGCCTCTGTGGGAATGGCAATGTAGGCTTGAAGAGCCTTGAGTTGTCGCCCTCATTTTTCTTCTTCTCTTCAGAAACTCCCTCCGGAGTCACGGGGTTTGACGTCGAAGCTCCATTGTCATCTACTTCCAGATTTGGTGTCTCATTGATCAATGGTGCTTCTGGTTCTTTCACAACCTCCCGCACCGGAATCTGCATACCACTCCTCAGAACTATCGCGAAGACATTTGCTTGACCATGTGTCAAGGCTAGCGTTTGGTTTGGTCCCCTTGGGTTCACCTCCGGTTGGCCCGACAGCTGTCCTTGTGTCATCTGAAGGTTGGCCACTTGTAACCCTAGCTGGATCACCTGGTCGGCCAAAGACTTCTGCCCAATCTACAGTTGTAGGTTGATCTTCTCCTGATTTGCTATATACTGAGTCAGTAGGTTCTCAATAGGAGAGACCTCCCGTTGTTGATTGTATTGTTGCTGCTGGGACGGGGGCTGCTGATTTCTAGGAGGTACTGCTGATATATCTGCTGCTGAGGTGGAGGGGCTGATATAGCTACTGCTGAGGTTGCTGGGGCTGCTGGTAGGGTGCCCTGTAACTGAAGTTTGGGTGATTCCGGTTATTAGGAGAATATGCGGGATTGGAACTTGTCCTCGGTGGATAGGGGGCATTACCCGTGGGGTTATAAAAGAGGGCACTCGCTTGATCTACCGGTGCCGAGATATCTCCACCATCAAAGTCTCCCAAGACTTCAGTTTCTACAGCTGCTACATGCTGAGTGTTGGCGCCACCGGCACTATCATGAATGCTGAGATCTGGGTGGAAAGCAAATCAAATTTGCTAGACAGTTTGTCAACTTCCTCCACCCGGTGCATTCCTCCCCCGCCTTCGGTGTAGCTCGCTCGTCGCTCCACCTTTCCTTGTTCGATGCCATATTTTCCAGAATATTTACGGCATCTACTTCATTCCTTGCCATGAAGGATCCTTCCGCTGCGGCATCTATTAAGGACTTTAAGTCGTCCCTCAGCCCATTGTAAAACAAGTTGATAATCTGCCAACGGGGGAGCTCATGGTGAGGGCATTTCCTTTGCATTTCCATAAACCTCATCCATGCTTCATGCAATGATTGATGGCTGGTCTGGGAGAATGAAGAGATTTCGCTCCTTAGCTTCATCGTCTTCCCCGGAGGGAAGAACTTATTTAGGAAAGCATTTGAGAGCCGCTCCCAAGTTATGAATGTATTAGGGTCCTTCCCCTTCAGCCATTGCTTTGCCTTGTCCCGCAGAGAGAATGGGAACAACCTCAACCGAATCGCCTTGGTTGACACGCCATTGATTCTGAAAGTCTCGCACTTCTCCAGAAATGAGTCCAGGTGCTCGATCGGGTTCTCCATAGGAGCTTCTGAAAACTGGTCTTGCTGGATCCAAGCCACCAGTGATGGCTTCAGCTTGAAATTTTCGGTCGTGATGGCCGGAGGTCGGACGCTGGACGTGGACCCAATGGACGACATCGAGTACTCAAGCAAGAACTTTTGAGGAGTGATGTTTTCTCCCATGTCGGCACTCTCTTCCCTTCTTCTCTCGGCGTTCATATGCTTCACAGTGGCGTTAATCTCAGGATCTAGATGAACTAAGTCGTCAAGACTTCTCGAGTTCCTACGCATGAAAAATCAGATATACCTGTGAAGCGCGTTTGGTATAATGCCAAATAAAAACAAAACCAAAGAGTAAAGAATAACAATAAAAGTGTAGAATGTGAAAATTATCACGGGGTAGGAATATGAACTAGTCTCGAGGGTTACTGGGTCCTAACTGAAACAAGCACGTTGCCTCCCCGGCAATGGCACCATAAAGCTTGATCGCCCTAAGGTTTGGCACTGTGTAAAGTCCGAACGGGGATACGGGGATTAAATATTTGTAACCGCAAGCGCACAGTGTCGAAGTGTGCTTGGGGGTCGAACACGGGGAGGCGTGTGATGTGTTTGTCAACAAAGAGGAACCGGCTCACCCGGTAGGTGAGCTAGCCCTATCGCTTTGTGGTTGTCACGATATGAAACTACGGAAAGGTGTAAGATATAAAAAAATAACCCAGGACTTTGGCTTTCGCTCTATCACGAGTTCTCTCTATTACGACCGATGGTTAGGAGTGTGATCGGATTCTAGAGTTTAGTGGTGAGACGTTGCCTCTAAGAGTGATACCTAGCGTCCCATGAGCCCGATATTCCGGTCAATGCCCAGGATGATACGCTAGGTCTACCCGGATTCGGACGGTGGGCATTCCCATGCCCTGCACCGACCGACTCCGGGAGCACTAAGCTCGCAACGATTGCTCCCGACAGTGGCTAGGGGATCAAACTCCCATTTTATTTCCCCTTGGCCCGACGGTCATGTATGTTGGCCTGATGTCCCATGAGCTGGAGCTGAAAACCATCGAGTCACGGGAAATGTGAGAAGCCAAAGCTGCTAAGTCCATAGCATTCAAAGCTGAAGAAATCGACGATGATCTTGATGATGAGCAAGCCCTGATGCTCAGAGGCTTCAGGAGATACATCAAGACACCACATGGAAAGTCTGAAATGTCGAAAAGGTTCAATCGCTTTAATAAGTTTAATCCTCAAACTTTTCTTCTGAATAGAATACTACTAAGTCTGTACATTGTTTCAAATGCAGGAAACAAGGACACTTTATGAAGAATTATCCAACTTTGAAGGATGCCACGTCAGAATCAAAAGGAAGATCACTTGCTGTGACGTGGGATGACGATGACGAGGATGAACCAGAAGAGGAAGTTGCTCACTCATCCTTATGTCTGGTTGGAGACATCGATTCGACAAAATCAGAGGTACACGAATTCTCTCTACCAGAACTTATGAACATTTGTGAAAATATGAACTTAGAGATCAATAATCTAGAATGCCCTGTAGAATCTTTAAAAGAAACCAACTTTGAATTACAGCAGGATAATTTTCATATTTCACAAAATGAAGATAAAATGAAATCTGAGATTGAGGATCTTAAAGCTACAATTTCAAAACTAAAAGGAAAAACTAGTTTGCATGAAACTCTTAAATGTGAATCTTGTGTCATGCTAAAACTAGAAGAAAGCTTGTGAGTCTTGAAAAGAAGGTTGAAAACTTTAAGAAAAATGAAGATGAAAATAAAAAGGCCTTTATAAGTAAAAGTACCATGCTTGTGAATGAAAACTTCTATTTAAAATCTAAGATCTCTGATTTAGAATTGAGTCTTAAGAAATTTGGTGTAGGGAAGAAATTTCTCGACATCATTCTTGGTTATCAATCACATGGAAACAACAGACACGGTCTAGGATATGGAAATCATTATGCTGAAAAGAAGATTGTTCACAATGGAGCTGTTAAAAGGAAACCTGCTCATGCTAAATGTTATACATGTGGTTTTATTGGTCATTTATATAGGAACTGTTTGTATGGAAACAAGAATATCAAATTTAAACAAGTATGTGTTCCAAAAGGGGATATCACTAACCATCGTGGACCTATTTGGTTGCCTAGGTCACACATGTCCTGTTTTTCTTATGTATAGGTGCACAGCTTGGCTAAGAAACAAAAGTGTGAGTGGTATTTGGATTCTGGCTGCTTAAAACACATGACAGGAAGTTACGACAAGTTCCTTAGCCTCGTAAAGCAAGAAGGAGGAAGTGTTACACTTGAGGACAACGGAAAATACAAGGTAATTGGAAAGGGTGTTGTAGGTAACGACACTTTTCAACTGAAGGATGTCCTATGGGTTGAAAATCTTAAACACAACCGCATCTCTATTAATCAGCACTGTGACAAAGGTATGAACGTAGTATTTGATGCAAAATTTTGTAAAATCATTGATACTGTCACAGGTAATATTTTGATTACGGCTAATAGGAAAAATAATGTTTATACACTTATTATTGAAGAACTAACAATAGCTAAATGTTTGATTGGCAGGGAAGACGAAGCAACACTGTGGCACAGAAGATTGGCACATACTGGAATGAAGTTGTTGCAGAAACTGGAGAAAAGAAACCTAGTGAGAGGACTGCCACATCAGAAATACGAGACTCTAAAATATGAAATATTAGGAGTCTTTCCATGCCAAAGTTCATAAGGAGTTTTCTTTACTATTGGTCTTAACATGACTCTATTACAAACATAACAAGCAGTATTTATTGCCTCGGCCCAAAAAGACAGGTAATTCATACTCATTCATCATACTTCTAGCCATTTCTTTTAAAGTCACATTCTTTCTTTCTACTACTCCATTTTGTTGCGGTGTTCTAGGAGAAGAAAATTCATGCAGAATTACTTTTTCTAAACAAAAGTTTTCAAAGATTGTATTTTCAAATTCTCCTCCATGATGACTTCTAATTTTTACAATTGAAAGATTTTTCTCATTTGAAACTTGATTGCAAAATTTTTGAAAGATTTCAAAAGAGTCTGACTTTTTTGCTAAGAAATAAACCCATGTAAATCTTGAAAAATCATCGACCAATACTAAGCAAAACTTCTTTCCATTTAAACTAGTAGCAACATCAGTTGGTCCAAATAAATCCATGTGAATTAATTCTAAGATGCGTGTAGTTGCTATTTCTCTCATTCCAGTAAAGGTAGATCGAGTTTGCTTACCTTTTTGATTGCAAAATTTTTGAAAGATTTCAAAAGAGTCTGACTTTTTTGCTAAGAAATAAACCCATGTAAATCTTGAAAAATCATCGACCAATACTAAGCAAAACTTCTTTCCATTTAAACTAGTAGCAACATCAGTTGGTCCAAATAAATCCATGTGAATTAATTCTAAGATGCGTGTAGTTGCTATTTCTCTCATTCCAGTAAAGGTAGATCGAGTTTGCTTACCTTTTGTGCATGCTACGCACAACTTACTATTCTCGTATTTCTGATGTGGCAGTCCTCTCACTAGGTTTCTTTTCTCCAGTTTCTGCAACAACTTCATTCCAGTATGTGCCAATCTTCTGTGCCACAGTGTTGCTTCGTCTTCCCTGCCAATCAAACATTTAGCTATTGTTAGTTCTTCAATAATAAGTGTATAAACATTATTTTTCCTATTAGCCGTAATCAAAATATTACCTGTGACAGTATCAATGATTTTACAAAATTTTGCATCAAATACTACGTTCATACCTTTGTCACAGTGCTGATTAATAGAGATACGGTTGTGTTTAAGATTTTCAACCCATAGGACATCCTTCAGTTGAAAAGTGTCGTTACCTACAACACCCTTTCTAATTACCTTGCATTTTCCGTTATCTCCAAGTGTAACACTTCCCCCTTCTTGCTTTACGAGGCTAAGGAACTTGTCGTAACTTCCTGTCATGTGTCTTGAGCAGCCAGAATCCAAATACCACTCACACTTTTGTTTCTTAGCCAAGATGTGCACCTATACATAAGAAAATCATGACATGTGTGACCTAGGCAACCAAATAGGTCCACGATGGTTAGTGATAGCCCCTTTTGGAACCCATACTTGTTTAAATTTAATTTTCTTGTTTCCATACAAACAGTTCCTATATAAATGACCAATAGAACCATATGTATAACATTTAGCATGAGCAGATTTCCTTTTAACAGCTCCATTGTGAACAATCTTCTTTTCAGCGTAATGATTTCTATATCCTAGACCTTGTCTATTGTTTCCATGTGATTGATAACCAAGAATGATGTTGAGAGACTTCTTCCCTACACCAAATTTCTTAATACTCAATTCTAAATCAGAGATCTTGGATTTTAAATAGAAGTTTTCATTCACAAGCATGGTACTTTTACTTATAAAGGGCCTTTTTATTTTCATCTTCATTTTTCTTAAAGTTTTCAACCTTCTTTTCAAGACTCACAATCTTTTCTTTGGACTTACTTTCTTCTAGTTTTAGCATGGCACAAGATTCACATTTAAGAGTTTCATGCAAACTAGTTTTTCCTTTTAGTTTTAAAATTGTAGCTTTAAGATCCTCAATCTCAGATTTCATTTTATCTTCATTTTATGAAATATGAAAATTATCCTGCTGTAATTCAAAGTTGGTTTCTTTTAAAGATTCTACATAGGATTCTAGATTATTGATCCCTAAGTTCATATCTTCACAAATGTTCATAAGTTTTGATAGAGAGAATTCGTGTACATCTGATTTTGTCGAATCGATGTCTCCAACTAGACATAAGGATGAGTGAGCAACTTCCTCTTCTGGTTCATCCTCGTCATCGTCATCCCACGTCACAGCAAGTGATCTTCCTTTCGATTCTGACGTGGCATCCTTCAAAATTGGACAATTCTTCATAAAGTGTCCTTGTTTCCTGCATTTGAAACACTGTACGGACTTAGTAGTATTCTGTTCAGAAGAAAAGTTTGAAGGATTAAACTTATTAAAGAGATTGAACCTTTTCGACATTTCAGACTTTCCCTGCGGTGTCTTAATGTATCTCCTGAAGCCTCTGAGCATCAGGGCTTGCTCATCATCAAGATCATCGTCGCTTTCTTCAGCTTTGAATGCTATGGACTTAGCAGCTTTGGCTTCTCCCTTTTCCTGTGACTCGATGGTTTTCAGCTCCAGCTCATGAGACTTTCCCCCCAAATTTAATCTCCACAATATTTCACAAGATGCTTCTAATGTCAAAGTTTTGGTTTCCAAGACACTTTTCTAACCAAAATTTAAGTTTTCCCATCAAAATTTTCACAAAATCCAATCTCAACCATTGATTTACCAATATCAAATCCCAGCCACTCTTTATTTTGTCTTAGTCAGCCCTAGAATTCAAAAAACGTTGTTAAATGTATAATAGATATATACTTGTCTATACTTATGGCATTCCCCTGCGCAACAACATGGTCCGCCCTGCTTTACCGCTTCATAATATGCTCAGTAGTGGCTTCATTCCATTGTTGATGGGTCATGTCGGTCCTCACCGACAATGACTGGAATCGCTACTGGAATAAGCTGGAGGAGACCAAATTGGCGCAAAACACGATCTGGGACATGCATCTCCAAGGATCGAAGCAAATTATTGGTACACGCGCACGCCAGCTCTGGGTTTTTGCTACACATAAATCAAGAAGATGCCTATATCGCTCAAGAGATGGCTCCCAGATCACCTAATGTGAATGAAAAATATAAATAACCCATCAGAATCTATAATATGAAGCCATCATTAATTCACATCAATGTATAAAATTTACAACTTCATACCTGTGTAGACTCTAACGTGTCAAGCTCGTTTCTATAAAAATCCAACTCCAAAGACAGAGAGCACTGTCGTTTTCACCTGATCGCTGAACCGATCGGTTGAGCTCTTCTTCACTTCTGCTTCTGTCTAGGTCGGATACGCGTGCATGAACCGATCGGTTGGCTCTGTCCACCCGATCGGTTGGCTCTGTCCACCCGATCGGTTGAGGGCTGAAACATGGTATTCTTCGACGTTTGGCCCTCGAGATCACGCGTGACACCTCCCGTTACTCCGAGGACTCATGATATCTGCTTTATATGTCCTCAACGCTGGCAATCTCCTGCATTGGCACAAAAACACAAAGAAGTGAAAGAAAACTAAAAATCACGAGAGAATGAATACAAAACACCGGAAAACAACGGAAAATCACGAAGAAGACGTGCGTGAATACATAAAATATAAACGCACATCAAAATCCCCCAAGCTGAACCCTTCCTCGTCCTCGAGGAAGACGAGTGAGAGTAGGAGCTCGGAGGGAAAAATAGAGAGAAAGAAACAGAAAACGAAATCAAAGTCCTAGATTGCCCGTCAGAGCCAACAAAATCAAACACGCCACACTAAGCAAGCATGCGATAAAACACATCACTAAACCCATGAATATGAGTCCATACAAGTGTCGTGAACCCACGCGGTGAAGCGCGAGTGAGTGTGGTCATGAGCTAGCAGACGGTTTCACTATCTAAATTGTGCAATAAAGCTCCATATACACATACCCAAAGAATGACCCAAATATCGATTTAATTCGAATTAGCGGTGAATAATAGCTCAAGCATGCATGAGAATAGAATAAGAATTGAAGCGTATCATGTGTCGGGGACTCGACTGCTAGGAACTAGAAGATCACCGCACTTCTGCCTAGATAATCGCTAGAAAATTCCTATGCCAAGTGTGTTCGAAAACGAAGGAGGTTGAGAAGGTGTGCAGTAGAACACTCGGTGCAAATTCTCGCCTTCCCTTTATTCACGGTGGATAGGAATGATATTCACAACGGGAGATTTTTTTGGGTTTTGGGTATTTGTATTTTTTTGGTTTTTTGGCTATACATATTTTTTTCTTCCCTTTTTTCTTTTGGATTTTTCTTCTCTCTTTTTTCTTTTTGGGCTTTTGGATTTTTGGCTATATACTTGTGTACTCTCCCAAGTGTGAGAACGGTATACGACGAGGGGATTTGCACCAAGTAAAAAAAAAGAAATCGAATTCTAAACACTTGGGCAAATGAAAATTTTTCTCGCGAATCAGAGCATAAGCTAAATGGGTTATCATAGTCCTATTGGTAGAGTCCCAACACACGCGAATTGAAGTGTAATACATATATATAATTCATGCACAGTGAAGCAGATAGTAGAAGCAAAAATACCGCATATTCAAAATTGAAGTATGATAGTCTAGGGGTCAACCAATGACAGGTATATAAAACAAAATCACAAAGTACAAGCACACCAACTAACTAGTCATGACACACGACTCACATAAAAGCAAAGTGAACCCACGAAGCATGAAATGCAATAGGACTCGGCTTCCTAGGGTTAGTGAAAGCGATTATCGTAGCTAAGCTAAGTGTGTGTGTAGTTCCCTGGCAATTCATCATGTGGGGTCATCTCCAGGAGAGGGAGAATAAAAAGATGAGAAGAAAAAGAGAAACGCAGTGAAAATGACTCAAAAAACAGTGAAAAAGACACAACTGACGCACAAAGTGCGACTCCCCTAAGCTGAATCTTGCATTGCCATCAATGCAATAAGAGTAAATACGGTAGGGCAATTAAAATGGGAGGGAAGTACGCACAGACACAAAATAGTGAAAAACATGAAAGACACAAATGAAACAGAAAAATAAAGTAAAAGAAACACACAAATAAAAGATAGAAAAACACATCCAGAGAACACATATAAACAAGCACACGACAATGACAACACACGACAACACACGCAAAAATCGATTTCCCCCAAGCTGATCATGACAATGCTAGAAAAAATATGGGATCATGGTGATGCAGAAATAAATGACGAGGGGGAAGACCGGAAAAGAAAAAAAGGAAGAAATCAAAATGCAGCAGAGGTAGTGGCCTCGTCCTCCGCGGAAGAGGATGGAGGGGTGTGGTCAGGAGAGGTGATGGGTGTGCAGAGAAGTGGAGAAAGGAGGGAGATGGTGGATGAGTGGGTGCGGTGGTGGTGTGAACGATGGGTGGAGTGTCGGTGGTAATGGTAAATGGGAGGGATATGGCGACCAATATGGTAGGAGTGGGTAATGATTTCGAGCACACAACTAATTTCTTGCGGCACGAATATGCAGTGGTGATGGAGGAGGGTGGTGGGAGTGTAGGGTCTATGGTAGTGGTCGTGGGTGGAGAAGATGTGGTGATGAGAAGGGATGATTGCGTAGGGGGTGATAGAGGAGGTGATGATTGTGATGGAGGAGGTGATGATCGTTGAGGAGGCGAAGGAGGTAGTGATGGTACTGGAGTAGGTAGAGGACCGTGAATGTGTGTAAGAATACGGAGAATGGTGGCCACGTTTTGCTCTAGTGCGAGGAAACGTGGGTGTGAAAAGAAAGAAGTGGATGGGTCTGAGGAGGTAGAGGTGCCATTCCCACGCGCGAGGATTCGATGTCTACGCTAGGGGTGTGAGCTGTGGTTAGGGGATCAAACGCCAGTTTTATTTCCCCTTGGCCCGACGGTTAGAGGCGGTCTTTCTCCCGACAATGACAATAAAACGCCCCGCGTAACCATCTAAATACACAAACCCTATCGAAATCCTAATACTATGGTCGTTTTAAGGAGAGCCCACGAAGGGGCTTCCACCAATGCCCTAGATTGGGGAATTACTCACGATTAATAGCAAAAATATCAACACAACAAAATTTAGCCATTGGAATCAAAATCAAGCAATAGAAATGAGGAGATTGATTTTCACCCCTCCTATTGAGCATGGGATGGAGAAGCTCCCTGGGTCCTTGAGCTTTGGCGGATTCGCTCATTTAATCAGAGCGCTGTACTCCGCTGTCAGGACGACTTTTCTCTTTCCTTGTACCATTCGTTACCAAATCCTTCAGAAATTTTGCATAGGAATGGATGGTCTCTATAGCCTCCAGGAAGGGAATTTGCAAACTCAAGTATTTCACCATGTCGAAAAACTTGCCGTACTTCTCGTCTATTTTCGCCTTGGCAAGCCTTTGTGGGAATGACACCACAGGCTTGAAGACTCTCGAGTTGCCCTCCTCATTCTTCTTCTTTTATTCCTCAGAAACTCCCTCCGGAGTCATAGTGTTTGATGCCGAATCATGTGAGGGGCATGGAGTATCATGTGGGGATCGTGGCCGGTACCTACTAGGTAACTCCAGTGACGAGCACCATAAGGACGGAGGATATGCATGTGCTCGAGCACGCCAATGGTCAGGCGTGTCGGGCCAGTGGGCGGTGCAGGTCAGCTGGGATGGATACCTAGCATCCTAGCAAAGATAGAAAAGAAACCACCGCAACAGATGTCCGTGGAATGGAATATGGTGGCAGTCTGGTAGATGCGCTGACATAGCCAATGGGCTGCGTCAGAGAGCATCAATGGTCTCAAAGAGCCATTCGGGTGGAATCTAAAAGGTCGGGTCATACCCCAGAGATGGTAAGCTCAGGTAGGGACATAGTCCCGACATCCGGTCTGGAGAAGAGTGCGCATGCTAGGTGTATCTGGGCGTAGCGAAGGTACGGGTGCACTATGCACGCTGCCTTCGCCCGACTAGGGCGATACTCAGGTAGTCCAGAAATGCGCTCCCAAAAGGTGCGCACAGCAAAATCATCCAGGTCGATACTCGGGGAAAAAGCTACCCTAGGATCTAGGACGGCGGGCAAGTGAAAATACTCCCTGATCATAGCGAAAGTGACAGTGTAATCATGATCAAGGAGGCGGAATGTGATGCCATCACCGGCTGCGGTGAAGGCAAGGGAGCTAAGACCTTCTAAGGCTAGGCGTGTGTAAGTGGGGGCGTGGACCCCGAGGAATCGATCGAAACCGATCGCTCGGTACAGGCGGTGCACTCCCGGGAGGATGCCCAGTGACTGAAGTGCCGGCACGTCAACGAAGACCGTATGCACTAGACGGCGCTGGTGGATCCTAGAGTATCGCGCTCTGTAAGCGGCACCTCGGAAAGTAATGCCGTAAGTAGGAATGTGGGCGGTGGGGTCATCGCTGGGTGGGGGTGATAAGATAGCCGTGGTGGAGATAGAGGTGGAGGGGATAGCAGCTGATGGGATGGGTGCGGTGGTGGTAGGGATGGTAGAGGGAGTGGTGGTGACAGTGGCAGGGGTAGTGGCAGTGGCAGAGGGTGTGGTAGTGGAAGTGGTGCGTGCACGACGCTGTGGACGGGAAGATGACGCGCCAAAAGACGGTCTCTTCCCACGAGCGGGGGGTGTGATAGATCCGCGTGTGCGAACCATAGTGCCGAGTGTAGTATAAAGCTAAGGTATGAAAAGAGAGCAGGGAACGAGTGTACCGTAGGAGCAAATGATGCGGACGCGCAGAAGATCCCCCAAGCTAGTTCACGCTACTGCTACTGACGTAAGCAGAGAGGACCTGCAATTCGAAATGGGCAAAACGTCAGCTAATCGATAAAAATGCGTGGAAAGCAGTAAAACTGTGACTCGGACCGAGCTATGCATCATTTGACTCGGTGGAGGGGTTACTCGGTCACGAGATTGTGACCGAGCGTTGACTCGGTCTGGAGGCTTTGACCAAGCACCGAGGTGCTCGGTCTGTGCCCTAGGGCACAGATCGGGGGGAGGTGAGGCGTCGTTGAGAGAGGCGGGGTGGGGTCGTAGGCGGCGAGGCTTTTTGGGATTGTGGGTGGGGGGTTTAACGGAGGGGGGATGGCCGGCGCCGCCGTCGACGGAGCCGGTGGCGATTAGGGCGAAGAGAGGGGGGTTTGGGGATCGGGAGCTGACGGGAGAGGGAGAGGGGAGGGGAAATCAGTGAGGGGGTGTGTGTGAGGGCGACGCCGCCGTCGGCGGCGCCACCGTTGGCGCCGGTGGCGGCCGATCTGTAGGGAGAAAGGCGGTGGGGGGGAGAGAGGGAGACGGCGGAGAGATAGAGATGGGGGAAGGAGAGAGGAGAGAGGGGGAGGGGGGGTTTACCGGCGATTGGCGGCGTAGACGGTGGAGTCGGCGGCGGAGACGGAGGGGAAAGACGGCGGGGGCGATGGGTTGAAAAAAGTAGATGGTAAATTGTTTTAGGGTAAAAAAATAGTTTTACGGTGGGATTAATAGCGAAGCGAGTTGGGTTAAAAACCCGACCCGACTTGGTCCGAGCATCTAGGCTGCTCGACCGGGTTAACGCAAAAGAATTAAAACGTAATACCGACTCGACTCGGTCCGAGCAGATCGGCTGCTCGACCGGGTCAACGTTAAAAATTTGAATGAAATACTCCATCCGAGTCATTCCTGCTCGGGCCGAGCCAATAATTCTCTGTCCGGGTAGACAGAGTGACGTTTTCTCTCTAAATTTCAAGCCTGAACGACTCGACCGAGCAGTAGGATGCTCGGGTCGAGTCGCATCCTGCTCGGGCCGAGCCAATAATACTCTGTCCGGGTCGACAGAGTGACGTTTTCTTCCCAACTTTAATCTCCTGTAGTACTCGATTGTGCAGCTGTCTGCTCGGTCCGAGCCAGTTTCTACTCGGACCGAGTATCTTGCTACTCGGACCGAGCAACAATGTCTTCGTCTTCTCGTATCTGTGTTGCTCGACCTAGCAGGGAAGCTGCTCGGACTGAGCCTCATGTGTCTTTTTCCTTTTCCTTTCCCTTGGTTTTCTTCTCAGATCTTCGATTCCGTTGCTTTCCTCCGGCTTCCTTCCATTTATAATGTCCATATTCATACCCCCAATTGTCTGTCCTACACAGAACACAAACTCGTCAATATTTTTATGATTTTTGTAAATTTGCCTAAAATCACAAAATAAAAATAAAAAATAAGAAAATAAGAACGAAAGTCCAAAATCTACGGAATTGGGTTGCCTCCCAATAAGCGCTCGTTTTCAGTCATGAGCTCGACTCCCTATGATATATCAATGCTCACTTGACGCGCACGGTGGTCGCGCGTCCATCTCCGTGGTGGTGCAAACCGGCGGCGTTTGATTTCTGCTCGCTCCAATATTCTCCTCTATATAAGATATAGTCTCCTGCGCTTGACGATATGATGATTGGCGTAGAGACTCCTCATCCAAGACTTGGATGTACGCGGCGACCGCTTTGTTGTAGGTTGGGTCGCCGTCGTCGTCGATGCTTGCCATTATCGGGTCCCTTCATGACCCCTTCAGCAGTGAACTCTTCAATATCTTCCTCTTCAAGGAGCTCCAGATAATTTGCCCCTTCTTCATAAGCTCTCTCCTTCATCGGCCTTTGTAGCCGAAACTCAGCTTCAATATTCCCCACATTGAGGGAAATGGTCCCTTCTCGGACGTCTATAAGAACTACGGCCGTCACCATGAAGGGGCGGCCAAGAATGAGTTGAGAGCTTCCTCCCTCTGGCATGTCCATGATGACAAAATCGACTGGGACACATAGCCATGGAGGTATCTAGAGGATGACGTCCCCTCGCTATTCCGACTGGGTATGTGATAGAATGATCGGTGAGCTGAATAGGCATGCTCGTTGATTCCAGTTCGCTCCCCGTCTGGAGTCTTTTGAAGATGGAGAGGGGCATCAAACTGATGCTGGCCCCTAAGTCAATTAACGCTCTGCTGATGGGCATGCCACCGATGGAACATGGAACGGTGAAGCTCCCGGATCTGGCAGCTTCCGGGGAGGTGATTTCTAACCACGGAGGTGGAATCCTCCAGCAGCTTAATTTCCTCGAGCTTTCTTTTACCCGTAATGAGATCCTTCAGAAATTTTGCATATGTCGGGATCTCGGTGATGGCATCTATAAATGGGATATTCAGCTGTATCCCCTTTAGTAACTCCATAAACTTGGAGTACTTCTTCTCCAGTTTGGCTAGGGCTAGCCTCTGAGGATACGGAGGATGAGGTCTGGAGACTTTGCCCTTGGATGCATCAACGGGCGGCGGCGTCATGCTAGGTAAGACGGGAGGTGTATCCGCCTTCTCTTCAATAATGACAGGCCCTTCACTGGCCTCAACTCTATCACTGTCTTCAGCTGCTTCTTCAGTGGTAATCTTCTACTTGTTGAATACTGGAACCATAACGGGGTCAGTAACCTGTCCTCCTCGTGTGGTTACTGAAACCACGGCGTTTGCTTGAGCTCTAGGGTTGGTCTCCGGCTGGGAGGGTAATCTCTCCTGATTCTTCAGCAACTGCGACATCTGCCCCCCTCAGTTCGTCGAGCGAAGAATTGATACTCTTAAATTGGTTCGACGTATCCTGATTGAACCGAATCTGGCCGCTCATAAAGGTCTCCAGTGTAGATTCAAGATTAGACTTTAGAGGAGCCGGCACAAAATTCTGCTGAGGTGGCCGGTGGTACTGATATCCCGGCAGCCTATAGGGCCCAATTGGCCTAAAGCCGCCCTGTTGCTGGCTCTGCTGCTGCTGAAGAGGAGGTGGTGGTCTCTAAAACTGCGGAGGTTGTAGCCCTCCGCTTGGGTTTCCATATGAGAACCCCGGGTGATTTCTGGCGGCCGTATGCTGCCACTGGTTCCGTCTTTCTCCCTGGACGTACTGAACAGTCTCGGATGTCTCAGCACCCTCATAATGACCCTCAATAGGATTATACTCGGAGTCTACATACTCCTCCCCGGGACGATAGGAGGTACTGGATGCCGCTGGGATAGAGTCCAGTCGCTGCTTGATTCGGGCCACTTGCTTGCACAAGGTCTCAATGTGAGAATCCAAGTGAGTGGCGACCTTGACCTCGGGAGTCTAGGTCACAACTGTCCGCTCATCGCTCCACTGCTGGGTGTTGGCTGCCATGTGCTCCAACAGATCTATGGCTTTCTCGGGAGACTTATCCAATAGGGCGCCTTGCGTCGCAGCATCAATAATCATCTTGGTGCTTGGCTGAAGCCTGTTGTAGAAGCTCTGCACCAAGTCCCATGACTGGATTCCGTGGTGTGGGCACTGGTGTTGGAGGTCCTTAAACCTATCCCAGGCCTCGTAGAGCGACTCCTGCGGGAGTTGCTTGAAATTTGAAATGGCCCCACGGATCCGGACCGTCTTTGAGGGTGTATAAAATTTATCCACAAAAGCGAGCGCGAGCTTCTCCCATGTGGTGAAGTGGTTGGGAGGATGAGCTCGAAGCCAATAGAGGCCTTGTCCCTCAAGGTGAAAGGGAAGAGCCGCAACTTCACTGCATCATCACTAACGTCCTTTACCTTGAAAGTATCGCACTTAGCCAAGAAGGAGTCGATGTGATGGGATTCTCGTGAGGATGCCCGTGGAAGGGATCCTGCTGCATCAGATTTATCAACACCGTCTTAAGCTCGAAGGTTGTCGCTGTCAGCTGCGGTCTAAGAATCGAGGAGTTGTTTCCAAACATCGGTTTCATGTTGTCCCTGATGGACCCAGTGCGAGGAGGAGGATTCTCTCCCATTTAAGCAGATGGAGATGAATTTCTGCTAGAAGCTCTCAAAGCCTTGGTTGTCTTTTCGATCTCAGGATCGAACAATAACTCTCTAGTAGCCCCCTTGTGGCGGGTGTTTATGCACCAACAAAACTCAGAAGAACACCGTCAGTAGCATCGCAATAAATAAAAAAAATGAAAAATGATGGTAGGGTGAGAAATGGTAAGATTGCTAGCAAACTTCACAAAGATAAAAACAAACTGAGATAAAAACACTATTGTCGTCCCCGGCAACGGCGCCAAAAACTCTCTAAAATTCCTCTACAAAACTCAGAATGAACTCCCTCAGCCGTTCCCCTCAATCGCGAGCTTCAGTCGCTCCCAGATCGCGCACATCGCGCTCTTCAAAAACATTCCAAAAATGCCCCAGGAAGTGCTGACCGAGTAAGTGACTCGGTCCGAGTCAGCGTAGCTCGGTCAGAGGTTCGGTCCGCGTAGGCAAGCTGCTCGGCTGCTTGGAGATCCGGAAGTAATGGCCGGAGGTTGGATGCTAGACGTGGACCCGATGGACGGCATCGAGTACTCAAGCAAGGACTTCTGGGGAGTGGTATTTTCTCCCATGGTAGCAATCTCTTCCCTTCTTCTTCTCTCGGCGTTCAGACGCCTCACGGTGGCGTTTATCTCAGGATCTATAGGAATCAAGTCGTCGAGACTTCTGGAATTCCTGCGCATGAAAAATCAAGAAACACCCGTGAAGCACGTATGGTATAAAGCCAGATATAAACAATTAGTAAGAAATAAAAAACAAAGATAAAAAATAAAAAATAAAAAATAGAAGATAAAAAATAAAAATGCTAGACGTGGACCCGATGGACGGCATCGAGTACTCAAGCAAGGACTTCTGGGGAGTGGTATTTTCTCCCATGGTAGCAACCTCTTCCCTTCTTCTTCTCTCGGCGTTCAGACGCCTCACGGTGGCGTTTATCTCAGGATCTATAGGAATCAAGTCGTCGAGACTTCTGGAATTCCTGCGCATGAAAAATCAAGAAACACCCGTGAAGCACGTATGGTATAAAGCCAGATATAAACAATTAGTAAGAAATAAAAAACAAAGATAAAAAATAAAAAATAAAAAATAGAAGATAAAAATGTAGAATGTGAAAATTTTCACAAGGTGAGGATGTGAACTAGTCTCAGGGGTTCACGGGGTCCTAAAAGAAACAATCACGTTGCCTCCCCGGCAACGGCACCATAAAACTTGACGTCCCCTAGATTTGGCACTAAATGCAGTAGGATCGGGGATACTAGATTTAAATATTTGTAACCGCAAGTGCACGATGTTGTAGAGTGGCTTCGGGGTCGAACTCAGGGAAGCATGTGTTGTGCTTGTTATCAAGGAGGAACCGGATCACCCGGTGGGTGAGCTAGCCCGATCAATCGGTTGGTTGTCACGAAATAGAAACACGAAGAATGTAAGATATAAAATGGAACCTAGGACTTTGGTTTCCACCTTATCATGTGCCCTCTCTATTACGACCGACGGATAGGATTACGATCGGATTTTAGGGTTTAGTGGTGAGACATTGTCTCTGAGAGTGATACCTAGCGTCCCATCGGCCCGATATTCCGGTCGATGCCCAGGATGATACGCTAGGTCTACCCGGGTTCGGTCGGTGGGCATTCCCATGTCCATTAACACCGACCGACTCCGGGAGCACTAAGCTCACAACGGTTGCTCCCAACATTTCATCATGCCGTTCCCATGCGCTCGGATTCAATGTCTACGCTAGGGGTGTGAGCTGTGGTTAGGGGATCAAACGCCAGTTTTATTTCCCCTTGGTCCGACGGTTAGCGGCGGTCTTTCTCCCGCCAATGACAATAAAACGCCCCACGTAACCATCTAAATACCCAAACCCTATCGAAATCCTAATCCTATGGTAGTTCTAAGGAGAACCCACGAAGGGCTTCCACCAATGCCCTAGAATGGGGAACTACTCACGATTCATAGAAAAAATATCAACACAACAAAATTTAGCCATTGGAATCAAAATCAAGCAATAGAAATGAGGAGCTAGCAATAGTATTAACGTAATATCAAAGTTTCAGATCAATCAGAAAACTTACAAGACAGATAAATTCGGAGCCGTCAAAATCCCAAAAAGACAGAAAAAATAACTGGGCATCGTTCTGGGAAAAAACCTAAGGCTATATATAGAAAACACGACCACCCGATCGTTTAAAGCATTAACCGATCGGGTAAGTCGACGGTCGACATTGCCTTCAGTTCTTCAGATACATCAACCGGTCGCTGAACCGATTGGTTGATGTCGTCGGGTCGTTAGCTGGGAGATTTCGGCTACAGATGAACCGATCGGGTGAGATGTCACCCGATCGATTGGAATTCAGCTCCAAAAGACAGAGAGCACTGTCGTTTTCACTCGATCGCTGAACCGATCGGTTGAGCTCTTTTTCACTTTTGCTTCTGTCTGGGTCGGATACGCGTGCACAAACCAATCGGTTGGCTCTGTCCACCCGATCGGTTGAGGGCTGAAACATGGTATTCTTCGACGTTTGGCCCTCGGGATCGCGCGTGACACCTCCCATTGCTCCGGGGACTCATGATATCTGCTTTAAATGTCCCCAACGCTGGCAATCTCCTGCATTGGCACAAAAACACAAAGAAATGAAAGAAAACTAAAAATTACGAGAGAATGGATAAGAAACACAGGAAAACAACTGAAAATCACGAAGAAGAGGTGCGTGAATATATAGAATATAAACACATTTCAGTGATCCGGTTACTGAATGTTTGCAAGTATAACACACGCCTCCCCGTGATCGACCCCCTAAGCCACACTTCGACACCATGCGCTTGCGGTTTATAAATTCTAATTCTAGTATCCCCGTCCCGAATTTGCATGTCAAACGGGTGACCGGTCAAGCTTTATGGCGCCGTTGCCGGGGAGGCAACGTGCTTGTTACACTTAGGACCTTGTTATCCTTGAGACTAGCTCACGTCCCGTGATCATTTTCACAATCTACATTTTTATTTTTATTTGTTTTTATTTTGTATCATACCATACGTGCTTCACGGTATATCTTAATTTTACATGCGCAGGAACTCAAGGAGTCTCGACGATTTAGTTCCTTTGGATCTTGAGATCAACGCTACCGTGAGGCGTTTGAACGCAGAAAGAAGAAGAGGAGAAGAATTTGCTGCCATGGACCGTCACTCCTTCGATGCAGTCTATTGGGTCTACATCTAGCATTCAACCTCCGGCCATTACGACCGGAAACTTTGAGTTGAAGCCATCACTTGTGGCTTGGATCCAACAAGACCAATTTTCTAGAGCTCCCATGGAGAATCCCATCGAGCACTTAGACCGTCACTCCTTCGATGCAGTCTATTGGGTCTACATCTAGCATTCAACCTCCGGCCATTACGACCGGAAACTTTGAGTTGAAGCCATCACTTGTGGCTTGGATCCAACAAGACCAATTTTCTAGAGCTCCCATGGAGAATCCCATCGAGCAGACTCTTTCTTGGAAAAGTGTGAGACATTTAAGATTAATGGCGTATCAACCGAGGCTATTCGGTTAAAGCGAAGGTTATTCTCGTTCTCTCTGCGGGATAAAGCGAAGCAATGGTTTAGGGGCAAGGACCCCAACACATTCACTACTTGGGAGCGGCTTTCGAACACATTATTGAATAAGTTCTTTCCTCCGGGGAAGACGATGAAACTGATGAGTGATATCTCCTCTTTCTCCCAAGCTAGCTATGAGTCGCTACATGAAGCGTGGGTGAGGTACAAAGAAATGCAAAGGAAGTGTCCTCACCACGAGCTCCCCCGTTGGCAGATCATCAACCTATTCTATAATGGACTGAGGGACGATTTGAAGTCCTTTATAGACACCGCAGCGGGTGGATCTTTCATGTCGAGAAACGAAGTGGATGCCGGAACTATCCTGGAGAACATGGCATCCAATAACGAGAGGTGGAGTGATGAGCGTGCGACACCAAAAGCCGGTGGCATGCATCAGATTGAGGAAGTGGACAAGCTATTAAGCAAATTCGATTTGCTTTCCACTCAAATTTCAGCGTTTATGGTTGGAGCCGGTGCCGCTAGCCCACTGCAAGTAGCGGCCGTGGAAACTGAAGTGTTTGGAGACTTCGGTGTTGGAGAGATTTCGGCACCCGTGGATCAAACAAGTACCTTATTCTATAATCCTACGAAAAATGCGCCTTATCCGCCAAGAACAAGTTCTAACCCTGGATATTATCTTAACAATCGGAATCATCCGAATTTTAGCTACAAGGCACCCTACCAATAATTTCAGCAACCTCCTCAACAACAACAATACCAACCTCCTCCGCCTCAACAAATGTATCAACAACTTCCTCCTCAACAACAACAACCTCTGTCCCAACAACAACAGTACAATCAACAACAATGAGTGATCTCTCCGATTGAGAACCTTCTAGCTCAATACATTTCAAATCAGGAGAAGATCACTCAACAATTACAACTTGGGCAGAAATCCTTGGCCGACCAAGTAACCCAATTGGAGTTACAAGTAGTCAACCTCCAAAAGGCGCAAGAACAATTGCTGGGTCAACCGGAGGTGAATCCTAAAGCACCGAGCCAAACCTTAGCCTTGACACCTAGTCAAGGGAATGTTTCCGCTATTGTTTTGAGGAGTAGAAAAGAGATTCCGGCACGGGAGGCCGAGAAAGATAAGGAAGCGCCCATTGTCATTGTGCAGCCGAAGATGGAGATGAACGACAACGGAGCTTCATCAAGTCCCGTGACTCCGGAGGAAGATTCTGAGAAAAGAAAAAAGAATGAAGGTGAAGACTTGAGAGTTTTCAAGCCTTCGGTCCCATTTCCGCAAAGGCTTGCCAAGGCCAAGATTGACGAAAAATATGGCAGGTTCTTTGAAATGGCGAAAGATCTAAGTCTTCAGATCCCGTTCCTTGAAGTAATTGAAACTATACATTTGTACGCAAAATTTCTCAAGGATCTAGTGACGAAGGGAACAAGGAAAGAAAAGGTGGTTCTTACGGCGGAGTGTAGCGCCTTGATTCAACAAGCCGAACTGCCAAAGCTTAAGGACCCGGGAAGTGTTTTGATTCCATGCTCTATAAGGGAAGTTTCTATCAATGGAGCACTTAGGAACAAGTGTGATTCTGATGACCCTTTTACTCTGCAGAAGAATCAACATGGGAGAACTGGAACCTACTGGGATGACTTTGCAGCTAGCGGATCAGTCCGTCAAATATCCCGTGGGAGTCGTCGACGACCTACCAGTTAATGTCCGCGGCGTACGTGTGTCGGTGGACTTTGTAGTGATGGATATACCCAAGGATAGTCACACTCCGAATATTCTCGGAAGACCTTTTATGGCGACCGCCGGTGTGCTTATCTGACTTGAAGAAGGGAAAGTTGTCTTTGAACGTAGGTGATCAAACGGTGGAATTCGACTTAGCGCTATCCATAAAGCTACCACCCGAGGAATCTAATTGCAATCTTCTGGAGATTGAAGAAGAGAAAGTCTATGAAGCTAGAGCATTGGAAATTCTTTCTAGAGACCCTCTTGAAGACTTGGATAGTGTAGAGGAGCACTCTAGGCTAGACGAAGAGGAAATTTCTGAGCCAAAATGTGTCTCCCAATCAACTCCCCCTGGATTTGAAAAGAATGCTCAGATGAAGAGCAAGAGCAATGAGCCTTTGGTGCTCATCGCCGACAAAGTGCGAATCTTGAAGAGAGTGGCGTGTGTCACCAACACTAAGGAGAAGCCCCCGGATATTACCAATGGGGGAGTGATTGAGACCGTCCACTTATCGCTACCGTCAACAACCGGAACCTTTGTCCCAACAGCTGAGAAGACGCCAAACGTCGAATGTCACCCATTGCCACCTTGAACATCGTATCGGGAGTCGAGCGAACGACTATAAAAAAGAGCGCTTCATGGGAGTTAACCCATGTCCTAAACTTCTACTGGCTTAATAAGATCAGTCTATTAAATTTAGTGTATATATGCTGTTGTGGTGAATTGTTTCAGTATGTGGCCATACTTCAGTCGAAGAACCAACCGAACGAGTGATACAGTCGGCCATCGGGTGACTGATCGGGTGAATTAAAACAGAGACTTCGAAAGTTTTTCAGAGAGCGGTCAACCGATCGAGTGAGTTTTCACCCGATCGGGTGACCTGTAGCTGCTAATCCAAGATAATTTTTGAAAATTGATCCAACCGATTGGGTGGATTTCCAACCGATCGGGTCACCAAAACCCTATATAACCCCACCCCACCCGACTGCCATTTCACCTGACTTCAAAACCTATTTCCACCATATTGTTTGGATTTCTTTCCACACGATCTTCTCCATCACTCCTTACTGTTACTAATCATCCTCCTCCACTTCCTCTACTAATTCCCCATCATCAAAGCCCCTCCATTAACCCCATTCAAGCCGCAAATCACATCAAACCCTACCCCTAACTAACTTTCCCACAATTTTCAAAAACTTTATTTTCTTCGAATTGGTGTGCGGCAGCTCTCCGGATCACTTCCTCGCGTATTGTGGGAGCTTTTGGAGCTAGGAGCCGCATCGATTGCTGGGTAAACTCGTTCCGTATCTTAGTTATTATATTGCCGAGAAATTTCATTTTGCTGCTTTGTCATTTGTTGTGTGCACTCATCTATCATCTTGCATATCATATCCGATCGCCACAATATCATGGCTAAGGACAAAGATAAAGGAAAGCGACCTATGGTGGATGAGGAGCCGGCTTACAAGAGACAACGATCCACACGTCCTACACGTGGACGTGCTCTTCAAACACCGCCTACCCAACCACCACCCCCACCTATCGTACCAGCTAGAGACCCACTACTTGGACCACAGGTTATTCGCTATTTGAGCCAAGTCCACAAAGATTTTTTCTCTCACCTCGACCAACGTCCTCACCTCGCTACCAAGTTCTCGCACAACCAAACCTTATTCGATCTCGGAGTTTTCTCCTAAGTCGAATCCTTGTTCGCGAACCTGGGATGGCTTAGCTTCCTCCATGCCCATGCTCATTCCTACCACATGCTCACACTAGAATTCCTTTCCACGATCAAAATCGAGCCGGGGTCGAACATCGTTTTTCGCCTTCGGAACCGAAATTTCCGTGCTCATTTGACCACTATCAATGATATCTTTGGGTTCCCTAATCTTAAAGGCAGCTCCCTCGCCAACGAATTTCATGCTGACTTTGACGTCGACTTCTTTTGGAAACGTCTCAGCTTGCACGATCAATATCCTAGGGCCAAGGACTCTTTGATTATTCACCCAGTCTTCCGCCTCGCCCATCGCATTATTTCCAGCACTTTCTTTCCACGGGATGAGTCCGGCACCGTGACCATCCCGAATCTTTTCATTTTATAGGCGATGACCTTTCCCTTTATTCCCGGTGTTGATGGGATTTCTTTTGAGGCACCGCGCGTTCGCATCAATGCCGCCTCATGGCTAATTCAAAAACTAGTTGACATTAACCGCGCGAATAAGGGCAAATATTACTGCGGTGGCCTCATCACACTCATTGCCCAACATCCACCTTTCAACATCGAGATCCCACCCGATTTGGTCCGTGCCCCAGGATCTACCCATTTTGACATTGATGTCCTGCGGCATGCTTACAAGATCAAGCCTCTCGACGGCGGTCAATTCCCTTTTCACTATGGCTATCCTCCTCACCTTTTACCATTCTGCCGAATCCTGATCGCGTCACTATTGAGCTTTCGGCAGATTGGTCATTCTCGCCTGACCCTGATTTTGTAGGGGACTGCACCTTCAGTTCGATCTTCCTGACGCTCCGCGATCACCTTCTCCTGCTGACCACTTTGGTGAGCATGAAATTCCTGAGTTCCGAGGAGACCCTGGGGCTGAGCCCAATACCACCACCCTTGCTAATACTACTGTTTCTTCCGAGATTGCTGCTTTGCGCGCTGGCGCATCCTCCTCTGCCCCCTCGGATCCGTCTACCTCTTTTCTATCTCATCTCCGTTTCCTCACTCTCGAGCGATACATAGCCACCATTCTCCGTCTTCTGACACATATCTACGACACTCCACTACCATTACCACCCCCATCACCTTCTCCGTCGCCTCCTAGACGACCAGACACTGGAGGAATATGTGGAGACGACCGTCGCTTCCTAGAAAATAGGTGGAGGGGACGATCGTCTAAGAGGCGACGGAGCAGGTGGTGCGGGTGGTGATTGTGGTGGAATGCCGTAGATTTGTTTCAGAAGACGGATAATAGTGGCTACGTTTCGCTCGAGAGAGAGGAAACGGGGATGGGATAGAAAAGAGGTAGATGGATCCGAGGGGGCAGAGGAGGATGCGCCAGCGCACAAAGCAGCAATCTCGGAAGAAACAACAATAGTAACCATGGTAGTGGTACTGGGCTCAGCCCCAGGGTCTCCTTGGAACTCAGGAATTTCCTGCTCGCCAAAGTGGACGGCAGGAGAAGGTGATCGCGGAGCGTCAGGAAGATCGAACTGAAGGTGCAATCCCCCCACAAAATCAGGGTCAGGTGGGAATGGCCAATCTGCCAGAAGCTCAATAGTGACGCGATCAGGGTCGACAGAATGGTATAAGATGCGGGGGATGGCCATAGTGAAAAGCGAATTGACAGCCGCCGAGCGACTTGATCTTCTTGTAAGCGTGCAGCAGGACATTAATGTCAATATGGGTAGATCGTGGGACACGGACCAAATCGGGTGGGATCTCGATGTTAAAAGGTGGATGTTGGGCAGTGAGTGTGATGAGGCCATCGCAGCAATATTTGCCCTTATTCGCGCGGCTAATGTCAACTAGTTTTTGAATTAGCCACGAGGCGGCATTGATGCGAATGCGTGGTGCCTCAAAAGAAATCTCGTCAACACCGGGAATAAAAGGAAAAGTAATTCGCCCATAAAATGAAAAGATCCGGGATGGTCACGGTGCCGGACTCATCCCGTGGAAAGAAAGTGCTGGAAATAATGCGATGAGCGAGGCGAAAGACTGGGTGAATAATCGAAGAGGCCTTGGCCTTGGCCCTAGGATATTGATCGTGCCAGGTGAGACGTTTCCAAAAGAAGTCGACGTCAAATTCGGCATGAAATTCGTTGGCAAGGGAGCTGCCTTCAAGATTAGGGAACCCAAAGATATCATTGATAGTGGTCAAATGAGCACGGAAATTTCGGTTTCGAAGGCGAAAAACGATGTTCGACCCCGGCTCGATTTTGATCATGGAAAGGAATTCTAGTGTGAGCATGGGGGTAGGAATGAGCATGGGCGTGGAGGAAGCTAGCTAAGCCATCCCAGGTTCGCGAACAAAGATTCGACTTCGGAGAAAACTCCGAGATCGAATAAGGTTTGGTCGTGCGAGAACTTGGTAGCGAGGTGAGGACGTTGGTCGAGGTGAGAGAAAAAATTTTTGTGGACTTGGCTCAAATAGCGAATACCCTGTGGTCCAAGTAGTGGGTCTCCCGCTGGTACGATAGATGGGGGTGGTAGTTGGGTAGGCAGTGTTTGAGGAGCGCGTCAATGTGTAGGACGTGTGGATCGTTGTCTCTTGTGAGCCGGCTCCTCATCCACCATAGGTCACTTTCCTTTATCTTTGTCCTTAGCCATGATATTGTGGCGATCGGATATGATATGCAAGATGATAGATGAGTGCACACAACAAATGACAAAGCGACAAAATGAAATTTCTGGGCAATATGATAACTAAGATACGGAACGAGTTTACGCAGCAATCGATGCGGCTCCTAGCTCCAAAAGCTCCCACAATGCGCGAGGAAGTGATCCGGAGAGCCGCCGCACACCAATCCGAAGAAAATAAAGTTTTTAAAAATTGGTGATCGCACACCATCGATCACTTCCTCCCACAATGCGCGAGGAAGTGATCCGGAGAGCCGCCGCACACCAATCCGAAAAAATAAAGTTTTTGAAAATTGGGGGAAAGTTGGTTAGGGCTAGGGTTTGATGGGATTTGCGGCTTGAATGTGGGCTTTGATGGTGGTGAATTAGTGGATGACGTGGAGGAGGATGATTAGTAACAGTAAGGAGTGATGGAGAAGATCGTGTGGAAAGAAATCCAAACGATAGGGTGGAAATAGGTTTTGAAGTCGGGTGAAATGGCAGTCGGGTGTTATATAGGGTTTTGGTGACCCGATCGGGTGGAAATCAACCCGATCGGTTGGATCAATTTTCAAAAATTATCTTGGATTAGTAGCTACAGGTTACCCGATCGGACGAGAACTCACCCGATTGGTTGACCGCTCTCTGAAAAACTTCCGAAGTCTCTGTTTTAATTCACCCGATCAGTCACCCGATGGCCGACTGTATCACTCGTTCGGTTGGTTCTTTGGTTGAAGTATGGTTACATACTGAAACAATTCACCCGATCGGGTGGTGTATGACCCGATCGGGTGAGGCAATTCCTGCACACAAAAAATTCAAATTCTCTAAGTTTCCCAATAAATGATCCCCACATCAGCATATATACACTAAAATTAATAGACTGATCTTATTAAAAGCAAGTAGAAGTTTAGGACATGGGTTGTTTTTTATAGTCGTTCGCTCGACTCCTGATACGATGTTCAAGGTGGCTTGAATGGGTGACACTCGACGTTTGGCGTCTTCTCAGCTGTTGGGACAAAGGTTTCGGTTGTTGACGGTAGCGATAAGTGGACGGTCTCAATCAGTCCCCCATTGGTAATATTCGGGGGCTTCTTCTTAGTGTTAGCGACACACGCCACTCTCTTCAAGATTTGCACTTTGTCGGCGGTGAGCACCAAAGGCTCCTTGCCCTTGCTTTTCATCTGAGCATTCTTTTCAAATCCAGGGGAGTTGATTAGGAGACACATTTTGGCTCAGAAATTTCCTCTTCGTCTAGCCTAGAGTGCTCCTCTACACAATCCAAGTCTTCAAGAGGGTCTCTAGAAAGAATTTCCAATGCTCCAGCTTCATAGACTTTCTCTTCTTCAATCTCCAGAAGATTGCAATTAGATTCCTCGGGTGGTAGCTTTATGGATAGCGCTAAGTCGAATTCCACCGTTTGATCACCTACGTTCAAAGACAACTTTCCCATCTTCAAGTTGTGACTACAAAGTCCATCGGCACACGTACGCCGCGGACATTAACTGGTAGGTCGACGACTTCCACGGGATATTTGACGGATCAATCCGCTAGCTGTAAATTCATCCCAGTAGGTTCCAGTTCTCCCATGTTGATTCTTCTGTAGAGTGAAAGGGGCATCAGACTCACACTTGCTCCTAAATCAACAAGTGCTCTATTGATAGAGACTTTCCCTATAGAGCATGGAATCGAAAACCTTCCCGGGTCCTTAAGATTTGGCGGTTCGGCTTGTTGAATCAAGGTGCTACACTCCGCCGTAAGAACCACCTTTTTTCTTTCCTTGTTCCCTTCGTCACTAGATCCTTGAGAAATTTTGCATACGAAGGTATAGTTTCAATTGCTTCAAGGAACGGGATTTGAAGACTTAGATCTTTCACCATTTCAAAGAACCTGCCATATTTTTCGTCGATCTTGGCCTTGGCAAGCCTTTGCGGAAATGGGACCGAAGGCTTGAAAACTCTCAAGTCTTCACATTCATTCTTCTTCCTTTTCTCAGAATCTTCCTCCGGAGTCACGGGACTTGATGTTGAAGCTCCGTTGTCGTTCATCTCCATCTTCGGTTACACAATGACAATGGGCGCTTCCTTATTTTCTCGGCCTCTCGTGCCGGAATCTCTTTTCCACTCCTCAAAACAATAGCGGAAACATTCGTTTGACTAGGTGTCAAGGCTAAGGTTTGGCTCGGTGATCAAGGATTCACCTCCGGTTGACCCGGCAATAGTCCTTGTGCCTTTTGGAGGTTGGCTACTTGTAACCCCAATTGGGTTACTTGGTCAGCCAAGGATTTCTGCCCAAGTTGTAATTGTTGAGTGATCTTCTCCTGATTTGAAATGTATTGAGCTAGAAGGTTCTCAATTGGAGAGATTACTCGTTGTTGTTGATACATTTGTTCAGGAGGTTGGTATTGTTGTTGAGGAGGTTGCTGAAATTGTTGGGTTACTTAGTCGGCCAAGGATTTCTGTCCAAGTTGTAATTGTTGAGTGATCTTCTCCTGATTTGAAACGTATTGAGCTAGAAGGTTCTCAATCGGAGAGATCACTCGTTGTTGATTGTACTGTTGTTGTTGTTGGGGGCGGAGGTTGTTGTTGAGGAGAAAGTTGTTGATACATTTGTTGAGGCGGAGGAGGTTGGTATTGTTGTTGAGCAGGTTGCTGAAATTGTTGGTAGGGTGCCTTGCAGTGTTATCAAATGGAGGTGCCATAGGCGCTATGGCGGAATGGCCTGGCGGTTTTTGGGCTCATCGCCATTCGCCATCCTCTTTTCAGCATGATATGGCCCCGTCTGCTATTTCCGCCATAGCACCCGCTATTTCCGCCATAACGCCCGCCATGAGGTGGTTTATGGCCACATGGCGGACGTTCAATTATTTTTTTATTATTTATGTTGTTTTAATTTGTTTTTGCAGTTTTTTTAGTTTTTATACACACATACATACACATACATACGTGCGCACGCATACACACATGCAGATACACAGAGAGAGAGAGAGAACGTACACATACATACATACAGATACATACAGACACATGCACACACATATACACAATCACACACACACACATAATTACATATACGCGCGCACACGCACACACACAACACACACACCCACAATCACACACACACACACACACATACACAGTTACACACACACATACATACACAGAGAGAGAGAGAGAGAGAGAGAGAGAGAGAGAGAGAGAGAGAGAGAGAGAGAGAGAGAGAGCGAGAGAGAGAACATACACATACACACGTAGGCCGTCCGCCATAGGCTGCTATTTCATCCGCTATATGTTTATGGCGGATTTTTGGCTCACCGCCTTAGGCCGCCATCCGCCATTGATAACACTGGTGCCTTGTAGCTAAAATTCGGATGATTCCGATTGTTGGGAGAATATCCAGGGTTAGAACTTGGTCTTGGCGGATAAGGCGCATTTCCTGTAGGATTATAGAATAAGGCACTTGCTTGATCCACTGGCGCCGAAATCTCTCCAACACCGAAGTCTCCAAACACTTCAGTTTCCACGGCCGCTACTTGCCGTGGGCTAGCGGCACCGGCTCCAACCATAAATGCTGAAATTTGAGTGGAAAGCAAATAGAATAAGGCACTTGCTTGATCCACGGGCGCCGAAATTGTTGCTGAAATTGTTGGTAGTGTGCCTTGTAGCTAAAATTCGGATGATTCCGATTGTTGAGAGAATATCCAGGGTTAGAACTTGTTCTTGGCGGATAAGGCGCATTTCCCGTAGGATTATAGAATAATGCACCACAGGAGCCGAAATTGCTGAAATTGTTGGTAGGGTGCCTTGTAGCTAAAATTCGGATGGTTCCGATTGTTGGGAGAATATCTAGGGTTAGAACTTGTTCTTGGCGGATAAGGCACATTTTCCGTAGGATTATAGAATATGGCACGTGCTTGATCCACGGGTGCCGAAATCTCTCCAACACCGAATTCTCCAAACACTTCAGTTTCGACGGCCACTACTTGCTGTGGGCTAGCGGCACCGGTTCCAATAATAAACGCTGAAATTTGAGTGGAAAGCAAATCGAATTTGCTTGATAGCTTGTCCACTTCCTCAATCTGACGCATGCCACCGGCTTTTGGTGTCGCACGCTCATCACTCCACCTCGTTGTTGGATGCCATGTTCTCCAGGATAGTTCCGGCATCCACTTCGTTCTCGACATGAAAGATCCACCCGCTGCGGCATCCGTAGGGGACTTCAAATCGTTCCTCAGTCCATTATAGAATATGTTGATCTGCCAATCGGGGAGCTCGTGGTGAGGACACTTTGCATTTCTTTATACTTCACACACGCTTCATTTAGCGACTCCTGGCTAGCTTGGGAGAAAGAGGAGATATCACTCCTCAGCTTCATCGTCTTTCCCGAAGGAAAGAACTTGTTCAAGAATGCATTCGAAAGCCGCTCCCAAGTAGTGAATGTAATGGGGTCCTTGCCCCTAAGCCATTACTTCTCTTTATCCCGTAGAGAGAACGAGAATAACCTTAACCGAATAGCCTCGATTGATACGCCATTAATCTTAAATGTCTCACACTTCTACAAGAAAGAGTCTAAGTGCGCGATGGGATTCTCTATGGGAGCTCCAGAAAATTAGTCTTGTTGGATCCAAGCCACACGTGATATGGCTTCAACTCAAAGTTTCCAGTCGTAATGGCCGGAGGTTGAATGCTGGATGTAGACCCAATAGACGACATCGAATATTCGAGCAAAGACTTTGGAGGAGTGACTGTCCATGGCGGCAAATTCTTCTCTTCTTCTTCTTTCTGCGTTCAAACGCCTCACGATAGTGTGGATCTCAAGATCTAAAGGAACTAAATCGTCGAGACTCCTTGAGTCATGCGCATGTAAAATTAAGATATACAGTGAAGCACGTATGGATGATACAAAATAAAAACAAATAAAAATAAAAAAGTAGATTGTGAAAATGATCACGTGGTGAGGATGTGAGCTAGTCTCAAGGATAACAAGGTCCTAAGTGTAACAAGCACATTGCCTCCCCAGCAACGTCGCCATAAAGCTTGACCGGCTACCCGTTTAACACGCAAACCGGGACGGGGATACTAGAATTAGAATGTATAAACCGCAAGCGCACGGTGTCGAAGTGTGGTTTGGGGGTCGATCACGAGAAGGCGTGTGTTGTACTTGCAAACATTTAGGAACCGGATCACCCGGTGAATGAAATGAGCCAGCCTGTTCTCGATTGGTTGTCACGATTGTAAACTAATAGAACAAATGTAAAAGGTAAAAATGTTACCGAGGACTTTGGCTTCCGTCATAATCATGGATTCTCACTATTACGACCGCATGATTCTCACTATTACGACTGCATGATAGGAATATGACCGAATGCTAGGGTTTGGCGGTGAGACGTTGCCTCTAAAAGTGGTACGTAGCGTCCCATGGGCCTGATATTTCGGTCGATGCCCAGAATGATATGCTAGGTCTATCCGGTTTCGAACGGTGGGCATTCCCATGTCCAACACCATCCGACACCGGGAGCACTAAGATCGCAACAATCGCTCCCAACATTTCGTCCAAGCCGTTCTCACGTGCAATGACTCAATGTCAACGCTAGGGGGTGAGCTATGGCTAGAGAATCAAACTCCCGTTTTATTTCCTCTTGGCTCAACGGTCAAAGGTGGTCTTTTTCCCGCCGATGACAATGAAACGACCCCCGCATAACCATCAAAATCCCTAGATCCAATCGGATCCCTAAACCTATGGCCGTTCTAGGAAGAACCCACGAAGGGACTTTCACCAATATCCTAGATTGAAGAACTACCCACTAAACATAGTAACAAATGCAATAACAGAAGATATAGCCATAAGAATTGAAATCAAGCAATTGTTCACCGTAGCAAATAGAAGCATAAACACAATATCAAAATATGAAAACGATCAAAGAACTTACACTAAGTGTCTAATTCAAACAGCTGAAAAATCCCTAAAACAACTTAAAAGTGGGGATCCCGTTTCTGGGAAAAACCTAGCACTATTTATACAAGTGGGTAAGATGCCATGGAATATTCCCAAAAAAAGACAAAAATAGACACTCACCCGATCGGGTGAAACGACGGAAAAATATGTCTCCAGCTCTGATAAATCTCACCCGATCACTGAACCGATCGGGTGAGTCTTGATTTTCTTGAGCTTGGGAAGCAGCAACAGCTGACCCGATCGGGTCACAATACATGACCCGATCGGTTGACAAGTCAACTGATCGGGTGAGCTTTGGCCTTCAAAATTGCACTCTGTCATTCATCCACCCAATCATTGAATCGATCAGGTGGTATAGGCTCTTCTTTAGCACTGACATAGACTGCATGACCCAATCGGGCGACGTTCCATCAGATCGGGTAAGAGCTGATACATAGTCATCTTTGACGAATGGCTCTTGGGATCTCGTGCGACACTTTCCGTTGCTCCGGGGACTCATGATGTTGTCCATATATGTCCCCTGCGCTAGCAATGTCCTGCAAATGCACATAAACTCAACGAAAGTAAAAAGAAACTAAAAACACAAAGAAACGGATCCGAAATAACGAAAAGCGACGGAAAACGACGGAGAAGACGTGCATGAATATATAAAATATAAACGCACGTCAGCAGCTAACCCGATCGGGTGAAAGTGCCGACACGATTGGGTCAGACAAGTCAACCGACCTAGTGAGCTTTGTCCTTCAAAAATGCATTCTGTCATTCATCCACCCAATCACTCGGGTGGTACAGCCTCTTCTTCAGCACTGACATAGACTGCATGACCCGATCGGGTGGCTGTTCCACCAGATCGGGTGAGAGCTGATACATAGTCATCTTTGACGAATGGCTCTCAAGATCTCGTGTGACATTTTCTGTTGCTACGGGACTCATGATGTTGGCCATATATGTCCCATGCGCTAGCAATGTCCTGCAAATGCACATAAACTCAACGAAAGTAAAAAGAAACTAAAAACACAAAGAAACGGATACGAAATAACGAAAAGCGACGGAAAACGAAGAAGAAGACGTGCGTGAATATATAAACTATAAACGCACGTCAACAAGACTTTGAAATTAGGGACTGGTCGCATAATTTTGACGACGGTGTAGAAGGCATCTTCCTCTTAGAAGATTGAGCTTGTTTGGGAAGAGAAGAGACTGACGTAGCACAATTACGACTAGCATTTGGAACATATTTTAGGATCAACTATATTAGAATTAGAATTAGATGTGATTCCAGACATATAGCATGATGTAATTGTCTCTTGTCAGAGTCTTTTCTAACATTGTGCTTCTATGAAGGAATCAAATGTGCTCTTCTCAGATGCATAACAAGATTGACGACAGATTCTGCTTGAAATGAAGACGAAGACAAGGCTTATAAATTAGGGTCGGGTTGCAGGATTTTGATGAGGGTGTAGAATGCCTCTTACTCTCGGCATTTTGAGCTTATTTGGGAAGCAAGTTACTGACGTAGCTTAATTACAACTAGCATATAAAGATGGATATCTTCTAGGAATAACTATATTGGAATTAGATTTAGAAGTGATCCCATATATATATATATATATATATATATATATATATATATATATATATATATATATATATATATATATATATATATATATATATATATATATATAGGAAAATTTTCAAATGAGAACATTTCGCACCGTGCGAAAATATTTTTATCTTTTTTTTGAAATTTTTTTTTTCAAAAATTCTTTTTTCCACCCTCATTATATGTTGTTATACCCCCCTCAAAAAATAATGGTTGAGAAATAATGTCATTTGGCCTTCGATCAAGCCATTTCATCAAATTCGCACGTTTTGAGACCGTTAAATTTGTAACGGGTGGATGGATGCTCTAATGCCCAACGGGTTCACCCATTATTTTCCCTGGGGTATATAATTGTATGGATTAAACATCAAAAAAAGAATTTTTGAAAAAAAAAATTTCAAAAAAATAAAAAAAAAGTTTTCGCACG
This sequence comes from Scilla litardierei, assembly GCA_030789695.1. Lineage (NCBI taxonomy): Eukaryota > Viridiplantae > Streptophyta > Magnoliopsida > Asparagales > Asparagaceae > Scilla > Scilla litardierei. Next base: position 139,163,008 of record CM061141.1, read on the forward strand.
GCTTTCGCACGGGATTTTTCGCACCCGAAGATTGCCCATATATATATATATATACTAGTCATAACCCGTGCCCACGGGCACGGTTCATTTAAGATTTTCCCCCGCGAAATCTTTGTTTCGTAAAAAACTATTTCCACATCCAAAATTACACGGAACAACAAATTCGCATGTGCGCATTCGGTGCATAACAACAAATTTGGTGCATGTGCATTCGACACGGAACCAAAAATTCAGCGTGTGTGCCTTCAGGGTGGAACAACAAATTTGACAGGGACGCCTTCAGCGCGGAACAACAAATTAGCCGAAAACAATTTAACGGAGTTCGGGGCGGACGCCTTTGAAGTAGAACACAAATCTATTATGTTTTCTTTGTTAGCATTTAGACTTCATAGTTTCATCCTAGATCTTTCTATCAAACATGCTTCTCTTTTAATGGAGAACTCACTGCTTGAATCCACAGAGGCAAAATAGTTGGTACATACACGTTACCAAAATAACTTCCAGCTAAAAAATATATATATATATTTGGCTCACTCTAGGAACAGCTAATATAAAATTACCAGAGTTTGGCATACAATCTAAGAAGCATAACCCATGTGCCCCATGCTTCAGTCCACATGAAATCCTGCTCACATGCATCAGAAAACTATAGCAACAATCTCCAATCATAGACCTCAAAATTGCAAACAAACAGCCAGGCATTCATTCCCTCAGGGGAGACACTAATCCAAGGAACAAAAGAAAAAAAACTACTTGATACAATCAATCCATGTGAATACCAAAGCAAGAATCCAAAGCCTGGCCAATGGGGAAGAAGGCATGGTATATGACCATATGATGTGGGACCCACCCATGTAGAGGGGATGACAAAAATATGAAATCAAAGAAAATAAAATGATTCCATCTTGTTGATTACAAACCATGTTCCAAATTAAAACATGTTTATTATGATAGTTACCCATGATACAATATAGTATACAATAACTGTGGTCACTGATGATTTTACATAGGCATTTCCCAATTGGGTTATGCAATTGTTACATACATGAAAGAAATATAGCCAAATTACTCATCGATGCAATGGACAGACCTCTGATGGATTGAGCTTTGGATGTGTGGGTGACCAAAATCAGGCGACGGTAGAGTCCAATGCCTTGATTACTCCTCGGCGCCATGTAGCTGTCTCTGGGTCAAAATTCAGCTACCAAGTATGCCAATGTATATGTCTTGCTTCAGTGTCATCAAACCGGGCTTTCTGTTCAAGTGGATCGGCCTTACCCAAACGAATTCTCCATGCTCCAGTTCCTGCGATAATTACAAAAAAGAATAAACAAAGAACACCTATGTACTGGACTCTCGTGACACCATCTATGTTAGGAAAACAATTAAAAAAGTTCATTAGAGCACGTGCTTCTGTAAATTTGAAAAGCAAATACCTAATGATAATTTCACTGAGGAGCTTGAGCTATTGGTTTATATGACATGTCTGAAACATATAAACCCATTAGCCAAAATTGGTTGTTGTTCTTTTAAACAATTGAACAAACATATGACGTGCGAGACAAAGGCGACATTTTTACCCTAAAAAATATTGAAAGCTCGAAGCCGAGAAAGAAGCTCGTCAAGATTCCCATGGTAATGAAGCAAAAAAACCGAACCCAAATCCGGACCTCCCTTGAATCCGTACAGAGTGCTCCCCTTTGCATTTACATGCAAGTAATCTACCAAAAACCAAAGGAAATTCATCAGATCATCATATATTTAGGAGACAACTTCATGGAGGTAGGGCATGTCCATTGAGATTTCATGCTTAATTATCTCAAACCCTAATGACGTCCAGGCCCATCTCAGTTGCATTGGTTACCAGCAGTTCAAACTGGATGCCATCATCTTATCACTCAGGATTTCCTCACAATATTTGAGATTTGGTACTATAACAGCAAAGAAGTAAACCATTTCACTTCTGTGACAAAATCATACCTGTGGGCATTTTCAATTGCAGGAAGGAGAATCATCACTCTCCACGGCCTTCAAACAGCCAAAATGACCTCCATTCTTTCAGTTCTTGGCCAGTTTCCTTCTAATTCTTCCACTGCATTCATCTTTCGAAAAAAAGAATTCATCAGCGGCCCATAATTTATAGAATCTGCTATCGAAAAAAAAGAAAAATGGGTTTGCTATATATAGTGAAATATATATAGAACAAAGAATCTGCTTTGACCTGCAGTTGCCAATTGCTCACAATCAACTAAATATATCCAGGCCATGCACGCAACAATCAAATGGGGACTATGACCCACAGTTGCTGATTTTGCTATATCATGCACGAAAAAATTTGCTAATCAAATGGGGACTATGTCACGCATGCAAAAAAGGGGGAGATCGAACAATTTTGCTAATAAGTTAACTAACTCAACGTCCGTATTTCATACGCAAAGGGATACTAACTTATTCACTCCAAAAAACAAAACAAAACAAAATATATAATGCAAAATATGAAATGTCAATTCATGATAATCAAATTAAGAGCATTGTCAGAGTATCAAGCTTTCATAAATTTTCCGAATCACAAAGTTTTGTTTCTGCAATAACAAAACAGTTACGTACTAATAATGTGAATCTCAGTCAAAACAATTTACATCTATAGCATGCCCATAAGAAGAGAAATTCATGAACAAACAAAGGGCAAAAGTTTTAGTAATCTTATATATATGTACAACCAATATATGAAATTTAACAATCCACACAATGCATTTTTGTACATTCAGTTTAAAACCATACATCAAAATGTGAAACCACACAATGCATTTTTTGAAACAACCCAACAGTTTAAAACCATATATGAAACAATCCACACAATCCACAGTTTGTACATTCAGAAATGTAATCCACACAATGGATTTTCTTAAAGAGTTCAGGATATCCTGTTAACAAATATTAGATGACTTCAATTTGGTGTTAAAGAACAGGATATGTAGAAATGCAATCCACACAATCCACACAAAGCAATTTTCTTAAAGAACAGTTTTCTTAAATCCAGAACTAAATATCATGATACAATGTTTAAAAAAATTCATTGTTATGTTAACATGATACACATGTGGTTAAATTTCAAATGAGATCAAATTGTGTTCAAATTGAGTTCAAATTTCATTTGTTAACAAATACAAAACCAGAGTTCAAATTTCAAAATTCAACACAAAACTTTAACATGGTAGTTTGGTAATTTGCGTACACAACAATCCACACAATCCACAGTCCCATATATGAAATGTTCTATTGTTGTACATTCAGTTTTTGTACATTCCACATAATGCATTTTTGACCCCATATATGAAATTTAACAATCCACACAATGCATTTTTTGTACATTCAATTTAAGACCATTCATCAAACTGTGAAACCACACAATGCATTTTTAGATGATTCATAGATAATACATATGGCATTGGCTGTTACTTAAAGCCTCATAAGTCTCCTAACTAATTCATGTAAAAATATCTACCAATTCAAGCACACAAATTCATTTTGAGTCCAATAAAAATAACAGAATGAATAATATTTGGCAATCCATATGAATTCCAAATGAAACTACCTAATAATTTGGTAAAAACAAAAAGGCATACAAATCTATCAGTTGCAATTTGTGAGGAAATTACCCAAAACAACAACATGGGTATGTATTAAAACAGATAAAAAAGGAAAAACTTTAATGAATCTTCGTAAATATAAAAAAATTGAATGATGCATAGATGCCCAAAGTTCATTAAAAATGGAAAGGTATCCAGTTTTGGGGGCAATGAAGACTCTTTATAACTAAAAGTTGAAGTCTTGATCCTCAAGTTCTTCCCCATCTATATTTCTTTGCATTAAGACGAACCAATCAACCAACTGGAAATAAGATGAAAAACTTGGAATTAATCAAACAACTACAACAACGTCACCCCATCACCTTTACAATCTCCTCACCTCTCCTCTAGCAGAAGATTCTCTCGAAAAATCAGGTTTGATCCTAAGAGAGTAATTCAACAAAATTTGAGGAAATAATAATTAGGGCAAACTGAAGAGGGTCTTCAGTGTTCATTTGCAACATCAATCATTTTAGGATTTTAGTGTTCATTTGCTTGAAATTCTGTGTTCATTTGCATTCAGTATTCAAAATGCAGCTGAATTACACATAATACATCAAAACATCAAGCAACTGAATTCAGTGTTCATCAAAATGATGAATTCATAAAAATGATGAATTCAGTGTTCATCAAAATATAGTTGCAAATATATTTTGTTATATCAACGGTTGAAAATTCAATGAAACTGCTAAATTTCTCAACACTGAATTCAAACTGATGTATTCATCAAAATGTTCATCAAAATGAATTCAGTGTTCATCAAAATGAATTCATTGTTCATCAAAATTCTCATCCTGAAAATGCGTTCAGTTGCTTGATATAAGAACTCCCATTTTTGTTATATCAAGCATTTTTGTTATATCAACACTGACTTTTTGTTATATCAAGCATTTTGTTCATCAAGCATTTTCCAAAACAAACTGAATTCAAAATGAACTCCAATTTTTGTTATATCAAGCATATTGAATTTTGTGTACTCCAAAAATATTGTGTGTAAAATGAACTCCAAAATGAATTTTGATCCAACACTGAATTTTGAATTTTGGATTGATATAACAATATTGATATAAAAATATTGTTGAATTCTGTGTTGGAAAATGTTATATCAATACAATATTCAAAATTGTTATATCAATATTGACATGATTTATCAATACAGATTATTTTGATGATAAATCCTGTATTTGGATCAATAATGTATGTATTAATCCAAATCTGTATTGTTATATCAATATTGACAGGATATATCAATATTGATCTAAATCATGTCAATATTTTGAATACTTGAATTTTGATGTTTTGATGTTTTCAATCCAAATCATGTCAATATTTTGAAATCCTGTCAATATTTTGATGTTTTGATCCAAATCCTGTCAATATTTTGAATCCAAATCCTATCAATATTGACAAATCTTGACATGATATATCAATATTGATCCAAAATTTTGATGTTTCGATGTAATTTCAAGCAAATGGACATAGTATAACATCAAGGATGTTAGGATTTTAGTGTTCATTTGCAACATCAATCATTTTAGGTTTTAAGTGTTCATTTGCTTGAAATTCAGTGTTCATTTGCATTCAGTGTTCAAAGTGCAACTGAATTACACACAATACATCAAAACATCAAGCAACTGAATTCAATGTTCATAAAAATGATGAATTCAGTGTTCATCAAAGTATAGTTGCAAATATATTTTGATATATCAACAGTTGAAAATTCAATGAAACTGTTAAATTTTTCAACACTGAATTCAAAATGATGTATTCATCAAAATTTTCATAAAAAGTTTCATCAAAATGAATTCAGTGTTCATCAAAATGAATTCATTGTTCATCAAAATTCTCATCCTGAAAATGAGTTCAGTTGCTTGATATAAGAACACCCATTTTTGTTATATCGAGCATTTTAGTTATATCAACACTGAATTTTTGTTATATCAAGCATTTTGTTCATCAATCATTTTCCAAAACAAACTGAATTGAAATTGAACTCCAAGTTTTGTTATATCAAGCATATGGAATTTTGTGTACTCCAAAAATATTGTGTGTAAAATGAACTCCAAAATGAATTTTGATCCAACACTGAATTTTGAATTTTGGATTGATATAACAATATTGATATACCAATATTGTCAAAAGAAAACATTGCCTCAAACACCTTACCCATATTGGCTCAACGCATACTCATAAAGATTGGTGTGGTTACTCGTGGCCATGCTCAGTTGAGTTCTATGAAATAAACTCGAATCTCTTAAAACAAAAGAAATATCCGCACGCAAAATTAACTGGTTTGGTGCCTGTAATGTCATTATGTCCCGTCACTTGACCAAATTAATGACGGCAGTACATATTGTCCGTCTAAATATGTTCAAAATCAAAATTTGTTTGTTGCATAGAAAAGATTTCAAAACTGACATGTAACTTGTGCACATTCAATATGTCATGTGGATCTTGTTTGATGGTCTTCAGACTGACAAAGTGGCAAAAGACAAATCATGCAACTACAAATCTTTAAATTAAACAAAATCAAAGAATGCAACACTTACTGTGCTCAAGCCAAGGCTGTTTTCATTGCACTGAATGATAATTGCATCCTCGATCTGCAAGATCTCGGACTCTATAGTAGTGACTCGTTACAGGACTTCTGGTGTGCTCACAAAGCGAACAAACCTAAACAAAAAAATGCATTTCGATATCAATTCCTTGAACACAATCAATTATGGCTGTGAACAAAATGAAGAGGATTACTGACCTTCGATTGTACCCATGGTGAACCAGAATGCATCAGTTGTAGGGTCAGTTTCAAGAGTGATTGCATATCCTCCCTTTGCAATCTGATTCTAAGCAGTCTTCAAATGGGCAAGGAAATGGGTTAATAATCCAGAAGCAAGGAAATGGGCACATTTGATATCAAATTTCTGGCACATTGAATTTGAACACCAACATCCAAATTTGAACACCAAATTCTGGCACATTGATATCAAATGTTGGTGTTGGTGTTTGATATCAATGTGCCAAATTTGATATTTGAACATTCTGGCACATTGAATTTGAACACCAACATCCAAATTTGAACACCAACACCAACAGGATTAAATGTCCTAATTAACAGGATTAAACACCAACATCCAAATTTCAAACACCAACATTGAATTTGAACATTTGATATCTGGCACATATAATTAGGACATTTAATAATTCAAATTTCACATATAATTAGAGTGAATTCATGATTTCACAGAATATACAACTCAAAATGATACTCCAAATTTCAAATTTCAAATCAGGATATCTGGCACAACTCTATCAAATTTTGATTTTATCATTTCAAATTTCAAATCAGGAATATACTTCAAATCACGAATATACTGTGAAAATCCTGATTTGAACTTTGAAATCAAAGCAGGAATATACTGTGAAATCTTGTTTTGATTTCACAGAATATTCAACTGTTATATTCACAGGACATTCAAAAAATGCAATATTCACTCATTCAAGTTGATCCTGTTGCAATTCATAGGACATTTAATCATTCACAGATATTGCATTGAATCATTCACTGATTTTGAATTCAAAAAGTGCAAAACTAATTTTTCAAGTATTATATTCATAAGTTATATTCAAAAAGTTCAAAACTTGAAAATATCAACTTCACAAATATTACAAACCTTTGATATATTGAAAATTTCTAATATATATTGAAAATTTGAAATCATCATGAATATACTCACAAATATTGAAAATATCAACTTCACAAATATTACAAACCTGTGATATATTGATAGTGAGTATATTGAAAGTATATTCACAAACCTGTGAAAATAAATATTGTAATATTTGTGAATATACTCACTTCTTTTGTATTCCATTCGCAATCACTTCTTTTGCATATTTCTAATATATATTGAAAATTTGAAATCATCATGAATATACTTCAATCAATTTCATAGTATATTCAAGATATGTTAGAAATCAGGATAGCAAGATTTGAATTTTCAGGATTTGAATTATACTTCAAATTAAAATAGTTGAAGTATATTAGAAATTTGAATTTTAGATAAAATCAACAGGATTTAGAACTGTATATTCTGTGATAAAATCAAAATTTGAAATTTGAAATGATAAAATCAAAAGTCCAGAATATATCTTGATATAAAATCAAAATTTCAAAATGGAATCAGTGGGATTTCAAATTTTGAAATGATAAAATCAACAGGATTTCAAAGTTCAAATCAGGATATAAAATTTCAAAGTTTGAATGTGACATCAGGATTAAATGTCCAGAATATATATGTGAATTTGAAGTTCAGGATATACTTCAATGTGCCAGTTCAAAGTTCACATACAACTGGATATATATGTGATTTGAAATTTGAAATGATAAAATCAAAAGTCCAGAATATATCCTGATATAAAATCAAAATTTCAAAATGGAATCAGTGGGATTTCAAATTTTGAAATGATAAAATCAACAGGATTTCAAAGTTCAAATCAGGATATAAAATTTCAAAGTTTGAATGTGACATCAGGATTAAATGTCCAGAATATATATGTGAATTTGAAGTTCAGGATATACTTCAATGTGCCAGTTCAAAGTTCACATACAACTGGATATATATGTGAATTTTGACATCACAGAATCTGGCACATTGAATTTTGAATATATATGTGAACTTTGACATATACAAAGTTTGAATATATATGTGAATGTGAACTTTGAATCCTGATGTCACAGAATCCTGAGTATATATGTGGCACATTTAATCCGTCAAACTTAAATGTGGCACATACATATCAAAGTTCACATTTAATTTATCATCACAGAATATATATTCAAACTTCACATTTAATCTGGCACATCCATATATCAAATTCACATATATATTTAAACTTCACATTCTGTGATGTGGATTCTGGCAGATTCAAATTATCTGGCAGATTCAAAGTTCATATTTAATCTGGCACATATGTGAACTTTGATATATATGTGAACTTTGAATCTGGCAGATTCACAGAATCCTGATGTCAAAGTTCACATACAAAGTTTGAATCTGGCACATTGAATTTGACATCAGGATATACTTCAAATTAACAGTATTTAGAAATCACAGAATATACTTCATTAACAGGATTTAGAAATAACAGAATATACTCAAACTTCAGTGATATATTCACAGATTTGAATGTTAGAAATCAGGAATATACTTCAAATTATCAGGATTTCATACAACTCAAACAGATTTCACAGTTTTCTAAAATCAAAATCAGGAATATACTTCATTCAAAAATTTTGTGAATATTCACAGATTCAAAAATCAAAATTGTCAAATTTTCAGTTTGAGTGTATATTCACAAAATTTGAAATCAACTAAAATTATGAACGCAGTCAAAAATCAAAAATCACAAATCAAATTTGAAAATTTGATATACTTCATTCACATATTCACCTGATGTTGCATGAAGGGTTCAAATCACCAACGTGAACTTTTGAAGATCCTAGTTAAACACACCCAGAAACCTTGCAAAAATCTGAAACGACCAAAAAAATTGGCTAACGTGAGAAAAAATGTTGCAAAAACATGAAAAAATGGCAACGTGAGGAAGTTGATTACCTAAATTCCCTCTCCAAAGTAAGATGATCACGGCTGCAGTTGTGTTGGCTTTGCGTGGTGGAAGGATCAAGATGGCAACGTGAGGAATGGAGGTTGAAGATGAGGTAGATGGCAACTCTCCAAATTCCCTCCAAGCTCCGGTTCTACTTCATTTCTCTGATGGCTCTGATGTGATCAAATATTTGATCACATCACCAATTTCCCCCCTAATTTTCCCTCCATTCACTTTCTCTCCTAAGTTTCCCTCCAAATTTCACACCAGATGCCAACGTGTGAGGGTTCTTCAAATTCATTTCAAATTCAACTGGGTTCAATTTCATTCAAATATCCTTCAAATTCACTTCAAATTCAAAAGAGTTCAAATTACATGCAAGTTTAGACTGCTGACTGGGACAAAGCATTATGACTGGACTGCTGACTGGGACAAAATTCAAATTATTCATGCTTTATAGAATAGATATAGATATATATATATATATATATATATATATATATATATATATATATATATATATATATATATATATATATATATCTTGATGCAATTTATCTTGTAGCAGTGTGCATCTCCAAATGAATCAAATGTGCCCTTGGTGTGTCCTCTGAGCGGCCTTTCTTTAGATATGATACTGCCTTTAAAGGCTCAAAGCTACCCTTATCCATCCAGGAAACCTTCTAAATCAAGCCATATTTGGTTTTGTAATAAAACTGCACAATTAAAGTAACTGACTGTGAAACCGGTAATAAACAGATAGTACCAACGGTCAAGAAAATTGTAGTGTCACAAAAAAAGAGAACATATCTGTCGACATTAAAGAGCAGAAGAAAAATTAAAAATAGCATTTTATCCTCATGCCTATGGCAATTATGATGCAAATATCGTCATATACATGGCATGATTATTTTCAAGAGTAAAATACAAGAAGATAGGTTTCTGTCAACTTGGTGCATGAAATGAAAAGAAAAATGACTGGGAAAACCCATCACATACATGAGGATAGAATGTAAGCATTGTTTAGTCAAAACTAGTGCAATCACCATTTAAGCCTATTCCCACAAAAAGATCCAGATTAATTTCTTTAGGTTAAGCTCCTTAATTTTTTGTAATATATAAGTAAAATTAAACATAAAAAATATTAAAATCCAGTTTGATAAACTATCATCAATCATTTACCCCTTTCATTCAAATTCAAACACAAACAACATATGACAAGAGAAACTCAGATGAGATCTCATAAGCCAAAAAGAACTATGGTTTTGATGTAGCAATTACAGGAGAGAACAGAATATGAAGGAGAATCCTCGGATGATCGAGCTAGGGTTTCTAAAACTCGAGGGACGGAGGGTCGAAGCGCCGAGAGACGCGGAGTTCAAGGGGCAAGTGTTGGAGCCACATAGTTTCTGAGACCAACATGGCTAATACGCGATGTTGTTGATGAGCGAGCAGTTGCATGCTAATTCTTTGACAACTAGGAAATCAAATTGGATCCAAAAAATCATACAAGCTGAGGTTAAGGTGCAGCCATCTAAGTTGCATGCCTAGTCAGCATCTAAAAATGCTAGTAGGTTTGCTACTGACAATCTGTGAAGTTGAATGTCATGAAAGATTGTGGTTTTTCAAGTTAGACTTGGAGGGATGCATAAATCAACAGAGTTTACTTACACAACTACTGAAATATCTGGTTGAGTGAGGGGAATGTAGTGTAACACACCGTTAATATGATCATATTTAGGAGCATACACAGGGGCTGGACCATCATTGAGGAACGTATATGGACTGACATGTTTAGGTACATGTAGGGTACTATGTCTCATCAAATAATACATGACATGAGTGATGCAGATGGAGCTAGTCCACACAGCCTTTTCCACTCGCTCTTTCTCTCTCGCACTAGGGTTGATCGTGGGCAAGTGGTAAGCCGTGATTTAGGGAGAGATGTCGGGTTTCGTTTGGGGGAGAGGCGAATCGTGATTTGCTTAATTAATTTTCGTTTGGGCGGCCTGATTATTCATCAGCCAAGAGTAAAGCTCCATTGCATTTCCACACTTAAAAAGCCCGATTATTAAACTGAGCGGCCCAATCAGGCTTTGGGCTGGGAGTGGGGTTTGGTCCAAAATTTAATTGGCTATTTTGGGCTCGGGCTGGCCCGATACCCATATGGTATGAGTATTAACCGGGCTTTTAAGGCTAGCCTGATTAGGTACCAAGACAGCCCATGCCCACTATCCTCCCTACTTCTGTATCTTTATTTAGAATTTTAATGAATTTTATAATCTAATTCTTAAATTTCAATAAAAAATTGTTGTTTTAAAAAGTTTTAAAATTTTAATACATATTTTTATGTATATACTTCAAATAGGTTCATATATTTAAACATAAACTTATATTTTATTAAAAAATGTTGTTTCGGTCGAAACTGGCTGAAACCGATCGAAACCAAAATCACTTGGGTTTTTGCCAAAACTAATCGAACCCACGTAAACCAAGTTGTTTCGGCCGAAACCGAGCAAAACCGACTGAAACCGAGTTCTAGCAGCAATTTCGTCTCGTTTACTCTTTGGAACCGACACGAAACGACCAAAACCACTTTCTGAAACCTCATTCCTTTGTTTGAATCATATGCAAATGTCCAAATAGCAAATAATAAGAAAAATGCCAGTAAGATGAAATTGTTTTTAGGACTGAACAATCAGTGCTCTACTTCTATATCAATATATTTGTAACAAATATTTTTAGCATTTTAATGAATTTTATAATCTAATTCTTAAATTTCAATAAAAATTTGTTGTTTTAAAAAGTTTTAAAGTTTTAATAAATATTTTTATGTATATACTTCAAATAGGTTCATGTATTTAAACATAAACTCATATTTTATTTTTAAAAATGTTGTTTCGGTCGAAACTGGATTTAAACCAATCAAAACCGATCAAAACCGAAACCACTTAGTTCCCGTCAAAACTAATCGAATCCAATTAAACCAAGTGGTTTCGGCTGAAACTGAGCGAAACCGGCCGAAACCGAGTTTTAGCAGCAATTTCGTCTCGTCCACTCTTTGGAACCAAAACGAAACATCCAAAACCACTTGCCGAAACCTCATTCCTTTGTTTGAACCATAGGCAAATGTCCAAATAACAAATAATAAGAAAAATGACTGTAAGATGAAATTGTGTTTAGGATTGAACAATCAGTGCTCCTTGCCCGCCATGGCAGGGCGTTTAGTACAATGCTGTAGTGGCAAATTTATCTTTGCTTCTTATTTGCAGAGCAGTTACTACAAAGATTTATGAGTTTTTTTACTGGCTATAGAGGAAGGTTATGGATTACAAGTTTTCCTTCTTTATTTGCACGATTTTGGTATTAATTTAAAGAAATACGGGGGAAAACGACCCAAACCACTTGCCGAAACCTCATTCCTTTGTTTGAACCGTAGGCAAATGTCCAAATAACAAATAATAAGAAAAATATCAGTAAGATGAAACTGTTTTTAGGACTGAACAATCAGTGCTCCTTGCCCGCCATGGCAGAGAGTTTAATACTATGCTGTAGCGGCAAATTTATTTTTGCTTCTTATTTGCAGGGCAGTTACTACAAAGATTTAGGAGTTTTTTTTACTGGCTATATAGGAAGGTTATGCATTACAAGTTTTCCTTCTTTATTTGCACAGTTTTGTTATTAATTTAAAGAAATACGGGAGAAAAAAAGAGTGTTACTCGGGTGTACTCCATGCAGTAAAAGTTAAGGCAGTAATAGCCTCCCTTCTCAGTTACTAATATATTTGGTTATTAATTATCATTGATTTGTTTTTTACATTGCTTTTTGTTATTCAAACTTATCACCTAAGTTCAACGGAAATTGACGAGTAACGAGTCCGTTCGTCCCTCTACGATTAAGGAAGCCAAATGGCACGAGTCCGTTGTTTCCCTTTGCATCAATTCATCAATCCTTACGGTTTGACATTGCATAAACCATTGCTGATGTAAACACCTTATAGCGTCCCCTTGAAACTCATACATGTACATTTTCTGCAAATTCTTAAGCTATTTGTAATTAGAGAAAGAGACATGTATATTTTCACATGAATGTGTGCAGAATAAGAAAGTGATCAATAAACCTGCACACATATTCTTTGGTCAAAATTTTTATTTTTTATCTCTGTACTAGGTGAACTCAAGGTCATATGTCTGAGCAATGCGTCATACCATCAGAAAGTCATACATGTCGTCTAATATTTTGTCCCCATTTTTGCTTATAAAAATTTTCTTGCTACACATATAAGTGATTGGTTGCCATATATCCTTATATCAAATGTAGTTTATGTTATTTAAGGATATATGTCAAACGAACTATCTGCATAGAATCTGGTCTTTCACCTTTTCTTTCATCTTCTTCACGTAATGCAGTTTCAACTAGAAATACAAAATTGAATCTCTTGTCAAATTGAGTCTTTGGTTCCTTTGATTTCAGAAGCATGCCGTTAATTATTACGAGTACAGGATGGAAGCCAGAATTAGTCTGCCCTATGCAGTGATGAATTCGTGCCAACATCTTTGTTCATACGAGATCTGCGAAATTTCAGAGACAGAGGTGATATTAGGAAAATCATGTATTTTACTACCTAATAGTCTTTTATTGCCTAGTCCATAAACTGCCAAACTGCAAGTTTTCTTACATTGTACTCACTCTAAATTTAGGGATTTACTCTTATCTCATGGTAGCATGCATGAACATATGGCATTTACTTAATATATCTCGTATAACTAAGCTTCATTATGGTTGAATGGACTGGGGAAGTATGTACACAACATCTGGAATGCAAAGTGTTCACAAATGATGGGTTAATATTTTGGGCTTTTTAAGATATTGGTACCCCGATTAAGTCTAAAATGAAAGATTCCCTCAAATTATATAATTTATGATTTGATCACTAAACTTATTATACTGTTTGAAAAGATTCTCCTATTTAAATTTGGAGGATCATATCAAGAATGATGTAATTTGATGGACTCTTTTCAAATTAGACGTGAATATTCTGATCAATATCTAACTAACGCATAAATTTTTATATTAGTGTCCATTTCAAAATATGTTGTAGGTGTCTTAGACTTTCTGCATGCATACTTGCATTATCGATACCAATCTTCTATGTAGTGTAAATTTTTATATCATTTTTCTTTTTGCTACAATGGCTTATTCTATCAGTTGGATATTAATAGAAATAGTAATAATGATTTCTGTATTCTCTATTTTGTTTGCTTTTTTTTCTTTCCCCTACTTAGATTAGCGAGTACACTTGGGATGAACAAAGTATAACTCAAAAAAGTGCATAAAGTATTCAAGAGATTGATCAATATTTCATTCCCCAGTGCGTGTTCCAATTTTTCGTATTGTTGAAGAACTTCATAAAGAGGTTTTAACTGAGAATGTCTCGTAAAATTAATTATGACAATTTGATAGGTTAATATGGAATTGGTCATATCTGTTTTGGGTTATTTTAAATGGATGGGTTGATGCTGAGTTGGATGGCTGACCTTCTCTTCAACCCAACCCCGCAAAATAAGACAATTGTGTTAGGATGATTAGGGCTTAACGAAAGCAGAAATTCTAAAGGTTTGGTTTGATATTTTTCATATATATTTTATTTTTAAGAAAAATGCTACTTATGACTGTTGGGTTACAATGTTATGTAAAGAGGTTTTAATTGAGAAGGTCTCGTAAAATTAATTATGACAATTTGATAGGTTAATATGGAATTGGTCATATCTGTTTTGGGTTATTTTAAATGGATGGGTTGATGCTGAGTTGGATGGCTGACCTTCTCTTCAACCCAACCCCGCAAAATAAGACAATTGTGTTAGGATGATTAGGGCTTAACGAAAGCAGAAATTCTAAAGGTTTGGTTTGATATTTTTCATATATATTTTATTTTTAAGAAAAATGCTACTTATGACTGTTGGGTTACAATGTTATGTATGAGGTTCCTCTTCTTGGCGGGTTTAGATCACTCCTGGGCTTGGTCCAATTCAGGCATTTCTTTTTCTTCGAAGTTAGTCCTTTAATTCCTTGTTGATTTAAGGGCGTGCCGGTTGGTTTTCGATTGCCCAGCCCAGTCTAAAGCCTTATATGTAAACACGGGACACCATCTTCAAGGGTTAATATGTGTCCAATACTTGGGTTCTGTATATAAAGGAGCCCCTCGGGGTAGGCATCAAAACACTTCTCATTCTACCTTAAGGCCTTTCCTTAAGGCCTTTCGAGTTACCTCAGCTTTTGACAGCTACACACAAAAGTTGGCTACCTCAATAATTTTCATTTATCATCTGAAGGTATGTTCGAGTTTATATTTAACCGCAAGTGCACGGGTCGTCATAGCACAATATGGGTCGATCACGGGGAAACTATGAAATAAGTACCAATCAATTTTGGATTATTGTTGCTACGTGATTTCCAATTTCAGATTATAGTTAGCTATGCGATAGACTATAAGTTTATCAATATGAAAAGATGCTAGAGCCAAGTATTCCACCATCATGAATTATTTATAAAACCGATCTTAAAGGTCAATTCATCAAATTAATTCCTTGGATGAGAACATCAAACTAATTCCCAACCCTTGTTCTCACTTACTCTCATGTGAGAACTTGGGTCAAAGTCTAGGATATCTAAATTAGGATTCAACTCTCGTTGATAACCATAATTAAGTATCTCTAATTAATTCAGGATTCAACTCTCGTTGATAACACTAAATTAATAGAAAATTAATCGAAGTATCAAAATACATCAAATCAAAACCCCAACTCTCGTTGATGATTAGGGTTTGATAACAAACTAAACATTCAACAAATTGACAATAAGATGCTTAATTCATAATATGGTTCATAATAGGGTTCAACTCAACCATAGGCATAGAGTCTACTCACAAATGATAGCGATAACAAACAAACAAATCATATCAGAGATCATAAATGTAAAGCAAAGAGGAATAGAAATAATTACGAATGGAAGAAACCAATAGAATTCCAAGCCTTCAATATTTGATCACCAAGAAAATCCACCAAAATTCTTCAAAAAGTAGAGAGAGTAGCCGCCAAAATACCAGAGAAATAACCTAGGAAAAACGACCGTAATATCCTCTCCAAAACTTGTATTTATATTCCACTCAATCCCCATCAAATTCGGGTTCAAAAATCAAGTCAAAATCATATCCGCTCATTGGCACGGCCGTGCCAAAAATGGCACGATCGTGCACTGTAACTGTGCAGAAATTTGCACGTTCTGTCGACTTGGCACAGCCGTGCCAAAATACCAGCTCCGCTATCATGTCTTCCAGAAAAGGTAGAAAATAGCACCGAGCTCAGAAAAATCCGCAAATATATCCGTTGGAATAAGGAGAACACTATTTTCGATTGAAAAATAAGAGAGTTGACCAAAAAATAGGTCATAAGAATCATATTTTGCTCATAAAGAGATGATAACCTCTAATATCGAATGATATTGAAGAAATGCATGTATTAGAGTCAAATTAAGCAAATAATATGCAGAAAATAATCGTGAATGGAGGGGATAAAATATGCAAAATTATTCTCTTATCAAACAACACCAACTAACTTTTTCCTAGTCCTTAGCAAAATAAGTGATAAATTCAGATCATCCATATAATGCATAACAAACTCTTTTCACTGACCATGGCACAACACAAAGCATTATTTTCCAACATAGACTAACACATAATATGCACAACCATGAAAAAGCATAAGTTCCTAGACATTGTCTCTAACAAGGTTTCAATTAATGACATATAAATCGACGTTATGCCCGAATCAAGAGTAAATCACAATGTCATGGCTTGGTTATACGAATCTTTCAAGAAAATGACACTCACACCACACGTCCATCATTCCTTGACGTGTGATTGTCGACTATCATCATTCATGTTATTTTATTCTCTCTCTTTTCACTTTTTGTGAATGAAATCTTAGAATGATTCATGTAGCGAGCATTTGGTCAATGACTTCCAAAATCAGATGATTTTAGGACATTAGGCTTAAAGAAATCATTCGGACCTACTAACTCAAACCACCTAAGTTTCATTTATTCTTTTGTGCACTCCTCCATACTCCATCTTACGACGCGAATCCCCAATGCTTCTTGAGGCTACTCAACAAGAGCTGGAAGAATGATGCACATATCACTCCTTTTTCATCATTTTTTTCAAACATGAATTAGAATTAGTAAGCCAAGTAATCACTTCTCCGTACTAAATTGAATATGTTATCCAAATTCCTTTTAGATTATCAACCACTCTATTCAATTATGACTACGATGATACATGCATCACGTGGATTTATAAGACAAAAAATTAATTTAAGCCATTTCAAGAACATATAACATGGGCACTATGAACATGTTTCATAAAAGTCATATTATCTTATCTTTCCATGTGAAAGAAAAACACACTCCAAGTCATGCCATAGCCAATTTCAAGACTTTGAACAAAATGTAATAATCCGAAAGAGGCTATATCTCTATGCACAAAGAAACTAAGAAATCAAGAAAGTGGGTTTGGTTGGAGGAATAGATATGTATGTGAAAGGATTGGATGTCTCCTTTCTCAATTTTTTTTCAAAACCCTAAAAGTCATAAAGGTTCTAACACTCTTCCCCCAACTTAAAGACAAATATTGTCCTCAATGTTGAAAGAGTATTAGATTTTTTCAAAAGCAACTTAACCTAGAAAGCATAAAAATCCTAATTACAACAAATGAAAGAACACGCCGTGTCAAATAGCGGATCACATATCTTTAATTGTGTAGGAAGCTGCTCAAATAACTTCTTGCGCTCCTCACGGATCTTCCTTCCACCAGCAGCTTTGTGGCCAAGTGACAACCAAGCATATGTGATCCTACAGAAGATACATTTTGTCAAAATATCATTCCATGTGAAAACACACACCAAGTCATGCCATAGCCAATTTCAAGACTTTGAACAAAATGTAATAATCCGAAAGAGGCTATATCTCTATGTACAAAGAAACTAAGCAATCAAGCAAGTGGGTTTGGTTGGAGGAATAGATATGTATGTGAAAGGGTCTCATTTCTCAAAAATTTTCAAAACCCTAAAAGTCACAATGGTTCAAACACTTTTCCCCCAACTTAAAGACAAATATTGTCCTCAATGTTGACAGAGTATTAGATTTTTTTCAAAAGCAACTTAACCTAGAAAGCATAAAAATCCTAACTATAACAAATGAAAGAACACGCCGTGTCAAACAGTGGATCACATATCTTTATTTGTGTAAGAAGCTGCCCAAATAATTTCTTGCGCTCCTCTCAGATCTTTCTTCCACCAACAGCTTTGTGACCAAGTGACAACCAAGCATATGTGATCATGCAGGAGATACATTGTGTCAAAATAATTTAGGCACACTTGCCCATCCAAATAAGCTTTCCACAAAGGGTCGTCAAAATGAATAAAAGAATTTAACGCTAAATGATGACAATCTGAATCTAAAATATATGGAATTGAAGATTGATATTCAGAAATGATGAGAGTGTAGATGAAAACTTTCCTGAAATAGATCGCTAGGCTCTGGTTGATGCAAGGCCTCTGGAGGAGGGAAGAAATCTGGAGGAGAATGCAGCTCAGGCTCAATGTAGACCATCTCGCAGTCGTCTTTACTTAACCTCATCCTCACCATCAGAGTACACATGCTCTACATTCCTCCCTATTCTCTGATACACCTCAAGATGGGGAGATGAATCAGAAGGAAAATATGGCTCAGGCTCATCAATATCGTCAATCTCACTCTTGCCTTCACTAGTCTTCACCTCGTCGTCATCATCAAAATAAAAATGTATCGGGTTTCCAACATGTCTAATATGCACCACATCATCCACGTCTCCTGCTCATCACAATTTTGACATATCGCTGTCATGAGCTGCCTGAACTGCTTGAGCATCTCATGCAGTTGAGTCGTGGTGCTTAGTTCTTTTTGGACTGCATCTCCAGATCTAAGTGAATAATCACCATCATCAGGAGGTGGGGGTGACACAGTCCGCTTATACTCTGCCAGGTTCCTCAAGTACCACCATGCGTCCTTGGTCATATATGCAAAGAATTCTCCATTGCTCATCCGCTGCACAAAGTATCGTGTAGGAGCCTGCAGCCTTATATAGAAGATCTGAAGCAGATGGTCCTCGTGGAAGCCATGGCGTGGACATCCAATCACTAAGTCGTGGAACCTCTTCTAAGTTTGATAGTAGGCTTCCTTGTCAAACTGGGTAAAGTTCACCATTTGTTGCTCAAATGCTAGGTTGATACTTAGCCGTGCCACCTTTATCCTGCCACTGGTTGTTGTACAAAGCACTAAGTTGTCGATACTTAACCATTGTGTCTATGGCAGTGTTCTAAATATCGGATATCTGTCGCGTATTGGCCTAGAAAATTGGATATCGAATTGCGGATATCGGAGATATATCGGGGATATTGACTAAATATCGGAGTGTCATATCGGAGGATTAAAATGATGACATATGCAAGCATAAATGTATCTAAGAAGATATAAACTTTACTAACTCAAATAAAAGTATGTTTTGGTTAAAATTTCTCTCGTTAAACATGAATATCGTGAATATTGACTAAATATTAGAGTGTCGTTTCAGAGACTAAAAATGGTGTCTAATAAACCCAAAACTGGAAGGAAAAACTGAAAAAACTGAAAAACTGAAAATAATTGGCTCAATTACTCAACTTGATCGGAAAACACTCTCTTGCAGAGATTGAATGCCGGACGACGAAGCTCAATCGATTGTCGCCGGAAATTTTCGTCGGACGGAGCTGAGCAAAGTGGCATAAGGACCGGAGTCGAGAGAAGCGGAATGACGTGATTAGATTTAAGGCAAAGCAATGATTATCCCTCAAAAAATCTTGATGCTTCATTGTTTTAAGTAACTGATTTGGGTCGGCAGACTCGGTTCGGATCCACTTTTAAGTGGACCGACCCGCTAACTTTATTTACAAAAATAATGAATTACGGTCGATATTTCAAAGGGATATATCGGCTGCAATATCGGTCGCAATCCGATATTGCGACGATATTTCCCAAAATATCGAAAACCGCAATATTTAAGCCTATATCGGATCGGCCTAGTGATAAAACCGATATTTAGAACACTGGTCTATGAAGCGTTGGACTGACACTCACATGATAAGTGCCATTACACACCATAAACTCCACAAACTCGAAACAATCGACGGACCAGAAACACTCGCTCCAATTTCCATCTGAACAATCTGATGTGACATGGCATCCATCTTACTTGCAAGCAGTGTCATAGCATCCATATCTACCTCTATCATTCTTTCTCGTCTTAACTTCATTCGTCTCTCAGTGTTCAGTCTCTTTGCATGGCCTCGATCTCAGGATTAAAGATGATTAACTCTTCAAAAATTCTGAGTTTTCCTACTCATACAAGGAAAAGAGAAACTGGGAGAAGATCGTCAGTAAAATAAGGATGGAAAAAAGAAAAAAATAGCGTAGTCTAGCAAATCCAAAATTATGCTAATATTAATCCAAAAATTTGTTCGCGTTTATATTTAATCGTAAGCGCACGGGTCGATCACGGGGAAGCTATGGACTAAGTACCAATCAATTTCGGATTATAGTTAGCTACACAATTTCCAATCGGACGAAGAAAATTAGACTAGAAAGTTCATCAATATGAAAAGATGCTAGGGCTAAGTATCCACACTATCATGAATTAATTATAAAACTGATCTCAAAGGTAATTCATCAAATTGTTGCATTGGGTGAGAACATCAAACTAATTCCCAACCCTCGTTCTCACCCACTCTCGTGGGACAACTCGGGTCAAAGTCAAGGATATCTAAATTAGGATCCAACTCTCGTTGATAACCCTAATTGAGTAGCTCTAATTAATTCAAGATCCAACTCTCGTTGATAACACTAAATTAATAGAAAATTAATTTAACTATCGAAATGCATCAAATCAAAACCCCAATTCTCGTTGGTGATTAGGGTTTAATAAAAAAACCAAGAGGTAAATTAATATGAAGTGCATCCAAGACTAAACATTAAGCAATTAATTCAACAAATTGATAATAAAGCGATCAATTCATAATATCATTCATAATATGGTTCAACTCAACTCTAGGCATAACAATCAAACAAATCATATTAGAGATCATAAATGTAAAGCAAAAAGGAATAGAAATAATTACGAATGGAAGAAACCAATAGAATTCCATTCAATATTTGATCACCAAGGAAATCCAATCAAATTCTTCAAAAAGTAGGGAGAGTAGCCGCCAAAATTGACATCTAGGAAAAACGACCCTAATCCTCTCCAAAACTTGTATTTATATTCCCCTCAATCCCTATCAAATTCAGGTTCAAAAATCAAGTCAAACCCATAACTGCGCATTGGCACGGCCGTGCCAAATATGACATGGTCGTACACTGTATGTAACTGTGCAGAAATCTGCACGTTCTGTCAACTTGGCACGGTCGTGCCAAATATGGCACATTCGTGTCAAAATTTAAGCTCCGCCTACAGTCTTTCAGAAAATGTAGGAAATATCCATGAGCTCCAAAAAATCCACAACTATATCCGTTGAAATCGGGAGAAAGCCATCTTTGACTGAAAAATAAGAGAGAAGACATAAAAATTAGGTCATAAAAATCGTATTTTACAAATAAAGAGATGTTAAGGTCTAATATCAAATGATATTGAAGAAATGAATGGATTGTAGTTAAATTAAGCAAATAATATGTGCATACCCATGAATGGAGGGGATATAACGTGCAAAAGTATACTCTTATCAAAGTACATATACATTCTTAGTCGTTCTTCATCCTTTTGTTTGGTTTTTTCCTTTAGAGGAGATGGTTGAAGCAAGATGAGTCATATTGGGAGTTAATGAGGGCGGCATGATAGTGATTCTTTTTAGATTTTACCCTTTTACGACCAGTGACAATCTTGATTATAGATCGGAATTGGATGGGTTTAGTAATGAGATGTAATCAAGCCTACTTGGAAGCTAACTCAATGGATGATTAAGGGAAGGGCTCCCATCATAGTCAGGGAGGAGGGGGCCAAGCATGAGTTTCATCTAACTCCAAATGTATGTGAGGCTCTAAAGGTCTATATATAGAAGGGCTCTAATGATCAATCTCACATCCCCAATGCTATATATGTCTTCCCATACAAGTATGTGCACTTCCATACTTCGATCAGTCAGAGTTAATTTTTCCACATCCCTATGTAGTTCAGCTTTGATGCCTAACGAGAAGGTTTGTTTTCCCAATGAGGGAGAGGTGGGGATGTATGTCAAAGATTTAGCCTTATGAGGGAGAGGGTTTGTTTTCCTCTACAACATTTTATTGTCGGTGCTTTAAAATTTATTACCATACTCATGCCAACTAACTCCCCCAACTTTATGGGAGCGAATTATAGCTTTTACTTGTGTTTGCCTTAAGTATGAGGTCAAGCTGGCTATTATCTTTTTTAGATTTTTCTTTCTGTTAAAGAGCATACTTCGGTTGCTTGTTTTTATATGATGTTTTGTCTGAAGAAGTGTCTAATCCGCAAGCTCTACTCGACCAGCCATGAATGGAATCAATCATATGTTTTTGTTAATTTGCATCTAAGGACTAACTTTCCTACTAGTTGGAGAATCTTAATATGAACATAGAGAATTAGGAATTGTTGGATCCGAAGGAATACAGTACTGCATATGCATTGAACAATCTTCCTTGACAAGGAGAATGCTGACTTCCTCCTCCCCAAGGAAGATGCTTTAGAGGAAACATGTGTATGCTTTCATTGCCATGTTTGCATCGAAGGACTAACTTTCCTACAAGTTGGAGAAACTTAATATGAACGCAGAGAATTAGTAATTGTTGGATCCGAAGGAGTACAATACTGCATATGCATTGAGCAATCTTCCTTGACAAGGAGGAGGCTGACTTCCTCCTCCTCCTTAAGGAAGATGCTTTAGAGGAAACATGTGTATACTTTCATTGTCATGTTAGTACGTTTTTACCAATTTCTTAATCGTAAAGGGCTCACTTTGATTTTCTTCCTTAACAGAAATATCAAGTCAGGTACCATAGTCTACCCTAAAACGGGCAAATGATTAAAGGAGCTCATCTTAGGAAGAACTTAATAGTGATAGTTATTGGTTAAGATGACAACCTTACGTTGTTGGCTTGGGAGGGAGGGTTCCATATCAAGCAAAAAAGAAATATACACTAAAACAATTCTTTCATATAGCGAAGACACCTTGGTCCTACTCTAGGCACGTCCAATGATATCCCATCTTGAAAGCGCAAAAGGGAGGGCATTGCAACGGACTCAGGGAGGGACATTACATGCTAAGTGAGTGTGAGTGCTCTGGGCCCTCTTGATATAAAGCTAAAGTGTGACTTGACACATCATCAATGAATCAGATGTCTTGGATTATTGCATTACCACTAGGGTGGTTTAGAATGCTTATCTTGCCATGAATTGCTGGGGATAGTGAAGTTTGAGACACAGATTATCTCGACCACCATGGTTTAGCATGCTATTCGAGTACCATACTTCTAACATTTGACGTAACATTTTCCTTTTTTCTTTTATCATTAGTCTTTGACAACTACACTGTGGTTTCTCACATATGGTTGGTTGTTCGTTCCACCAAGCCAAGGTAGCGAATGCGGGACATCATCACCTCTGGGATCGATATAACTAGTTTTAAAAGGAAGGCCGAGGAAGGTACCAAAGCCGCAACAGATGCTAAGCATGGCTTGTTGCTGAAGTAAAGATGTCTACCTTACTAACTCTATTATGTGTAGAAGAGCTGACAAGGAAACTCTACTGCCTGAAACTGGAAAGGTCTCATGGATAAGCAAAAAGAGGACGCCTTAGTCCTTGCAAAGGAGTAAGATACTTTACGAGCTCAGAAAGAGCTGACAATGGAACTCTACTGCATGAAGCCGGAAAGGTCTCATTCTAAAGATAAGCAAAAACAGGATGCCAAAGTCATTGCAAAGGAGGATGATACTCTTCAAACTAAGAAAGAAGGCTGGAAAAAGGAAAGTGCTCGCCTCCTTGAGGAAATTAGGAAGCTAAAGTAGATTGATCCCCCAATATAGATTCACAGTTAATGTGCTAGAAGATTTTAAGGAGTCCGTATACAATCCAAATGTGGCAATGATGCTTACCAGATCGATGGGGACTTTCCTGACTGTGGTATCAACTTTTCAATGCTCAACATGCTCCCAAATTTGATGGAAGGAGAAGACAATGATAAGGAGTAGGTGGATGGCAAAATGGATGGGGTTAACAAAGATTAGACCTAAGCTAAGGACGTGTGTTTAGCTTTTATTAAGCAATTCTTGTACTTTCGTGCTCGAATGCCTAATTTTGTATTCTTTTTATGATTAATGAAAACATCCTTTTGAACTTATTATTGCTATCCTCATCAGCCTCTTACCTAGATAACCAAGATAGGAGACTTATGTCAAGAGTAATCTTATCTCGATATGGGGGGCTGACTCGATGGGTTTGGATGTGCATTAGTCATGGATCCGCTTGTCTACTCTGGTTTAGCCATTATGTTGATCCCCTTACGTAGCTCGAATCCGGAGGAGAGAGTTGGACCTCATCCCAATGGATGGGTCTACTCTGGTTGGGTAGAAGGAGCGTTAATCTTGCACCCGTGTTTGCAGTTGTTAATCATGGTTTCACGGTCGCTTTTCAATCGTATGTTTTTCGTGCGCATACCTTCTTGTTCGTACGCGTATTTTTGTGACCTCATCTTGTATCCCGAACACGCGAAGTTATATGTCGTTGTGACCCTCTGAGAGAGTACTTACTTGTGGAATTATTTGTGAACGTCATTTCATGGATCGTTCTCCCACAAATCATCTTTGAATGAAGGGGTGTCGTAACTTATCTTTTTATTTTTAGTTCTGTTTTCCGCTAGCCTAGCACGTGACCGATCATCGTAATCTCAATTCTCTTGTCGACACGGTCGTCCCAATATTTTTCTTGTATTTATCGGACACCGTTAGACTGATATTTCACCCTAATCATCTTTAATCCCTAATTAGCCTAGTTAATTCAAGATTCAAACCCTAATCAAATCTAATTAAATCCTAGGGATCTTACGTTTCACATGAAATGTTTCCTAGTTAAATGCCACACTAATTCTACCTTCCACCTCACACACACACTCTCTCCAATCAAGCTAAGTGTACCCCCTTTTCTAACCCCAAATTGCAACAAACCCTCACCTAACAAACCAAGCACGCAACCTAGGGTTCTAAGCTTCCAGCAGCAGCCGCCATCAACTAAAAACCCATGACACCTCCCCTCAGGCCGGCGACCCCCTCTTCCCTTTGCTCCGGCCACCAACATCCGGCCACCTCCTCCCCTCTCTTCTCTCTCCCCTATATTTTTCCCATCTCTCTCCATTGGAGCCTATAACAACCGAACCCATCAAAAAACTGCCGATCCAGTCCTTGGAACTCACGGCAGCCGCCCCCTTTAGCCCCGTCGCCGACCACCTGCATCCCTCCGGCCAACCACCACCAGCAACCGACAGCAACCACCTTCCCTCCTCAAAACTGCAAGCAACTCCTCCATCCACATCAAAACTTTCCACCTCTCCTCCATATGCTCGGCCTTCCCTCTCCCCTTGCGGCAAAACTGTCCGACAGCCCCTATGGCTGGCCAACTCCCTTCGCGCATCTCTCCTCTCCCCTAAAAACTGTCCACAGCCATCCGAACCCCACAAAACAACTCTCCTCCTCCACGACAGCCCCACAACTGTCGCATCACCACCCACGGCTGTCCACGAACTGCCGGCCAGCCCCTCTTCGTCCACTTGCCGGTCTTCCCTTGTGCAACGACCTTTCGGCAGCCCCTATCGCGTTCGTCTTCCTCCCGCTGCCGCCTTCGCCGCTGTCCGTTGCCTATAGTTATCACCGTCCTCACCGTAGCACGTCGTACCCTTGCACGCTACCGGAATCCAACCCTGACATCGCTACCCGACGTCAGTGTAGCTCTCGCGTTGTGTTGAGGTATATCACTGATCCGTAGGAACCCGCACCCGCATATTTAAACAAGATAAAAATCGTTAATTTTCTTTGCTTTGATAAATCACTAATTGAGATTAATAATACGTGACTGTAGGCTGGATGATTGATTTGGAGAACATAGGAAGATTCTGGACTCTTGATCGTGTGACTTACGGACGTTGTATCAGGCAAGTGAAACTTGCACAGTAAATTGTTAGGCCATGTTTAGGCCATTCTGTAGTTTTGTGGAAAAGAGACTAGGCGGTGAAATGATAGTCGCCTGGACGCCATATTTGATCTAGCTTGACAACGAAGCTAGATCCGACACCCCATATTTGATCTAGCTTGACAACGAAGCTAGATCCGACACCCTTTGTCATGTCATTTCATGCATACTACATGTCATGTTTAATTTTGATAAACTGTACGTGTGCATTAACTGCTTTTTATACTATCATATCGCATATTGTCATGTCATTTCATGCATTGAATGTCTTGTAATGAATGTGTAGCAGACGCTACTATTGAAATGTAAACTGCGGCGAGTAGGATTTTGACTACTACATCATATAATGAGGCTAGGTGCACCCCTATGTCAAATTGAAAAATACTTCCTGGTTCGTGATCCAGAAGATGAGCGCCAGTCCATATACACGTGGAGGGGTAGGGTTAAGCGGTCACTCAGCGTAGAAGTGTGCATGTACAGCAACTTCAGCTGCAAGACGTAAACCCTGTGCACGATGCGAACACATGTTTTACTGCTTTTCATGAAATATTAGTAGCTTTTTGCTACGACGTGCCATGCACCGTAAAATATCATGCTCATCTTAAACTGTTGCATCCATAAATAAAATGCCATGTCATCATTTTTAAACTGCTAATTGCATTCATTTTATAACTGCTGTACTTTATGTTTCCTTACACAAAATTCTCCTTTTTTCTTTTGGAGATTTTTGCTGACATTTTCCCTTTTCTCTTTGGGTGTCACATGTTAGGTTTGGGCCTGAGTTAGATGTTGTGGACGACAGTTTGTCGACACGAACTTGAGGTTGGTTATTATCTATGTTTTAGCTTCGCCCATGCTTAGGGGCCTCTCCTTTCAGACTCATGTGTTTCCTTTTATGATTATCTCTGGATGTTTTGAATTTAACGTTGGATGTAATGTTGAATGTTGGTTATTATTACCTGCTTTCAAATTTTATTACTATTGTTGTTTCTTTTGCAATGCAAGAATCTGCGAACGGATGAACACAGAGACGTTTATCAGACTGCAGCTTCACAGCTTCAGTCTGAGCGGAGCTCTTCGCGTCTCGCCTTCCAAACTTAGGAAGCGGGGCGTGACAGGTTTTTGTGGTGGCCGATGCAGGTCGTTGCACCTGCGAAATATCGAAACAACGATAATAATAAAACATCCATTGAAACATTCGAAACATTCGAGTAATAAAATTTGAATCTAATGTGATGGTTTTCCTTGTTTTAAATGGTAGGAAGGCTTAGATAGATGTCCAGGTTTGATAGTCAGGCACCTTCGTTAAGATTTAGTTATACTCGTCTTAGGATACCCTAGTAGCCTCCCACTCGGCTTTGACCATATTAGATTTCTAGAGTCTTTCGTTCGCTTGGGTCCATCAAATTTCGAGCTCAGCAGAACGTAATCTTGATCCTCTAAGGACCATTTCCCTGAGATCTCTATGACAGTCTAGTTCATTAGAAAGTCTTAGTGCTAAGTTTCTCCTAATCTCTAGTCGGCCCAGTAATTAGAACCCCTGATTTCTACATTTTCCTAATCATTATACTCTTGAGCCTAATGGCCATAGAATCCCATCGGAGCAGATTCATTAAGTTTTCTCACTCGTACGTTTTAAATATTTGATTCACTTCCTTGTTTTCGATTCACGTGATTCTCCATGACGTTCATCCTCAATCGTTGAATCTTTCCCATTATCATCCTGATCATTCGAAAAACAATTTCAATATTATTTATTTTGATTTTCTCTCCCAGTTTAAAGTCTTTGAAAACATTTAGCAGGAGATTAGACTTCCTATCATTCAGTTGACTTAAATGCATTTTTTTTGAATTTCGAACCGTTTCGTCGAAATCTTTAAATTACTATCTTATAATATTTTCTAACATATATCTTTCATACTCATGCGATTATCTTATATAATGACTTTTCGATAATCAAATATACCATTCCTTCTCTCATTATAAATATACTGCTCAAACTTATTTCAAACAACTTATTTTACCGACTTCTAAATATTATTTTTTATGCGAAAGAGAACTTCAACTTTTCAAGTATGTTCCTTTTTATATTCTTCGCTTTTTCCTACTCCAAAGTTCTTTGTATGAATCTAGTTCCAGTTGCAGAACGGTCACTTCATTTCTATACTAATTATTTTTCGTCAAATTTCTACTTCATATCTTAACTTATAACAGCTACACGCTATTCTTCTGCATTTTTTATATAATGATATTAGTATATCTTTCTTTTCCTTACTTAAATATTCACAATTATATCTCTGTTCCACCTAACTAAGCTATCTTCTTATCCTCGCCTATCCTGAACCCGTTCATCCCGATCTTGTTTCGTTACGCTATTTGATTTCGGTTCCCTTGCTTTTGCTTAATCATCCTACTAGTGCTTGCCGTTGCGTATGTCAACCTTAGTTTAGTGGTGGGCCCATTAGGATTATTGTGATGTTGTCGTGGTGCATGTGTATATGTAGAGTGTGGACCCGTGTGTGTGAAGCCCTGCGTACCACTCATGTATGAGTGTGCTACCCTTAGTATAATAATGATTGTCTCTTGTATTATATATGCATGCTCAGTGTTATTCATGATATATATGAATTTGTATGAATGATAATATTTATATATGTGTGGATAGCTATAACACTTTAGGGATGACTGTGTATATTAGAATTAGTGTTAGAATATCTATTAGTGGTGTATGTAGTTTGAAGATACTTGTAAATGCTTGAAATAGTATATTAGTAAGTCATGTGCATGTTAGGTGTAATGATAATGTGTATACTTGTAGTTAAGTGTGCATGGCTACTATATAATCTACAAGTTAGTACGTATGAGCGTGTGCTCGTACGTAGATATGTGTGTGCTGAGTTATAGGTAGATATATACATACTGCATGAATATGTGTGATATACGTATGGTAATAGGGTTATGATTTTGTGTAGTACTGATTGCCTTTACGGGATGTTGTGTGTGTGTGCGTGTATACCATGAGGTATACACGATTATTGTATGTCGTAACTATGTATGGATATGTATATGTAGTAGTATACTAATTATATGTAAATGGCTATGGTATATATATATTATATGTATGTGACTATACAATGTATGCATGTATGGGATAGTGTATTATGATTGTATACGTGTACTGATATTTGTAATATTATTATAGTATGTAAAATGATTGCATTATAGGGTGTTACTTGACTAAATATAAAGTGTGATTGATATTATTGTATATATATGATAGCATGTGTTTTACCTGTATAGTGTGACGAGTAATATGATTACGTTGGTATATATATAAGAGTGATGTGTTGGTATAGGTATAAATGTCGTGTTATGTATATTAAGCATTCTGGTTCTTGTATGGGTCTTTGAGTTTCACTCAAGCTTGAGTGGGTATGCTCTAAGTGTATTGTTATATTTGTCTGTGGTTTCCGTACAGTGCTATGAACATAGTAATAGATGATGTGTGTACAGTGATAGGTTTGGTTGTGCATGGTTACGTTACACACATGGTTGTGGGTAGCTATACCATTATATGCATATAGGTGTTGGTCTTGTAGTATAGTTATTACTAAGGTTTTACATGTTTAAATGTATGTATGCTAGCTAAACTTGGTGTGTAGAATGTGCTAAGTATATAGTGGTATGAGTGGCATGTATGAATAGAATATTAGCGTGTGTGGGCGTGCACCATGCACGTGTAAGTATATGCTTATCTATAGGTGTTTGCGACTATGATATGTGTGTTGCCTCTTGAATATAGTTATAGGATTGTATGTGATGTGTAAATATGATGAAGTATCTGCGTGTATTAGAATAACTATAGTATAAGGGTGAATATATATTAGATATAGCAAACATGATTTAATATTGTATGGTGTGATTACATGTGTTGATATGTTTGTGGTTGTATGTACACTAGGATGTATAGGGAGTAGTATATTCATGTTCGTTTTGTGCATAGGTAGTTACCTATACGTGAAGTGCTACGATTTTATTTGCTGGTGTAACTATTTTTATGTAGGTATCAGTACCATGGTTATGTGATAAGTGAGATAACTATAAGGGATGTACGTGACTATATGAATAATTGAAGTACGTGTATGAATTTGACTGTCTATGATAGGAATAAGTATAGAATGTGCATATATATATATACACGTGTTTGTGGTATTAATGTTTGACTATCTAATGCATATATAAGCCATTGTAGTAACTATACATGGTTCGAATTATAGTGTGAGATGATTGGGGTAGTTATTAGAATGGCTAGATATATTTTTAAAGTTAGAAAGTCTGAGGACGGACTTTATTCTAAGGTGGGTAGGATGTCATGGTCGCTTTTCGATCGTATGTTTTTCGTGCGCGTACCTTCTTATTCATACGCGTATTTTTGTGACATCCTCTTGTATCCCAAACACACGAAGTTATATGTCGTTGTGACCCTCTGAGAGAGTACTTATTTGTGGAATTATTTGTGAACGTCATTTCACGGGTTGTTTTTCCACAAATCAGCTTTGAATGAAGGGGTGTCGTAACTTTAGACTTCGACATTTGATCTTTTTATTTTTAGTTCCATTTTCCGCTAGCCTAGCACGTGACCGATCATCGTAGTCTCGATTCTCTAGTCGACACGGTCGTTCCGATATTTTTCTTGTATTTATCGGACACCATTAGACTGATATTTCACCCTAATTATCTTTAATCCCTAATTAGCCTAGTTAATTCAAGATTCAAACTCTAATAAAATCTAATTAAATCCTAGGGATCTTACGTTTCACATGATATGTTTCCTAGCTAAATGCCACACTAATTCTACCCTCCCCCCCTCACACACACACTCTCCAATCAAGCTAAGTGTACCCCCCTTTTCTAACCCCAAATAGCAACAAACCCTCTCCTAACAAACCAAGCACGCAACCTAGGGTTAGCTTCCAGCAGCAGCCACCATCAACTAAAAACCCACGACACCTCCCCTCAGGCCGGCGACCCCCCTCTTCCCCTTGCTCCGGCCACCAACATCCAGCCACCACCTCCTCTCTCTTCTCTCTCTCCTATATTTTCCCCTCTCTCTCCCTTGGAGCCTAAAACAGCCGAACCCATCAAAAAAACTGCCGTTCCACAACTCACGATAGCCGCCCCCTTCAGCCCCACCGCCGGCCACCTGCATTCCTCCGGCCAACCACCACCAGTAACCGGCCGCAACCTCCTTCCCTCCTCAAAACCGCAAGCAACTCCCCCATCCAAATCAAAACTGTCCCACTCTCCTCCATATGCTCATCATCCCCTCTCCCCTTGCGGCAAAACTGTTCGGCAGCCCCTATGGCCGGCCAACTCCCCTCGCGCATATCTCCTCTCCCCTAAAAACTGTCCACAGCCATCTGAACCCCACAAAACAACTCTCCTCCTCCACGGCAGCCCCACAACTGCCGCATCACCACCCACGACATTCCACGAACTGCCGACCATCCACGAACTGCCGGCCAGCCCCTCTTCGTCCACTTGCCGGTCTTCCCTTGCGCAACGACCTCACGGCAGCCCCTGCCGTTCGTCTTCCTCCCGCGGCCGCCTTCGCCGATGTCCGTTGCATATAGTTATCGCCGTCCTCACCGTAGCACGCCGTACCCTTGCACGCTACCGGAATCCAACCACCTGACGTCGCTACCCGATGTCAGTGTAGCTCTCGCGTCGTGTTGAGGTATATCCTTGATCCGTAGGAACTCGCACCTGCATGTTTAAACAAGATAAAAATCGTTAATTTTTCTTGCTTTGATAAATCACTAATTGAGATTAATAATACGAGACTGTAGGCTGGTGACGCACCCGAAACCTACACCTCGGTTCCACCTGGCGGTGTCACGATCGCCAGGCGTAGTATGGTCCCTAGGCTTCAATTCCGAGCTCAATCTGCAAGCGGACGGTGTCGAGTTATAATATAAATGATATCGAATCCCACAGGGACGGTGATAGTGTGTATGGATTCTCAGTTTATTTCTAGATCTCGAAGTGAGATAGCTACGGGTTGAAATAGTAGTTTGGGGTGTTGATGTGGTTTCACTAATCAAAAGGACTAGGGCATTAGGGATCACCACTAAGATCGTTGGGGGTCGACGTTGGAATAGGATCCTTACGTTGCATTAGGGCTAGGGGATTAATTTCCCAATTCGTACCACTCTCGTGGGTTAGAATTGCGAGGTATTTCGGTGGCTCTCGTTTTGACGCAATGGCGGTAGCCGTCAACGTAGCGGTATAGTTCGTCGATGGATCCCTTCAAGGCACTAGCCGGGCATGGTCACGAGCCTCGATTGGATCCACCGATTTCCCTATTCGAATCCCTAGATACCCCTTAAGCACATCAATTTCACAGACCGTGGGCATGATCTCAGTACGGGTTATCGAGGGATTCGGTAGCATTGGCCGAAATACTTCCCTAAACCCTAATTCAACGTAGAGATACAGATCTACGTCTTTCCCCTAGGATCCTAGGGCTAACCCATCAACCCTAGAAAGATCTAGGGATTCGGTAGGATTGACCGAAATACTTCCCTAAACCCCTAATTCAACGTAGAGATCCAGATCTACGTCTTTCCCCTAGGATCCTAGTGCTAACCCATCAACCCTAGAAAGATATACTCACACATGGCGCTAGTAGCTGATAAAAACATCATTTTTAGAGATGAAGACATTATAGCAAACAAAAGAATAGAGATAAAAGACTTACGGTGAGAAATAGATAAGAATTTCAGTTTATAGATCCAGAAAGATTCCAGATTTCCAAGCTCAAAAACAATCAAGAACAGTAGCAATAATCCGAAGATGACGATCCAATAATCTCTTACAAAAATTAATCTCAGGACTCCCCAAGAATCGCTTAGCTCTCCTCTAAAACTATTCAGAAAATCCCCTAATGAGTCGCTCCCAGATGTCGCACAGCTCCCTCAGCCTTCAGTCCCCCGTGTTGCGCAATCAACGGCTTCAGTAAAACTTTCCAAAAATGGCCCTGGAGTTGTCGACCGAGTAAGCTACTCTTCGAGTAGTGCATTGCTCGTTCGGTCGCTCGGCCCGAGCAGCTGAACTGCACAGAGCACGACAGGGAATCGAAAAATCTCCAAATCCTTACTCTGCCTGCCTGGGCCGAGTCAGCTCAGCTCGGTCCGAGCAGAGTCTGACTCGGTCACTGAAGAGCTACTCGGGCCGTGCGCTGGAATTGCTTCAGCTTTGGAATTTGACGCTGCTTGACCGAGCTGATGAACTACTCGGTCCGAGCCAGCCCGTATCAGCTCCCTTTTTCTTCTTTGCATCTGCTCGACCGATCAGCTCCTCTGCTCGGTCGAGTCGTCTGGGAAAAACTCTCCAGGAGCTGCTGAAGCTCTCTCCTCTCCTCCTGCTCTCTCTCCTGCTTTCTCTCTTCTCCTCCAATGGCTCCAAAGGTATGGTGAACTCCTCCAGAGCCTCGCCAATGAGCTCACGAACGTGTCGGATGTGTCCATACCTAAGTGGGGGTCCCAAATCGCTTCAAAATCCCTGAAAACTCATAAAACACAATGAAACTCGAATATATCGTCAGAAATGCAATATCGTATTAAAATGTGGGATTTGGATGCGAAAATGACATGTGATGCAATGAAATGATGATATGAAAATAGTGGAAAATATGGACACATCAAAATCCCCCAAGCTTACCTCTTACTCGTCCTCGAGGAAGACGAATAATCGGTACGCCGGGAGGAAAACAACAACAAAAAGAAATATGAAAATAAAAATAGAAAGAGAGAAAAAGTAAAAAGAGAAGGGAATAGAAGTGAGAGGAGAGTGCTAGGGATGATCAGTCAGATCTCAGGACTGAATAATATATCACGATGCTCTGAATGATAAACATACATGCTACGGGCAAATTCTAGTTTTACAAATTATATGACTAGCATGCAATGCAGGCAAATGATATGGATCTACTGAAATAACGCCATCAAATCATATTAATCTCATGCAATCCCTAGAGTCTAGTATAAAGAAGTCGGCAACGCCCTTTTCAATCACAGATACACAAGGAGCATAAAGAAATCACACAACATGCAATAGAGAATAGAAAAATTCATGCCATTCAGATATTCATTTCGATTCATGAAAAATCTCCAAAAACTAAAACATTTCGTAAAGTTTAGGTATTATTAAACCTCCCCGTTATGCACCGTCTCCACTCTAATGTCATGCTCACTCATGTGATCAGTTGGTTTACCCCCCAAGCTTAGCTTGAGACGTCGCATCTGGGAATATGATATGAAATTATTTTCTTTTTCTTCCCAGTATAAGTGATAGCTTCTAATAAAAGGATACAAAATGATATTTATTCATTTTCTTTTTTTCCTTTCTTTTGCACATATGAATATATACACATTTCTTTTTCTTTTCTCTCCTTTTTTCATTTAGAAGCTATACTTTTCCTTTTTGGGTTTGGGAAGTGAGATGCGGTAAAGATAGCTGTGGGGTGTAACCAACTGATATGTAGAGATATATATAGATATGTGGAGAAAGAAAATAATATAACTATCGGTTCACTCATAAGAGGGTGCACAGCGGGTTGATAAAATAATACACTAACTAAACTCATAGATAGCATGGATATTTTCATTCCTCTAAACGAATACTGAAAAGGCATGCAGTAATAAGCACAATATCAGCAGGCATGCAAACAGAAGTGACTGAGACAAAAACAGATGCTCCAAGTGTTCTAGTGATGCATGAACCTAGGTGCATTACCCAACATAGTTCATACTAGATACTAGTTCATGCATTCGATTTTCAATTCATTTTAAGCATTAAATCAGATAGATCAGCAATAGAAATGCATGCATATAGATAGTAAAACTGAAATTTACCCAAATAGCATGTCATCGAAAATAAGCATCGTAAAAGACTAATAAGGCCACGAGAGATATCATCATGCGGAACATCCTTAGTAAATAAAAAGAAAAAGGTGGAGAAGGTAGGAAAAATAAAGGAGAAGAGATGCATGCATGGTGAAAATAGAAAATATGATGCAAAATGAGAAAAAAGAAAACGACGTGAAAAAGCGGTGGAAAAGTGAAATGAAAGCTGAAATAAGGGAGGAAAATGTAAAAGAAAAAAATCAAAAATAAAGTGGTCGCGCTCATCCCCCAAGCTAAACCTAGCAGTGTCCTCACTGCTAAGAAAACGTTCGTGGGTGGGAGATGATGCTAAAGGGGTGGGGTGGGGTGGGGGAATAAAATAAAAAACCGTGCAAAAAGGAAAAATAAAAACATGGAATGATGCAATGATGAAAGAAATATGATGTATGGGTGACTCCTCCCCCAAGCTATGTAAGTGTAAGGCCCCGAACAGACAGATGTGCACAAAATAAATAGGGGAGCCAGAAGCGGGTAAGGAAGACATCAAGCAAAGGCACCACCTTCTGGAGGTGGTGACCTCTGCTGTGGACCAGGAGCGGTTGGTGGGTCTAGATGGAAGTCATGAGGAGGGTTGGTGGTGAGATTAATGGTGGCAGTGGAGGGCTCAACAGAATATAACACCAGGGTAGATATGAGATCTAATGTGACAGCCAACTCAGAAGTGGTAGAAACAGGCTCTGCAGAAGCCTGAGAAAGTGAAGCACTGAGTGGTGCAGAGGGGGTCACAGTGTCTGGCCTGGGTGGCGGAGCGCATGTGCAAGGATAACTGGAGGTGGGCCACGGTACCGAAGCAGGTCTATAATAGAAGTCAGGTCCGACTCGACACTAGATCGGTGTGTCGCCGTTGAGAGTACAAAGTCCTCGAAATCCCTCCATGAGCGGAAAGTCGACTCCTCTAACACGGTCAGGCGAGCGTCTGAAGTACGTGAGTCGGGTGGAGGGCGAGGAATGTGACGGTGAGTCACCACTCTCGTGAATCGGTCCTGTGCAGCTGATGAACGGTGCCTAGCATGGAAGGTAAGAGAGGGTGAGCTCGAAGGCAACTCAGAAACGGCGGAAGAAAGAGCTGTCGTCGACACAGAGGTGCGGACAGACGTCGAGACACTCTCCGTGAATATGGCCGCGGATAAGGAGGAAGTGGTGCCAGAAAGTGGAATTTGGTGACCTAAGCAAAGAGGAAGTGAAGCTATCAGGTCGCTGAGAGGAGGAAGAGTGGGAGCAGGGTCGTACTCTGAATAATCTAGATCGATGAAGTCAAGAGCAGACTCGAAATTAGTGCCCTCTGGCAAGGAAACGGTGGAGACAGAAGTCTGAGTCTCGGGACAAAAGGTGAAGACAGTCCCTGAAGACTCGACTGTGGTGGGGACGATGGATACAATGGTGGTGGAAGTAACTGCTCCAGAAGATGATGGGTGAGAAGGTGGGGCTGGGAGGCCGGCAAATAAGACAGCAATGTAATGTAGCTCGAACACCGGGGTGCGTGGGACCGGTTCATCGGCAGCTGCCTCGACCGGTGCTCCGGGAGGCTCGAGTACGTGTAGGGGAGGGAGTGGCTCGACCCTGGGAATCATCCAGTCAAGCTGGACAGCTGGGATGTGTGTGAGGTAAGGAGTGGGGAGCACCATGTGGGGGATATGGTGGGTGCCTACGAGATATAGCCAATGACGATCCTCGTATGGTCGGATAATATGCATATGCTCGAGTACGCCGATGGTCAAGCGTGTCAGGCCAACAGGGCGGGGAAGGTCGTCTGGAAGGTGAATATCAAGCATCCTAGCAAAAATGATGAAGAAACCACCGCAGCAGATGTTGGTGGCGAAGTATGTGGTGGCTGTCTGATAAAGGCGATGACACAACCAGTGGGCTGCGTCAGAGAGCATGAAGGGTCGTAGGGAGCCGTCAGGGTGAAATCGAAGAGGCCGGGTCATACCCATAAGATGGGTAATCTCAGGGGAGGAAATGGTCCCGACCTCAGGCCTGCAGAAGAGAGTGGAGGCTAACGAAGGCATGGGTGCACGATGCATGATGCCTTCGCCCGACTAGGGCGATACTGAGGAAGGCCAGAAATACGCTCCCAAAAGGCTCGAGCATCAAATGTGTCAACGTCAAAGAGTGGAGAAAAGGCTGCTCTGGGCTCGGGTACGGCAGGGAAGTAAAAGTACTCGCGGATCATGGCAAATGTGATAGTGCAATCGTGGTCCATGAGGCGGAAGGTGATGCCGTCACCAGCTGGGGTGAGAGCAAGGGAGCTGAGAGCCTCGAGTGCTATATGGGAATATGTGGGAGCGTGTATACCGAGGAAGCGGTTGAAACCGATCGCTCGGTAGAGGTGATGAACTCCCTGAAGGAGTCCGAGGGATTTAAGGGCAGACACGTCTACGAACACAGTAGGTACGAGACGGTGCTGAGAGAGCCTAACAAAGCGCTCTCGGTGTGCGTTGTCTCGGAACGTGATGCCATATGTCCGGAGACGTGCTGGCAGGACATCCCTAGTGCCTACAAGGTGTGGGGGATGATGTAGAGGCGGTGGAGGCAGCGGTGGTAGGGATAACGGCGGCCGTGACAGGGGTGTGATGGCGGTGGGGATGGTAGTGGTAGTGGCGGGAGCTGTGGTAGAGGGGGTGGTAGTATTGGAGGTAGTGGTGGATGTGGTGGTCTGTTGGGCACGACGCAACGGTCAGGAAGAGGAGGCGCCAGACGACGGCCTCTTCCCGCGAGCGAGAGGTGTGGTGGATCTGCATGTGTGAACCATCGTGTCTACGGTATAAAAGATAAATGAAGGAACGAGTGTACCATATCTGCGGGTGATGCGAGCGGTGTGAATGCCTAGAGCTCCCCCAAGCTAGTCCCTATAGTTCGTGATGACGTAGGCAGCGAACACCTGCAATAGAAACAAACGAAACGTCAAAATAGGGCATTAAAATTGGGGAACATGACGATCTAGGGTTGCTTGACCGAGCAGTGGTACTGCTCGGTCCGAGTCGTGCTACTCGGTTAAGGGGGGTCTGACCGAGCACTATGGTGCTTGGTCCGTGCCCTAGGGCACAAGCCATCGGAGTTGGGAGGGGCTTTGGGCGAGAGATGCAGGTGATGGGGGGTAGGCGGAGGGGGGAGTCGAAGGGAGGGGGGTGGTTTGATGGGCGGCGCCGTCGGCGGCGGTGGCGCCGCCGACGGCGTCGTCGATTAGAGAAGGGGACGGGGAGTGAGGGGGAAAGAGAGGGGGAATGGGCGGAGAGATAGAGAGAGAAAGAGAGAGAGAGAGAGAGGGGCGGTTGACCGGAGGTGGCGGCGCGATCGGCGGCGCCGGCGACGGTGCAGGAGGAGGAATTTTCGACGGCGACGGGGCGAGTAGGGAGTGAGGGAGCTCGGGGGGAATTTTGAGGGTAAGAAATTTTTAGATTATGTTTAAAAGTTTTTATCGGTGAAGTTAAAATCGAAATGGGTTGGGGTTAAAAACCCAACCCGACTCGGTCCGAGCAGCTAGAATGCTCGACCGAGCCAAACAGCTGAAATTCTGTAAATTTAGATGCAATATACTCCCTTGTCTGCTCGACCGAGCAGCATGCTGCTCGGTCGAGCCATTTCCTACTCGGGCTGAGCCAATAATAATCGGGTCGTGTTGGCAGAGTGATGTTTTCTCCTCAAATTCAAAAGCCTGTAGTACTCGACCGAGTAATAAGTTGCTCGGACCAAGTTGATTCTACTCGGACCCAGGAGGAGGAATTTTCGACGGCGACGGGGCGAGTAGGGAGTGAGGGAGCTCGGGGGGGAATTTTGAGGGTAAGAAATTTTTAGATTATGGTTAAAAGTTTTTATCGGTGAAGTTAAAATCGAAATGGGTTGGGGTTAAAAACCCAACCCGACTCGGTCCGAGCAGCTAGAATGCTCGACCGAGCCAAACAGCTGAAATTCTGTAAATTTAGATGCAATATACTCCCTTGTCTGCTCGACCGAGCAGCATGCTGCTCGGTCGAGCCATTTCCTACTCGGGCTGAGCCAATAATAATCGGGTCGTGTTGGCAGAGTGATGTTTTCTCCTCAAATTCAAAAGCCTGTAGTACTCGACCGAGTAATAAGTTGCTCGGACCAAGTTGATTCTACTCGGACCCAGGAGGCTGCTCAGGCCGTGTAGAAAAACCATCTTTCCCTTCCTTTTTTCGTGTCTGCACTGCTCGACCGAGCAGTGAAGCTGCTCGGTCGAGTCGCCTGTGTCTCATGTTTCCTCTTATTTTTTTCCTTTTCCTTGGTCTTCTCTCCAAGTCTTCGAATCTGATTCTCTCCTCCGGCTTCCTTCCGTTTATAATGTCGATACGCATACCCCCACTCCATCCTATACAAAAGACGACCTCATCAAATTTTTGTGATTTTTATAGTTTTATCTAAAAATGAAAGAAAAGATAAGAAACTGAAAAAGAAAATCCAAAATCTAAGAAATTGGGTTGCCTCCCAATAAGTGCGTGAGCTCGACTCCCTTAAATATATCAGTTGTCATTTGGTGCGCGTGGCGGTCGCGCGTCATTCTTCGAGATGGTGCAATCCGGCGGTATTTGGTTTCCGTCTACTTCAAGACTCTCCTCTGAGTAGCATATAGCTTCTGGTTCTTGATGACTCGGTGAACGATTCAGAAGTTCTTCATCCAATACTCGGATGTATGCGACAACCGCTTTGTGGTAGGTTGTCAGAGTGATGTTTTCTCATCAAATTCAAAAGCCTGTAGTACTCGACCGAGTAATAAGTTGCTCGGACCGAGTCGATTTCTACTCGGACCCAGGAGGCTGCTCGGGCCGTGTAGAAAAAACCATCTTTCCCTTCCTTTTTTCGTGTCTGCACTGCTCGACCGAGCAGTGAAGCTGCTCGGTCGAGTCACCTGTGGCTCATGTTTCCTCTTCTTTTTTCCTTTTCCTTGGTCTTCTCTCCAAGTCTTCGAATCTGATGCTCTCCTCCGGTTTCCTTCTGTTTATAATGTCGATACGCATACCCCCACTTGTCCATCCTATACAAAAGACGAACTCATCAAATTTTTGTGATTTTTATAGTTTTATCTAAAAATGAAAGAAAAGATAAGAAACTGAAAAAGAAAATCCAAAATCTAAGAAATTGGGTTGCGTGAGCTCGAC
The DNA here is from genome assembly GCA_030789695.1 of Scilla litardierei. Taxonomy (NCBI): domain Eukaryota; kingdom Viridiplantae; phylum Streptophyta; class Magnoliopsida; order Asparagales; family Asparagaceae; genus Scilla; species Scilla litardierei. Next base: position 139,203,644 of record CM061141.1, read on the forward strand.
TCCCTTAAATATATCAGTTGTCAATAAGCGCTCGACTCCTAATAAGCGCGTGAGCTCGACTCCCTTAAATATATCAGTTGTCATTTGGTGCGCGTGGCGGTCGCGCGTCATTCTTCGAGATGGTGCAATCCGGCGGTATTTGGTTTCCGTCTACTTCAAGACTCTCCTCTGAGTAGCATATAGCTTCTGGTTCTTGATGACTCGGTGAACGATTCAGAAGTTCTTCATCCAATACTCGGATGTATGCGACGACCGCTTTGTGGTAGGTTGTCAGAGTGATGTTTTCTCCTCAAATTCAAAAGCCTGTAGTACTCGACCGAGTAATAAGTTGCTCGGACCGAGTCGATTTCTACTCGGACCCAGGAGGCTGCTCGGGCCGTGTAGAAAAAACCATCTTTCCCTTCCTTTTTTCGTGTCTGCACTGCTCGACCGAGCACTGAAGCTGCTCGGTCGAGTCACCTGTGTCTCATGTTTCCTCTTCTTTTTTCCTTTTCCTTGGTCTTCTCTCCAAGTCTTTGAATCTGATGCTCTCCTCCGGCTTCCTTCCGTTTATAATGTCGATACGCATGCCCCCACTTGTCCATCCTATACAAAAGACGAACTCATCAAATTTTTGTGATTTTTATAGTTTTATCTAAAAATGAAAGAAAAGATAAGAAACTGAAAAAGAAAATCCAAAATCTAAGAAATTGGGTTGCCTCCCAATAAGCGCGTGAGCTCGACTCCCTTAAATATATCAGTTGTCATTTGGTGCGTGTGGCGGTCGCGCGTCATTCTTCGAGGTGGTGCAATCCGGCGGTATTTGGTTTCCGTCTACTTCAAGACTCTCCTCTGAGTAGCATATAGCTTCTGGTTCTTGATGACTCGGTGAACGATTCAGAAGTTCTTCATCCAATACTCGGATGTATGCGACGACCGCTTTGTGGTAGGTTGGGTCGCTGTCATCGTCGATGCTCGTCTTCATTGGGTCCTTCATGACCCCTTCAGGAGTGAAATCCTCAATGGCCTCTTCTTCAAGAAGCTCCAAATAGCTGGCTCCTTCTACATGAGCTCGCTCTCTCATCGGCTTCTGTAGACGGAACTCGGCTTCGATGTTTCCAACGTTGAGACAGAGGGTCCCTTCTCGGACATCGATCAGAACACCGGCCGTCGCCATGAAGGGGCGGCCGAGTATAAGTTGGGAGCTCCCTCCCTCAAGCATATCCATGATAATGAAGTCGACGGGAACACATAATCCTGGGGGTATTTGAAGGATGACGTCCCTTGCTATTCCCACCGAGTAGGTGATGGAATGATCTGCAAGCTGGATGGACATGCTCGTCGGTTCTAGCTCACTTCCAGTATGCAGTCTTTTGAAAATGGAGAGGGGGCATTAAACTGATGCTAGCCCCAAGTCAATCAATGCTCTGTTGATAGGCATCCCCTTCAGAAGTGAAATCCTCAATGGCCTCTTCTTCAAGAAGCTCCAAATAGCTGGCTCCTTCTACATGAGCTCGCTCTCTCATCGGCTTCTGTAGACGGAACTCGGCTTCGATGTTTCCAACGTTGAGAGAGAGGGTCCCTTCTCGGACATCGATCAGAACACCGGCCGTCGCCATGAAGGGGCGGCCGAGTATAAGTTGGGAGCTCCCTCCCTCAAGCATATCCATGATAATGAAGTCGACGGGAACACATAATCCTGGGGGTATTTGAAGGATGACGTCCCTTGCTATTCCCACCGAGTAGGTGATGGAATGATCTGCAAGCTGGATGGACATGCTCGTCGGTTCTAGCTCACTTCCAGTATGCAGTCTTTTGAAAATGGAGAGGGGGCATTAAACTGATGCTAGCCCCAAGTCAATCAATGCTCTGTTGATAGGCATCCCCAATGGAGCACGACACGGTAAAACTCCCCGGATTCGGCAGCTTCCGGGGGAGATAATTCTTGATAATGGAGGTGGAATCCTCCAATAGCTTGATTTCTTCAGGTTTTCTCTTTCCTGTGATGAGATCCTTCAAAAATTTGGCGTAGATCGGGATCTCTGTGATGGCGTCCATGAACGGGATGTTCAGCTAAATTCCCTTCAATAACTCCATGAACTTGGAGTATTTCTTTTCCATCTTGGCTAGGGCTAGCCTCTGTGGGTATGGAGGGGGAGGTCGGGTAGCTTTACTCCTTGTAGCATCAACAGGAGGAGGTCATGTAGTAGGCGTGGTGGGTGATGCATCCGCCTTCTCTTCAATAATTATAGGCCCTTCAGTGGCCTCTTCTCTATCGCCGTCATCGACGGCTTCTTCAACAGTAACCTTCTCCTTGCTTAGCACCGGGACCATGACGGGGTCAGTCACCCGTCCTCCACGTGTGGTAACTGAAACTACGGCATTAGCTTGGGCTCTCGGGGTTGTCTCCGGCTGTGAGGGCAATCTCCCCTGATTCTTCAAAAGCTGCGACATTTGACCCCTCAGTTCCTCAAGTGAAGAATTTATACTCTTGAACTGGTTCGAGGTGTCCTGATTAAAGCGGATCTGACCACTCATAAAAGTCTCCAATGTGGCTTCAAGATTGGACTTGGGTGGATTTGGCGTATAATTCTGCTGAGGCGGTCGGTTGAACTGACAACCCAACGGTCGGTAAGGCCTAGCTGGCCTAAATCTGCCCTGCTGCTGGTTCTGCTGCTGTTGAGGAGGGGGTGGTGGCCTCTGAAATTACGGAGGTTGCAGCTCTCCACTTGGGTTTCCATAAGAAAACCCTGGGTGATTCCTAGCAGCTGGATGCTACCACTGATTCCGTCCCTCTCCTTGGACGTATTGTACCGACTCAGATGTCTCAGCACCATCGTAGTGGTCACTAGGGATATAGCCCTGATCGACGTACTCTTCTGCAGGATGATACGCTGTGCTGGATGAAGCATGGATGAATTCCAGACGTCGCTCAATTCGGGCCACTTGTTTGCACAAGGTCTCGATGTGAGAATCCAAGTGGCTAGCAGCCTTGACCTCAGGAGTCCGGGTCACAACATTACGTTCATCAGTCCATTGTTGAGTGTTGGCCGTCATGTGCTCCAACAAGTCTATAGCCTCCTCAGGAGACTTATCAAGTAGGGCACCCTGCGCCGCAGCATCGATGATCATCTTGGTGCTAGGCTGGAGCCGGCTGTAAAAGCTCTGCACCAAACCCAGGGCCGGATCCCGTGGTGAGGACACTGATGTTAGATGTCCTTGAACCTCTTCCATGCCTCATTAAGTGATTCCTGTGGGAGCTGCTTGAAGTTTGAAATCGCTCACCTGATTCACACCGTCTTCGAGGGTGGATAAAACTTATCCACGAAGGTAAGTGCAAGCTTCTCCCAGGTGGTGAAATGGTTGGGAGGGTGGGCCTGGAGCCAATATGAGGCTTTGTCCCTGAGAGTGAACGGAAAAAGCCGCAGCTTCACAGCATCATCGCTAACGTCCTTTGCCTTGAACGTATCCCACTTCGCCAGAAAGGTGTCAATATGATGGTTGGGATTTTCATGCGGATGCCCGTGGAAGGGATCCTGCTGCATCAGATTAATCAACCCGGTTTTTAGCTCAAAGCTTGCCGCCGCCATTTGCGGTCTAAGAATGGAGGAGTTGTTCCCAAATGTCGGCTTCATGTGGTCCCTGATGGACCCGGTGCAAGGATGATGAGGATTGTTTTCCGCCATTTGAGCGGAGGGAGATGAACTTCTACTTGAGGCTCTCAAAGCCCTCGCTGTCTTCTCGATCTTGGGATCGAATAATAATTCTCTAGTAGATCCCTTGAAGCGGGTGTTCATGCACTAACAAAACTCAAATAAATACCGTCAGTAGCATCGTAATAAATAAAAAGAATAAAAATGGTGAAAAGGTGAGAAATGATTAGAGTGCTAGCAAACTTCACAAAATAAAAATAAACTGAGATAAACACTATTGACGTCCCCGGCAACGGCGCCAAAAACTTGACGCACCTGAAACCTACACCTAGGTTCCACCTGGCGGTGTCACGATCGCCAGGCGTGGTATGGCCCCTAGGCTTCAATTCCGGGCTCAATCCGCAAGCGGACGGTATCGAGTTATAGTATAAATGATATCGAATCCCACATGGACGGTGATATTGTGTATGGATTCTCAGTTTATTTCTAGATCTCGAAGTGAGATAGCTATCGGGTTGAAATAGTAGTTTGGGGTGTTGATGTGGTTTCACTAATAAAAAGGACTAAGGCATTAGGGATCACTACTAAGATCGTTGGGGGTCGACGTTGGATTAGGATCCTTATGTTGCATTAGGGCTAGGGGATTAATCTCCCAATTCGTACCACTCTCGTGGGTTAGAATTGCGAGGTATTTCGGTGGCTCTCGTTGACGCAATGACGGTAGCCGTCAACGTAGCGGTATAGTTCGTCGATGGATCCCTTCAAGGCACGAGCCGGGTATGGTCACGAGCCTCGATTGGATCCACCGATTTTCCTATTCGAATCCCTAGATACCCTTAAGCACATCAATTCCACAGACCGTGGGCATGATCTCAGTACGAGTTATCTAGGGATTCGGTAGGATTGACCGAAATACTTCCCTAAACCCCTAATTCAACGTAGAGATCCAGATCTACGTCTTCTCCCCAGGATCCTAGGGCTAACCCATCAACCCTAGAAAGATATACTCACACATGGCGCTAGTAGCTGATAAAAACATCATTTTTAGAGATGAAGACATTATAGCAATCAAAAGAATAGAGATAAAAGACTTACGGTGAGAAATAGATAAGAATTTCAGTTTATAGATCCAGAAGGATTCCAGATTTCCAAGCTCAAAAACAATCAAGAACAGTAGCAATAATCCGGAGATGACGATCCAATAATCTCTTACAAAAATTAATCTCAGGACTCCCCAAAAATTGCGCAGCTCTCATCTCTAAAACTATTCAGAAAATCCCCTAATGAGTCGCTCCCAGATGTCGCACAGCTCCCTCAGCCTTCAGTCCCCCGCGTTGTGCAATCGACGGCTTCAGAAAAACTTTCCAAAAATGGCCCTGGAGTTGTCGACCGAGTAAGCTACTCGGTCGAGCAGTGCATTGCTCGTTCGGTCGCTAGGCCCGAGCAGCTGAACTGCTCGACTGAGCACGACAGGGAATCGAAAAATCTCCAAATCCTTACTCTGCCTGCCCGGGCCGAGTCAGCTCAGCTCGGTCCGAGCAGAGTCTGACTCGGTCACTGAAGAGCTACTCGGGCCGTGCGCTGGAATTGCTTCATCTTTGGAATTTGACGCTGCTCGACCGAGCAGATGAACTACTCGGTCCCAGCCAGCCCGTATCAGCTCCCTTTTTCTTCTTTGCGTCTGCTCGACCGAGCAGCTCCTCTGCTCGGTCGAGTCGTCTGGGAAAAACTCTCCAGGAGCTGCTGAAGCTCTCTCCTCTCCTCATGCTCTCTCTTCTCCTTCAATGGCTCCAAAGGTATGGTGAACTCCTCCAGAGCCTCGCCAATGAGCTCACGAACGTGACAGATGTGTCTATACCCAAGTGGGGTCCCAAATCGCTCCAAAATCCATGAAAACTCATAAAACACTACGAAACTCGAATATATCGTCAGAAATGCAATATCGTAGTAAAATGTGGGATTTGGATGCGAAAATGGTATGTGATGCAATGAAATGATGATATGAAAATTGTGGAAAATATGGACACATCAGCTGGATGATTGATTTGGAGCACGTAGGAAGATTCTAGATTCTTGATCGTGTGACTTACGGACGTTGTATCAGGCAAGTGAAACTTGCACAGTAAATTGTTAGGCCATGTTTAGGCTATTCTGTGGCTTTGTGTAAAAGAGACTAGGCGGTGAAATGATAGTCGCCTAGGCGCCATATTTGATCTAGCTTGACAATGAAGCTAGATCCGAAACCCCATATTTGATCTAGCTTGACAACGAAGCTAGATCCGACACCCTTGCCATGTCATTTCATGCATACTACATGTCATGTTTAATTTTGATAAACTGTATCCGTGCATTAACTGCTTTTTATACTATCATGTCGCATATTGCCATGTCATTTCATGCGTTGAATGTCTTGTAATGAATGTGTAGCACACACTACTATTGAAATGTAAGCTGTGGCGAGTAGGATTTTGACTCCTACATCATGTAATGAGGCTAGGTGCACCCCTATGCCAAATTGAAAAACATTTCCTGGCTCGTGATCCAGAAGATGTGCGCCAGTCCATATACACGTGGAGGGGTAGGGTTAAGCGGTCACTCAGCATAGAAGTGTGCCCGTACAACAACTTCAGCTGCAAGACGTAAACCCTGTGCACGACGCGAACACACGTTTTACTGCTTTTCATGAAAGATTGTTTTGTAGCTTTTTGCTACGACGTGCTATGCATCGTAAAATATCATGCTCATCTTAAACTGTTGCATCCATGAAATAAAATGCCATGTCATCATTTTTAAACTGCTAATTGCATTCATCTTATAACTGTTATACTTTATGTTTTCTTGCACAAAAGTCTACTTTTTCCTTTTGTAGATTTTTTGCTGACATGTGCCCTTTTATCTTTGGGTGTCACATGTCAGGTTTGGGCCTGAGTTAGTTGATGTGGACGACAGTTTGTCGACGTCGAACTTGAGGTTGGTTATTATCTATGTTTTAGTTTCGCCCATGCTTGGGGGCCTCTCCTTTTAGACTCATGTGTTTCCTTTTATGACTATCTCTGGATGTTTTGAACTTAACGTTGGATGTAATGTTGAATGTTGGTTATTATTACCTGCTTTCAAATTTTTATTACTATTGTTCTTTCTTTTGCAATGCAAGAATCTGCGAACGGATGAACACACAGACGCTTATCAGACTGCAGCTTCACAGCTTCAGTCTAAGCGGACCTCTTTGCGTCTCGACTTCCAAACTTGGGAAGCGGGGCGTGACACACGGATCCGTATGTCTACCCTTGTTTAGCAATCATGTTGATCACCTTGCCTTGCTCGGCATCTCTTGTCGTTATGCTATGCTAAGGTAAAGATCATGGGGCAAGAGATGGATCACATCCTAATGGTTGTGGATGTTGAGCACTAATCTTGAACCCACGTTTGCAGTAGCTGTCGTCTTTTATGGATGTCGAACGGTATCAAGTAAAGATCACAACATGAGAGTTAGACTACATTTTGGTGGGGGATCTGACCTAAGGGTGGATGTGAGAGGTGTCTGATAGGAACCAAAACAAAGATTCGATTTTTTTATTAATAAAATTGAAAATATAAAGATAACTACCAATAAGTCTAAAGGTGGCCGCTCTCTCAAGACGCCGATTAAAGAGGACGTCCTCACTCTCCTGAAGAACGAGGGATAATCTTACCCTCTAATATCAATATTCTCTCAAAATTAACATAACATATCCCTCAGCCCTTCCCACATATAAATAGAGTTCAGATCTAAGCAAAATTATAGAAAAATCCAAAGGCTGAAAATTCCTTAAACGGCCCTACAAATCCGAAAATTTCCAAAATACCCCAACTGGGCCCAAAACACAAAAAAGTCCAGATCTATCATTACCCCTTCCAAAAACCACATTGTCCTCAAGGTGATGGGTGAAGTCCATGGCGGTCCTACTCTAAGTGGAGATGGTCATCCCCTCCGGGCTCTTCCTCCTCCACTATATCATCCTCTTCATCCCCAGCCAGCAGCAACTGCAGCTTGTGTACCCTACAATAGTTCCATGGTGTGAACCTCTCGTCGCATCTGAAACATATCCCCTTCTGCCTCCTCTCCAGCATCTATACATCCGTCATTTTCCTGAACTGCCATACAATAGTTCTCTGGGGGCACCCCTATCTTCTCTTGACTGGACGGGTCCGTCCCTGTAATGGTCTTCTACTGTCTTCCACTCGTGAGCTGGCTGTGGGAAGAGTAGCGGCCTCGAGTCCCTCCAGATTTCTTCGCCTCCTTCAGACGATCCTCCATCATCTAGGCTAACTCCATGGCCTCCATCAGGTCTTGAGGCCTCTGTATGCAAAGCTATGTGCAAATGGTGGCCTTCAACCCCTTTATGAAAGTGCTTTCCAGCATCTCATCAGAGATCCTGACAGTGCCTCGAACAGCTCCCTGTGTAATCCTTCACTGAGCCTGAGAGAAAGCAACTGCTCCCGCAAGTTTCCTAAATGAGTCTCGCGAAATCTCTCCACCAAGCCATCCTAAATCTCCTCCCACGAATGAAACGGCCGCCGCTGCCCTTCCGCTGCAACCACGCGAGGGCATTTCCCTTCTAGACACGCCGCTGCCGCCTCTAGTGTTTTCTCCTCAGTCATGCGGGACACTGTAAAAAACCTCTCTGTCCTGTATATCCAAGCAAAAAGATTATTCCCCTTAAATATGGGCATCTTCAGCTTTTGAATCTTGCCATCCACACGAAAAGTCTCCTGATCTGATCGCCCCGCGTAGTGTCTAGGACGGTGGAGCTGGTAGTAGTGCTGCTACCTCTCCCTATGTTACCCAAATCTCCTCTGTGTGCCTCCATCTCGATCCACGTAGTCTCCCCAGTCATCGCCGTCATCATAAAAGCCCTGAACATCCTGCTCCATGTCTCTCTCTCCACCGTCGTCCCCTGTGTGCTCTTCATAAGTCGGGGGTAGACGTCGTCATCTCTGTGTAGCATATCGAGGGCCGTGGGGCTCTTGAAATTCGTCACCTTCGTCGCCGGGCTCCCACGGTACTCCGAAGGTTCGTCGTCATCGTAACGCATCGCAGGGGGGCCTCAGGGTCCTTGCCGGACTTCAAGATTCACACCATATATGTTTCTCCGCCCAAAAATATCAATTGTTGTTGTTTTAGGACTAGGGGCTGGCGCCTCCTGCAGGCCCCCTATGGACGCCAGGGGCGACAGCCCATATGGGGGCTTCTGCAGGGGTTGGCGCCCCCTACAGGGCTCATGTGGAGGCCTACAGGGGGCGGCAGCCCCTGGGTTGCTGCCGGCCAGGTTTTAGGCCCATGATTTTGGCCTCCTAGGGTTTCGGAGTTTGTTGTTTTGCATCATGGGCTCCTGTTCATAATCTTCCATCTTCTCCTTGCCCTTCTACAAAGCCGTTGCATTTCACCCAAAATTAGGATTTCCGCCTTCTTTTGTTTGATTAGCCGCCGCGAGCCCCGAGATTTGTTGTAAAATCTGCGCTAGGATTTTCTTCCACGCCATCAAATCTTTGTGCCACCGCCGCCTATCCTTGTCTGTCGAAACCCTAAGTTCCTCCACGACCTATTCATTGATTTCGCCATCGAACCTTTCCTTCAAAGATTCATCCTTTCCTTAGATATCGTCTTTGCCGCCATGGATCTTGATGCTTCGATACCAACTTGATAGGAACCAAAATAAAGATTCAATTTTTATTCATTGAACTGAAAATATAAAGATAACTAACTACAATTATAGATGTGGCCGCTTTCCCAAGACGCCGATTAAAGAGGACGTCCACACTTTCCCGAAGAACGTGAGAAATCTCACATCTAATATCAATATTCTCTCAAAATCAACATAACATATCCCTCAAACCTTTCACCTATAAATAGAGTTCAGATCTAAGCAAAATTACAGAAAAATCCAAAAAACTGAAAATTCCCAAAACGTCCCTAAAATCCGAAAATTCCCAAAATGCTCCTAATATGCCCAAAACACTTAAAACTCCAGATCTATCAGTGTCCATTAGAACTGGCATTTGCAGTTATCGACCTCCTTAGCTTTACATCCATTGATGGCATGCAATATCGAGGTAGAGATCATGATATGAGAGTCAAACCTCGTTTCAATAAGGATTTGACCAAGGGTTGGTTCAGAAGGGTGATGATCTTGAACCCATATTTGCTATTATCGGCCACTTTGACTAGATTGGTGTTTAACAATGCCGCATATCACGAGGTAAAGATTACAACGCAAGAGTCAGCCCCATCTGGTAGTGGTTTTACCGAATGGCTTGGTGGCAAGGGTATTGATGTTAGACCCATGCTCATGATTGTTGACCCTCTCGCCTAGCTCGATGTACGTCAATGTCACATGATGCCAAGATAAAGACTACAAGGCCAGAGTCAAAGCCCATCTTGGTAAGGGGTCTGATATTGGATTCATGTTTATGATCATTGGCCCCCTAGTTTGCTCGGCATCCATTGAAGCCATATGGTATTGAGGTAGAGATTACAAGGTGAGAGTAGGACCGCGTTTATGATCATTGATTTCTCGATGTACATAAATGTCACATGATTCCAAGATAAAGACTACGAGGCCAGAGCCAGAGCCCATTTTGGTAAGGGGTGTGCTCTTGGATCCCCATTTATGATCATTGGCCCCTTCGTTCGATTGGCATCCATTGAAGCCATATGGTATTGAGGTAGTAGAGTAGGACCTCGTCCCGATAAAGGTCTAACATAAGGATGGATGGGATATGTATCAATCATAGGCTTGCTCTTAAACCCATGCTCATGATTGTTGACCCTCTCGCCTAGCTCGATGTACGTCAATGTCACATGATGCCAAGATAAAGACTACAAGGCCAGAGTCAAAGCCCATCTTGGTAAGGGGTCTGATATTGGATTCATGTTTATGATCATTGGCCCCCTAGTTTGCTCGGCATCCATTGAAGCCATATGGTATTGAGGTAGAGATTACAAGGTGAGAGTAGGACCGCGTTTATGATCATTGATTTCTCGATGTACATAAATGTCACATGATTCCAAGATAAAGACTACGAGGCCAGAGCCAGAGCCCATTTTGGTAAGGGGTGTGCTCTTGGATCCCCATTTATGATCATTGGCCCCTTCGTTCGATTGGCATCCATTGAAGCCATATGGTATTGAGGTAGTAGAGTAGGACCTCGTCCCGATAAAGGTCTAACATAAGGGTGGATGGGATATGTATCAATCATAGGCTTATGATTACAATCATCGACCCTCTTACCTAGCCTATCATCTGAAGTTGTCATATGATGTCGGGGAGAGTCTTGGACCTACATTCATGGTTATCAGACCTCTCACCTATCTCAGCATCTGTTAACGTCACATAGTATTGAGGGTAGAGATCATGAGGTGAGAACTCTCACCCAATTCTAGCAGGGCGGTCTGACCTTAGGGTGATTGTGAGGGATTTGATCTTGTACCCATGTTTGCAGTCATCATGCACCTTGGCTTAGTGCTTGTCAATGTCACGTGATGCCAAAGTAAAGATCATGAGGGGGGAGAGTCGGACCTTGCCGGGTGGGGCCTGACTTAAGGGTAAGGTATGCTGGGCATTGATCTTGGACTTGCATTCACGGTTATCAACATTGTCTTATACTTTCGGATCTAGAAGGTAACTATAACATCTGAGCTCCTCATTACAAGCAATCACATCGTACGTAACTATCACCTTAGGATGCTTACGTGCCTGGACAGCCAATACAACGATTATCACCTTAGTAAGCTTTCAGACTTCAGTGGCCTTCTTAACATCCGAGCTTCACATTATGAGCAATCGTACCATGCATGACTATTATCTTAGCTTACTTTCAGGCATGATATCCACCATATCATTTGAGCTTTCATATGAGCAATTTCGTTATGCACGACTGCCATCTTGATATGCTTTTAGGCCTAATCAGCCAATGCTAGTTCGTGCAAGCAATTTATAAATGAAAGTAAACAAAAGATGGTTGATATTTTTTTTTTCATTTGGATCTATCTCGGTTACATCATTCAGGCGAATCATCATCCCTTTAGAATAAGAAAAACATATGAAATTGAAAGATAGTCAGACTCAGTTATATAATTTAGTTAGATAGAGAGTGGATGTTACTGATAGAAGCTCCGCAGGTGTTCCACACAAGCTTCTTGTCTATCATAGTTTCTTATTGGTAAGTTCCTGGTCCTAGGACTTCAGTCACATTACAAGGCCTCTCCTACTTAATGGCTAGCTTCCCCATATCGACTCACTTCTTTGGAAAATTCAGCCTTCTTTCAGGCTTAGTCAACCAAGCCAAGGTTTTTGTCCCTTGGACCAAGTCTCCAGATGAAAGTGACAACATTTGATTTTGATAGAGAGACAAGATGAAAGAGTTGTAGGATTTAACCAACCTTTTCTTTTGCTTGATAACGCTTGATATCATTGATTTTATGTAAGAGCTCAAGGATGTCCCAAGCTTTCCATGTTCTTCCCTTTATCAAAATGCTTGATCCTTATTTGACTTCTATCCTACCTCAATTGAAACCAATGTTTTTGCCCAAAAAGCCAGCAAGAAGGGTGTTTCACCCATTGATTCTTCAGGAGTCATCATGTATGACCATATGATTCCTAATAGCTAATCTAATCAAGATTCTCTTCCTTCATGAATCCTTTTTAAGAGTGGCTTTAGGATACATTTGTTGGAGGCCTTAGATTTACATATATGTGGTGTGCAACTGAGGCGAAATGGTGCTTAATCCCACACTTAGCTCAAAAGTCTTTGAATATCTTAGAATTGAATTATGATCAATTACCCGTCACTTCGTTAATTGACTTCAGTACAAAGCTTTTCATATTCTTCCATGTGGTGCTAGCCAATGGCTCCAATGTTGTGAAATGGGTAACAATATCCACTACAAGGAACTCTCTTTTTCCGGTAAAAGGTGTGACGTGCCTTAAGATATCTAGACCCCACTTAACGAAGTGGACATGACTGATGAGATCGAGGTCGGTGGATGGACTGAGTTTACATGACTACTGATGAGAAAAAGGTCTCTGGCCAACATTTGGCATTCCAAGCATATGCTTACATACTTGGCTGCATCATGGGTCATCTTGAGCCATTAAAAGCCTTAATATGGGGCCAGAGTCCTTTTGGTGATTGCTACATATTCCCTTATTTATCATTATTAGTAGCTATGATCAGGAGGAGGAGGATGTAGTCTTCCTTTTACAGACATTAGCACTTCATATACGTAAGGTGTCGAACTTGGTAGACACCGCCAAGAAGGGCACTCTTATGTAAAAGGTACCTCAGTGCCATCCTTTCTACTTTCTGTGCTTCAGTCTTAACTTTCAAAAGTTCACTATTCTTCAATTAAGGCACTATAGGATCCACTCAATGCACGTTGCTTCTTGCTCGAAGATGACGGGGCTCGAGAGGTCTTCGACAATATATGGCTCTTCCTAAATTGATACTTGAGCAACGTTTTAACAGAGCATCCGCTGAGATCTTAGGAGATGTTGCACTTCTCTGATCTTGAACTCAGCCAATTCTGATAGGTTGGTGTTGAGATGTATCTTTTCATTAATTCTTACTTAACCTCATAATCACAGTGTATTCGATTGTTGTTGAAGTGGGAGTCTCTAAGTATATGAATTACTTCTATTCCTAGCGCCCTCAATACCATGATACTATGATTACCACATCATACTCCACATCATTTGTGGTAGGAAAGTTGAACCTAAGGCATGCTCAATGGTATTACTGTCAGGTAATTCAATGATTATACCTGCTTTGCTCCCTGAATGAATGGAGAATAAATCCATATGAATCACCCAACTACATCAACATTTGATTGTAGCAAGGATGTAGCTGCATTCCTTTCAGTCATATACTCTACGATGAAGTCAACCAAGCCCAGGTTTGTCCCTTGGTCGATGTTAGACGTGGAACTTGCTCAGTTCCATCCCCTAATTGAGCATCCTTCTAAACCGATCCAACCTTTTTAGGGTTTTCTGTAGTAAAGTATCTGTTAGGATGTGTATAATGTGTGCTTGGAAGTATGTCGGATCATTTAGGCCGATAAAATCAGAGCATATGTCATCTTCTCTTCGCATTTATAGGATCCAGCTTATAAAATAGATAAGCAATTTAGTTACCCTAATGTTCCTACTGAGCACACAAAGCTCACGGCTTTTTTGACCGTCACCAGATAGAGGTTTAGGGGTTCTTTTTTTGAGCTTGAAGCGTAATGGTGGATTCTTCATGTATTCCTTCATCCCTAAAAACACCTTGGCACAACCATCATCTCATTTGGTGGATCCTTTTCTTTTTCCCAATTGGTATTCTTTTTCCCAATTGGTAGTGCTTTCCTCAGCACCTTGAAGAATGTTAACGACTTCTATAGTAGACTTGACGAGGAACTGTCCTAAAGTAATGATGCTGCCATTCATCGTCTGCAGCTCTTTGACCGTAGTTGGCTCTTTCATGTTGATCAATGCTTTTATTTTATCTGGGTTTAATTTGATACCTCTGATATTAAATCACAAAACTAATGAACTTTCTTGATCGCACGCCAAAGGTGCACTTATTGTGGTTCAATTGGAGGGGTTGTTTTTCCTTGTAACTACAAAGGTTTCAGACGAGTTTGCCATTATGAATGGCTAGCTGGAGGAATTTATTGTGTTTGCCATTCGTATAGACCTCTAGATCTCAAACAGTCTTGTATAGAAAAAAAACTTTGTTCACCATCGTCTGATACATGGATTTTTCGTTTTTGAGACCAAACGGTATCATTTAGTGGATACATTTGAAGGAAGTCTTTTCTTCGTTATTAGGAGGTATTCTTTTTTGATTAAAACCAGAGGATGTATCTATAAAGCTTAGCAGTTCATATTTGGGGGCATTATTAATAAGGTGATCAATACATATTAGACGCAAATTATCTTTCAGATAGGCTCTGTTAAGGTTGGCACAGTCAAGGCACATCATCCTCAATTAACCATTTGACTTTTTAATCATTACTACAGTGGGTAGTCAGATAATATACTTCTTATATTAAGTTATGTGATTTACTTCGGATACCGCCACTCGTATCTTCTTACACCTTATGTGTTCCTGTTTACGGGTGTTTTCTCACCACTGTTCGTTGACCGCCAGCTGTGTGGTCAACGTGGTCAAGGGACCGACTTGGAGGTCCCTTGGGTTCGCCGAGCTCGCTTGTTCTCGGTGTGGAAGAGCAGAGGAGAAGCCTCGGCTCGATAGGTTGCGCTCGGCCTCGGTTGAATCGTGCTCGGCCTCGTTCGGATCCGCGTCGAGGGGTAGCCCCGGCGCGTTGCAAGTGGGGCGATGCCCGAGCAGCCGTCCGCCTGACGACTGCGATGCGGGGAAGCCGACCGACGCTGAGGGGTAGCCTCGGTGCCTCAGATGTCTTCTTCCTGAACAGATGAGGAAACTCGTCAGGGAGACCGGACCTAGGTTCCGGCCAAATCCCCTCCGATGCCTAAGTCAGATCCAGGTCTGAAAGGAAACTCGGCGGGGGAGATCCGGCTTGCAAGGAAGCCGGAACGTCGACCCAGACGGCGCGAGCAAAGGGGAGGGAAGGAAATGGAGTGGCGAATACCTAGGTCGTTGATGGAGTACCTCTCTCTGTGGATTACCTGAGTTCTTGTCCTTTTCTTCGTTGTCCTGGCCTCCCCTTATAGGGTCTTCCATGATTGCCCCACGTCCTGCCTCCTCTCACGTCCTCGCGATCCGCCTCCGCCTCCTCCCACTCGTGCGTAGTGGAGGGGTGGCCCATTAACGGGTCCGTTAATGGCCATCATGGGATCACGGATTCAGGGGGGCGGGTAATCCGGCTGAATGGGGGCCAGTCGGGTGCCCCCGAGGGCGAAGTGGCTGGGCCTTCCGCCCCGTCCGTGGGCCCCCTTCGGGCGGGCTCGTTTTCTCTAGTGGGCTTCTCCTTTGAGGTCGGGCCATGGGCCGTTGTAATTCGGGCCTCGTATATTAGTCGTAACAATTGCCCCCATCGCCTGGACCGTTCGGCTTCCGTCGGTTCTGTTCAGGTGATGTGACCCTTTCATGATCCGATGGGCGCGTCAGTCGAGGTTTCGCTATTAAATGGGGGTCATTATTACCGCTCCGTTTGAACTCCCGTTGGTGCAGTTTTCGAAGCATCGCCGCCGTTTTGATGTCGCCACACGCTCTCTCCTGACGGTTCAGATCCCACCGTCGCCCTCTATATATACGTTCTGATCCCTCGGGCTTCAACTCTTTCGCGCTCATTCCTTTTTTATCTCCGTCCCGACAGCTTCTTCCTCCCAACCTTTGTCTTCTCTCCATCTTTGTTCAAGGTAACTCTTCCACCCTTTAACTCTGGCTATGGCCATGCTTAGAATAGGTGATACGCGTCCTGGCGAACCGACGTCTGGTCTCGATCGTGCCCCTCCCTCGGGGCTCAAAGTTTCTTCGCCGTCCCCGGGGGTCCTGGATAAAGGAAAAGGAAAGCTTTTTCCGGATCCCATTGGGGACGATGTGGCCTCGTCTTCCGAGTGGTTGGGCATCCCTCCCTCGATCCTTCGGTCGTCATCTATGGCCCCGTTCTTAGTTGCTAGGGAAATATTGGAGAGGTATCTATATCATCCCTATGACGTCCGAATTCCCTTTGGGGACGAGCGGATCTGCTTCCCGCGGAGTAACGAGGTCGGCGTCTACGTCGAGATGTTCCATCTGGGGCTCCGCTTCCCCCTCCACCCCTTTATCATTCAATTCACTGACTCTTTGAAAGTCGTCTTGTGTCAACTAACGCCATCCTCTGTCGCGGTGTTGACCGGGTTCATTACGTTTTGCATCACTCACGGCCTGGAGCCGTCTCTCCCACTCCTCTTTTACTTTTACCGGATCCAGACGGTCGGCCTCGGATCTTGGCTGCACCTCCGAGGCCGTGCGGGTCGAGTGTGCCTCCTTGGTCTGCCACCTGGGTCGGGAAACTGGGACTCTAGCTTTGTTTTTGTTGTTTTCCCCCGGGTCTCGGTGATCTTGACAGGTTGGGGGAGTTCGCAACACACCTACAGGGCGGCACCCTTATCCGAGGCCGAGCGGGCCGCAGCCCGCCTCATCTCGTCCCTTTCTCTCGAAGAGAGGTCGGTCTGGCATTTGCTGGACGACCTGCTTCTTAAGTGCACTCTGTGGTCCCCCGGTTAGTTGTCTCGCTTCCTTCCGCTTAACCCCTGGCTCACCCTGATTTCGCTTCCTCTCGCAGGGATGGCTGGCCGTGAATTCACCCACGATGTCGACGAGCTTATTCGCCTGGGATCCCGCCGGGGCCGCGGGAGCTCTTCCGGACGGGCGCCTCGCCGCTCTGTGGATGAAGAGTTGCGCCGGTCCGAGCATCCGTTGGGAAGGGTTGAGGCCAGGTCACCCCCACGGGTCGCATCTGGTGCCCCCGGAAGGGAAGTCTCTGGAGGCGACCCCCTGTTGAGGATCCCGGATTGGCTCCTCGACCGTCTGCGGGCGGGAGTCGCAAGCGCTCCCCCCCAACGATCGCTGCCCCCAGCGGGAAGAAGTCGCGGAAGAACGGCGGGCGCGCCTCTTCTCCAACTCCTGCCGTCGTGCCGACGGATCCCGGCAAGGCAGTCGCGACGACCGTCGCGGCCGACCCCGCCGCCCACGCCGCTGATACTCCCTCGGCTACCCCTTCGGTCTCGGGGGTTGTCTGCGTCCTGCCGAGCGTCTCAGTGGGCCTCGCTGATCCTCTCGGGGGTTCGGTTCCAGGTCTTGATTTGGCCTTGGTGGACCGGCCGGCGGCGGACGCCGTCCCTCCAGGGGACCGTTCCTTTTTGGAGTTGTCCCCCGTGGACGTACTGTCGAATTCCCTGGTTGGTTACCTCCGACAGGTTCGAATTCCTACCCCTTTCGGATGATTGTTTTGCCTTTCGGTCTTCCTCGATATAATCCACCTCCCTTTTATCTACAGGCCACAGCGATGGCTCTTGAGGCGCAGCGCCGGGCGACCCAGTTGAGAAGCCTCGAGGACTCTCTAAGTCGGGAATGTGCCCGGGCCGGGGAAGCTGACGTAGCCCTTCAGGGTGCCCGCATGGAGGCTCGGCAGCAACGCCGTCGCGCCGACGAACTCGAGTCTCAAGTGCATGATCTCAAGCGAAAGCTTGAGGATGTCCATGACTTGAGCCGAGAAGCGGAGGAGAAGTTCCGGCAGGAGAGGAAGGATCTTTGGGGCCAGCTTGCCGAGCTGCGTCGGAGGCTCTGTTTTGCCGAGGAAGCTGAGAAGGGCGTCGACACGGCCATAGGGCCGAAGATTGCGTCGGTCCTGAAGGAAGTCTTTGGGACTTACAAGGACCTCCTCGGCCCTCGCATAGTGGAGGTCATCAGGGAGTCGTTCCGGCAGTTCGCGGAGCTCGCTCGGGAGCCGATCCTCCCTCCTCCGGGACACGCCGATCCCCATGGCTCGGAGCAAGGTGAGGCACCGGATGACGCTATCTCTCATGCTCCGGACCCCTGAAGAGCCTTCGTATCATGTCCCCTTTCTTGGGTGACAAATTTTGTTGTCATCAATGGTGCTCCGGACTCCCCTGGCGACGCTGTCTCTTGCGCTCTGGACCCTTGTAAAGCCCTTGTATCTCGTCTCCTTTCTTGGGTGACAAATTTTGTTGTCAACAACAGTGCTCGTGAGGACGTTGTTGAGCGATATGTAACCCATACCATTAATGAAAATGATATCTTCTAGTTAGTTCTTCTTGTGCCACTGGTCCCTTTTTCGGAGGTTCCCTCCTTTGGAATAACCTTCAATGTTCCTAGGTCGGGCGGGCGTCTTCGCCCTCGTCTAGGGGTGTTGTCCCGGGATCGCCTGGCTTGGGATGTCGTTTTTTTCGTCGAGCCTGTCCGTCGGGGCGATTGCCCTCAGCCATGCGAGCGGGCGAGTCATTCGGTCCGCGGCGGTCGTCGTCCCTTGGCTTGCGGCCGGCTGTCATGCTCGTCGGCTGGGGGGAGTTGTCCCCAGCCTTATGAGCGGGTGTTTTGTTCGGTCCGCGGGGGTGAGCACCCCTCAGACCACGACTGGGCGTTATGCTCGTCGGATGGGAGAGTTGTCCCCAACCTTGCGAGCGAAAGCTTCGCTCCGTCTGTGGGGGTGAGTACCCTTCGGCTTATGACCGACGAAGGAGATTCGTTCGGTGGCGAGGGGAGTTGCCCCTCGGCTTACGGACGACGAAGGAGATTCATTCGGTGGCGAGGAGAGTTGCCCCTCGGCTTACGGCCGACGAAGAAGATTCGTTTGGTGGCGAGGAGAGTTGCCCCTCGGCTTACGAAGGAGATTCGTTCGGTGGCGAGGGAAGTTGCCCCTCGGCTTACGGCCGACGAAGGAGATCCGTTCGGTGGCGAGGGGAGTTGCCCCTCGGCTTACGAAGGAGATTCGTTCGGTGGCGAGGGGAGTTGCCCCTCGGCTTACGGCCGACGAAAAAGATTCGTTTGGTGGCGAGGAGAGTTGCCCCTCGGCTTACGAAGGAGATTCGTTCGGTGGCGAGGGGAGTTGCCCCTCGGCTTACGGCCGACGAAGGAGATCCGTTCGGTGGCGAGGAGAGTTGCCCCTCGGCTTACGGCCGACGAAGGAGATCCGTTCGGTGGCGTGGGGAGTTGCCCCTCGGCTTACGGCCGACAAAGGAGATTCGTTCGGCGGCGAGGGGAGTCGCCCCTCAGCTTACAGCCGACGTGATTAGGGCTGGTCCATATTAGTCGGACCGCGGTTGCCTTGATTGAGTCCTCCTACGCATCCTGAATCGTCTGCTCAAAATAGGTGATAAAATTTGCATTGTATGCCTTCATTTCTGTGAGACAATACATTTGGAGTAATGAAAAAGGGAAAATGTAACAAGACACAGGGGAGGTTCTGGCAGGGTAGCCCTCCCCTGGTGGGGCGGCGGCTATTTGTTCTATCTCCTCACTCGATGATACGCGCGGTTGTCTGTACCGCGTTCACCCCTTTTCCCCTGTCCTGCTGTTTGGACGTTCCTTCTCCCGAGGCGGGGTCGTTGGCGGAGTTCTTCTGGTGTCCCCGGCTCACGAGCTTCTCGATGTCTTTCTTCAAATGCCAACAGTCGTCGGTATCGTGGCCGTTGTCTTTGTGGTATTTGCAGTATTTCTCTTCATCCCTCCCGCCTCTCCTCGTCCTTCGGGGAGGTCGGCTCGCATGTCCCTCCTTCTGGGCTTGCGCTAGGATCACGTCCGGGGCGGTGGTCACCGAGGAATGTTGGGGCTCTTCCCTCCGCGATCTTCCTCTGGTCCTCTTCTCTTGTCGGTGCTCCTCCATGCTGCGGCGCTCGTTCTCATCGCGCTTGGTCCCGCGCCTGGTCTTGCCCTCATCCACAGCCAGGGCTTCTTCTGTCAACATGAAGCGCTCTGCTCGGGCCATTATTCCGGCGAGGTCCTTTGGTGGGTCGCTGTGTAGCGATTTCTTCAGTCCCCTGTGTCGTAGCCCCTTTTTCAGGGCCGCTTTTACCACCAGCTCGGGGCAGCTATCCACGCTCAATCGCTCCACGTTGAAGCGACGCATGAAGTGCCTCAGCAACTCGGCTGGTCCCTGCACCACATTGAACAAGACTTCTTAGTCAGGTTTTACCTGCCGACCGGCCATAAAATGCTTGCAGAACAACTGGGTGAGCTCCTCCAAGCTGTCTATCGACCGACCGGGCAGGCTGAGGTACCATGTCCGAGCAGCCCCCCGTAGGGTGGAGTAAAAGCCCCTGCAGAGCAGGGTGTCATCGGCCCCCTGGAACACCATGACCCCTTCGTAATCCATCACATGGTCCGCGGGGTCGCTAACACCGTTGTATTTCTCCAGCGTCGGTACCTTGAAGTTCGCGGGTATCCGCGCCTCGGTTATCCTCCGAGTCAAGGGGCATCTTTCTCCGCTGATGCACCCGGGTCGCTCTCCTTCGCCCGACTCCTTGCCGTTCGGCTGCGACGAGGGGGCCGGCGGAAGCTTGACCTCCTCTTGGGTTCTTGCCAGCTCGGGTGCCGGGCTCGATCGGCGCGAACGTTCTTTCCGGCTCTTCCGGTGGTGGGTCTTTGGCCGTTGGCTGCCTCCGCTCGAGTAGGACCAGACGCTCGCTGATCGGCGATCATCCTGCCCACGTTTATGCGACCCCGGATGCGCAGACGAGGCCGTCCTCGAGATGTCGCCCGTCCGCTCCGAGTTTCCCCCATTTCCCTTTCTGAGTGAGGTGGGAGTGGGAGATCGCTCCGGGGAAAAACCGGGCATGGTGAACCTCCTTTCCGTGTTCTGCACTCCTTTCCCGTGGTCGGCAACCACGGCGGAACGAAGGGGTCGGCGATCCTCTTCCTGGCGAGAGGCCCGTCCCTCCCCATCCTCAGGAGTGGGAGCGCTGGTAACAAGCTGCTGAATCGTCGCGACTAAAGTTTGGATGTTGGCGTTGGTCTCCTGCGCGTAGGCTCGGAGTTGCCCCTGCGTGGCCAGCTGGGCGTTGCTGGTCTCCCCGGCAGCGCAACCGTTCGGGGTCTCGAAGGGGGCGTGGTACACGCTTTCCTCCGGGATGGGCAGCATGCGCCCCAGGCCGTTGCTGATCGGTTCCATTTTGGTGGTTTTACGTGGGTGTTAGTTCGTTCCCACAGACGGCGCCAGATGTTTACGGGTGTTTTCTCACCACTGTTCGTTGACCGCCAGCTGTGTGGTCAACGTGGTCAAGGGACCGACTTGGGGGTCCCTTGGGTTCACCGAGCCCGCTTGTTCTCGGTGTGGAAGAGCAGAGGAGAAGCCTCGGCTCGATAGGTTGCGCTCGGCCTCGGTTGAATCGTGCTCGGCCTCGTTCGGATCCGCGTCGAGGGGTAGCCCCGGCGCGTTGCAAGTGGGGCGATGCCCGAGCAGCCGTCCGCCTGACGACTGCGATGCGGGGAAGCCGACCGACGCTGAGGGGTAGCCTCGGTGCCTCGGATGTCTTCTTCCTGAACAGATGAGGAAACTCGTCAGGGAGACCGGACCTAGGTTCCGGCCAAATCCCCTCCGATGCCTAAGTCAGATCCAGGTCTGAAAGGAAACTCGGCGGGGGAGATCCGGCTTGCAAGGAAGCCGGAACGTCGACCCAGACGGCGCGAGCAAAGGGGAGGGAAGGAAATGGAGTGGCGAATACATAGGTCGTTGATGGAGTACCTCTCTGTGGATTACCTGAGTTCTTGTCCTTTTCTTCGTCGTCCTGGCCTCCCCTTATAGGGTCTTCCATGATTGCCCCACGTCATGCCTCCTCTCACGTCCTCGCGATCCGTCTCCGCCTCCTCCCACTCGTGCGTAGTGGAGGGGGGTGGCCCATTAACGGGTCCGTTAATGGCCATCATGGGATCGCGGATTCAGAGGAGCGGGTAATCCGGCTGAATGGGGGCCAGTCGGGTGCCCCCGAGGGCGAAGTGGCTGGGCCTTCCGCCCCGTCCGTGGGCCCCCTTCGGGCGGGCTTGTATTCTCTAGTGGGCTTCTCCTTTGAGGTCGGGCCATGGGCCGTTGTAATTCGGGCCTCGTATATTAGTCGTAACAGTTCCTTTTCTTTTACTCGATGGATCTGAAAGTTAGATAGACATTTAGCTTATGTGGTTATATTTAGGGGTCAACACCTGGCATGTCCTTTGATGACCAGGTAACAAGTCGAAATTGGATCTTAGGAAGTTGATCAAATTTTACCATAATTTTAAGGTTTCACTGTGTGACTAGGAGAGTTTGACTTCATTAACATTTTTACGGAAATAAGTTAGATTTCTTCTCCAAGCTTTTTGGGTATAGGTCGATGAGGTCATCTCTTAGGTCAAAGAATTCAAATGGGTAGTGATTGGTGGGTTTCTTATCTAAGTAAACACTAGGCAACATGACCAGTACTGGATATAGTTTTCTTTTTAACTTGTCCCACTCCATTAGGATTGAAATTTAATCGTCTGATAAACGGGAAATACTAACACTAATTTTGTTTAGTAGGACTCAGCCGATGATGTTATTATATGATGAATCCACCTTGATGATCATGAATTTGGTTAGTTTGGTGATCATTCTCAGGGTATTCCACAACATTACCAAAAGGGGGATCATACTGACAATGGATGTTGTATGTGCCATAAATCCGATAATAGGATTAATACACTTTTCTTGCTGATTAGGGATCAACGCCATCTTTCTAAAGACAGACATGAAAAGAACATTGCAATTGTTGGGTCATATGTGGTATGATTGTATTGTTATTAGTGACACTTGGTTATTCAGTGCATCTTAATTATCTTAATGATGAAGGTCTAATTAAAAGTTATGTTGTAAGTCATGTTATAAGTCATGTTGCAACATGAGTTGCAACATGCTACTCTGTCTCAATAGAGAGATGTTCAGAGTTCAGGGAGTTGAAGATTCCTTATTTGAATGGCTTCAGATCGTATATTATTGTTTAGATTCCCTTCAAATATTCTGTTATATGCTGATGTGTATAAGATCTGCTGAAGATGTAATTGAAGCTATTAACCCACAAATATTGGTTACAAGATCTGCTGAAGATATTTGTGGTTGAAGCTATTAACCCGCAAATATTGGTTACTAGATCTGCTGAAGATTTGTGCGGGATCACTTGCCCTAAGTAGTTCCTAGATTTGCAGGCCGAAAAATCTGCATGGTTTCTAAATTAGTTTTTTCTATAACAGCCCCGATATTGAAGGAGCCGCAATATATAAGGCACATGCGGATTGATCTAGGGTTTAGCACGTTCGAAAGATAGTTGATCTACGTCGGGGGACGGAGGCCGACGACTACTCATGTAGGGATTAAATGGACTTTGATCTAGTCGGTTCATGCAAGGGGATCTTGCGGTTTCTACATCTGGGGACGGAGGCCGATGGCTATGCACGTAGGTATTGAAGGGAGTTTGATCTTGTCGGTTTATGCAAGGGGATCTTGCGCGCAAGGAGATCTTGCGGTGATTACTCCATGTGGTTGATTGAGATCACCCATTGCAGTTTGTATTGAAGGGGAGTGTGTTCCTTCTAATAGAAGTCCAATATTAGAGATTATAATCTTTTAATGATATAGTGGAGTAATCTGATTTTCTGGGCATGTCCCCACAGATGTAGGTGTGCGCACCGAACTGCGTTATCAAGTTCTTACGTGTCGTTTTGGAATTTTGCATGTTCATGCATGTTTATTTGATTAACATCAAAGTACTGATTAACAATGGTATCAGAGCAGGTCATCCGTGTTGCTTTGTTTGTCAAAGCGGGTGTGGTCTTGGGATCTCAGTACTTGAATCATGACTACACAAGAAGGTGCCTCCGTTACTCGTCTCCACTGCTTATCGGTACAAACTACACTTACTGGAAGTCCAGAATGCGGGCCTTCATTAAATCCCTAGATGAGAAGGCCTGGATCGCAGTTGTTGAAGGAGGGTACCCTCCTATTGAAATCGACAAAGACGGCAAGGAACATCTCAAGCCGGCAAGAGACTGGAGTCGGATTGAAGAACATGCGGCTCTTGGAAATTCTAAAGTGATGAGTGCTATTTTCACGGCTGTAGATGAAAAGCAGTTCAAACTTATCTCTACTTGTGAGTATGCTAAAGAAGCATTGACATACTTTAGAACGTGCATGAAGGAACCAATGCGGTAAAAGTTTCTAAACTCCAAATGCTTACATCTCAATTTGAAGAATTAAGGATGGGTGATGATGAGACTATTGCTGAATTTAATAGGAAATTAAGAGATATAGCTAATGCAGCCTATCAACTTGGTAAAAAAATACTCAGAAGTAAAGTTGGTTCGAAAAGCTTTGAGATCTCTCCCTGAAAGATCCTCTGCTAATGTTGCGGCTATTGAGGAAGCTAGGAATATCTCAATCATGAGAGTTGATGAACTTATGGGGTCTCTTCGGACGTATGAAATGAATATGAAACAGAATAACAGAGATAAGGGAGTGGCCTTAAAAGTAGAGTCTGGGGATGTTTCTAAAGAAGATGAGGAATCGGGTCTAGATGAGGATATTGCCTTGTTGACTAAAAACTTCAGTAGAATGCTGAAGAAGATCAGTAGTAAAGGGCAAAAGAAAGGAAAAGGGATACAATGTATAGAGTGTGAAGGATTTGGGCACATACAAGCTGAATGTGCAAACACGTTGAAGAAGCAAAAATGGAAGTCCTTTACCAGTACCTGGAGTGATGATGAGTCTGAGGGGAGTGATGAAGATGAGGAAATCTTCAGAAATTACATTGCCTTCGCGGCCTCTCAAAAGAAGCGACCTGATTACAACACTAGCAGCCATGTTATATCTGATATTGCAACATCAGTCATGACATCAGCCAACAAACCTTGTCAGATTCATTGTTGCAACATCATCCATGACATCTTCAACCGAATCAGATTCTGAAGGTGACAGCAGCGATGAGGAAGTTAGTGACGATGATATCCGAACAACATACCAGATGATGTATTGGAAGTGGATGTAAATCTGCAATATTAACAAAATGTTGAAAGAGAAGAATGAAAGATTGAAGAAAGAGGAGGAGGAAGTCAAAATCAAATGTCTGAAAGTTGAGAAAAACTGTAGAGAACTGAATATCAACTTCAGAAATGTTCTTCTCAGGGCAGAGAAAGCTGAGTGCACATTGAATAAGTGGAACTCTGGAAAAAGCAAAGCTGTATCATATCTTGAACATGGGTAAGATTTCAAGAGATCGTATTAGAGTGGGCTATAATAGAGGATTTAATTATAACATTTCTACTGCACAATGGATACAAGTCAAGAAGAAACTTGAGAAAATTGATCAGCACAAGGGCTATGATGGTAAGAAGAAGTTAAAGAAAACTGTCAAAGGTGAAAGTCCAGTGTGTGGATATTGCAGAATTGTTGGTCATTCTGTGAAAAACTGCTTTAGTCGTATGCGTCATTTCATGGAGGGAAGAACTGTAAGTTCTCTCGGCAGGAGAGTGAAAAGACAATGGGTCAGGAAGTCTGAATTATATAACATGAACACTGCAGCTTCAAAGAAAACACCTCATGTTGTGAATGATGTTGCAACATTAGATATGACACACAACGATGTTGCTGCAGATGTATGACACCAGAATCGACATCTCCTCTCAACAATTAATGTGAGCAACCCGCTACAAATTTTTATGAATCTTTCTCCAGAATTATCAGAGAATTACCTCGTCGCTCTTCTCACTGCTTATCCTCCGCCCGCGCCATTAGATCCACCGCCGATCCGTCTTTCACGGACTCTCGACCCATTTTGGCTTCACCAAATTTTGCCCACTTCTACGTGGATTCCACCACATCCATGTCTCCAAATTTTGACATGCAGACCGCCAAAGCTTCTCTGTTAGCACCGCTGATGTTTTCAACTCACTAGCTACTATTTCGGCCTCTCAGAGCTCGACTACTACAATGGATTTCGTTCCATGTTTGCAGCCTACTATCAGATGTGATGTATATTTTTCTTCCTCTAATTCCGCTCTTCCTGAGGATTTATTTGCTACTGAGAGAGATAGTGGAGCTTCTTGATGTGTCTCAGTTGATTTTTTTCTGGATTAACTATTGGAGATATGGACTTGTCTTATATTGGATGCTAGCTGAAAAGTATTAAAGTTCAATGAGGACACTCTTTTACTGTCGATCGACCACTGAATATGGTCACTCAGTTTCTTCTGTTGTGTTGACTGACTCTGATTCTTTAATAACTGTATTTGTTGGTGTTGGTGCACATCAGACATCTGTTATAGATTCTTCAGATCTACTGGGTTCAAATTTTCATGATCATGTATGTGGGTTGGATCTTCCAGATGACATTGTGTCAGATTATCATATTAATGAACATATGGCCTCTGATGATTATCATGTTACTGCTTATGTTACAACATGAGAGCCAACATCTCAGGACCATCTAGCTAATTCCTCAACGGTTCTTGTCATGTATCATGTTGTGACACATGACGCAACATGCACTTCCACTCCTCCAGAGGATATAATATTTGATTATCACATGGACGCCCATGCTGCCCCTGATGACCGCAATATTGTCTTTGATGCTGCACCTGTAGTTGGATCTGATGTTGCGTCTAGTGTTGCTCCCGAAGTTGCAACAAATGCTCATGTTGCGTCTGATGTTGCACACAAAGTTGCAGCATCGGCTCATGCTGAACCTGATGTCATGGATCATAATGTGACACATGACACAACATGCACCTATTCTGCACCTAGTGACTCTACAGTTTCACCTGCTCCTGATCAGACCATGCCAGATCTGGAAGTTCCTCATTCTTGTCGCCGTCGTCATAGTTCTACCAAGCGACATAGTGCTCCGTATAGCTCTCCAACTCCCTCTCCTTCAATACCGGCTTCTAAGAAAGCCAGAGTCGTTCCTGAAGCATCAGCCCTTCCCTGACTCTATTTACTGCTTCTGATTCTTTGAACAAGATGTTCTTTGACCAGGCTTACCAGAATCGTTGGGCTACTTACTCAGACAATTGATGTTATAACACTGGAGCCGACACATCAAGACAAATCCGTTGGAGACTCGCAATCCAGGTGGGCATTCCAATAGTCCTCATCCATGTCTTATCTCTCAGCAGCTATTGTCTTAGAAACCGAATGAAGTTGCTGTCTCTCATGAGGTGATCAATATTACTAGTAAGGGGGATGATCATTGCTCCGCTACTGATGTTTATACTGCTCCAACTCCAGCTACGTTTTCTTGAGGTATTCTTTGGCTTATTGTGGCTCAAAGGGGGATAATGTTTTGTAGTTGTTGGTGCACTTGCCCATGCTTGGGTTGTGCCACATAATACCAAATGAGAAGATTGTTGGGTTGATATTCTGTCATTATATGTTGGCATTAGTGGCACTAGATCTGGGGTGTTCAGGTTGTGAAATCAGAACTATTTTTGAACAGGTTGAGAGGTCATGTTGCAACATCAGTCATAACATGCGAGATCTGGATGCTGGATCGTAGGCAGAAATTCTGTTTTGATTTGCAGGTCTGTTTTACTGATTTCTGATCTGATTTGTAGCCCAGAATCTCGGGAGAACCTGAACTGATTGAAGGAATAACTAAATATCTGCTGGAGATTTTTCTGTTCATTTTTACCCGAAATAGTTCCTTAAATGATGGGCATAAATAACTGATTTAATGAGCAGAATTTTCTGATTTGTTTTTCAGATCTATTTTGCTGCTACTCTAAGATCTGATTTCTTCCCCAGAATCTTGTTGTAATCTTGGTGGTTATTATATTTATTGAGGGAATATCCACTCAAGATTTGCTAAAACTATTCACCCGCAATTGTGTTGGGTTCGTATAGTAACTCTTTGGATTTGGTGGCACAAAGGGGGATTAGAATGGTGGTAGTTGTGATGGGTAAGTTGTGATGGGTGGTGCTGTTATTTTGGGATGCAGTATATCTGGAAATGAACTTGCTCTATTGTGTTTCTTTCATCTGTCTACATGACTTTTTGTATGATGATTATGCCACTAAATGCCAAATGTGAAGTTTGTTGGATCATACGTGGTGTGATTGTATTGTCATTAGTGGCACTTGGTTATTCAGTGGATCTTAATTATCTTGATGATGAAGATCTTATTAAAAGTCATGTTGTAAGTCATGTTGCAATATGAGTTGCAACATGCTACTTTGACTCAATAGAGAGATGTTCAGAGATCAGGGAGTTGAAAATTCATTATTTTAATGGCTTCAGATTGTATATTATTGTTTAGATTCCCTCCAGATATTCTGTTATATGCTGATGTGTATAAGATCTGCTGAAGATGTAATTGAAGCTATTTTCTGCTCAAGATATTGGTTACAAGATCTGCTCAAGATATGTGCGATTGAAGTTATTAATCCGCAAATATTGGTTACAAGATTTGCTGAAGATTTGTGCAGGATCACTTGCCCTAAATGGTTCCTAGATTTGCGGGACGAGAAAATCTGCATGGTTACTAAATTAGCTATTTTCTATAACAACCCCGATATTGAAGGAGCCACGATATATAAGGCATATGCGGATTGATCTAGGGTTTATCACTTTCGAAAGATAGTTGATCTACATCTAGGGACGAAGGCCAACGGCTACGCACGTAGGGATCGAAGGGAGGTTGATTTAGTCAGTTCATGCAAGGGGATCTTACGGTTTCTACATCCGGGGGCAGAGGCTGATGGCTACGCACGAAGGGATTGAAGGGAGTTCGATCTTGTCGGTTTATGCAAGGAGATCTTGCGCTCAAGGGGATCTTGCAGTGATTACTCTATATGGTTGATTGGGAGTACCCATTGCGGTTTGTATTGAGGGGGAGTCTTTTCCTTCTAATAGAAATCCAATATTAGTGATTGTAATCTTTTATTGATATAGTGGATTAATCTGATTTTCTGGGCGTGGTTCCGCAGATGTAGGTGTGCGCACCGAACTGCGTTATCAAGTTCTTGCGTGTCGTTTTGGAATTTCTGCATGTTCATGCATGTTAAATTCTGCATGTTCATGCATGTTTATTTGATTAACATCTACGTACTGATTAACAGCAAGGGCTCATTGTATCCATTAAAAGTCATATTACTTTGGCGCCCCTAATGTTGGCGCTGATAACCAAAGTGTCATCATCGGTGCAAGAGATGAGTGGCAATCTTCTTGTCCATGCATATGCCTTTCTGACAGATGATGATATTCCTCCTGATGTGGGATCACATGTGACATTATCTACGGTTGTTAAAGGAGATTAATGACTTTTTACCTTGTCATCTTTTCGCATTTCTTCCTTTACTGAGATCTTGGATTTGTATACGAACCTATTCAGGTGCCCTTGATTGAGTAGGTTCTTGATTACTTTCATCAACTGTCAACATCCTTCAGTATCATGCTTATACATATAATATATATATATATAGTCTTGATGGTAGCGAAAATATTTCTTATAGTATCTTTTCTCAGGTGAACATTTCAGCTTTTGGGGTAGATGGTTGACGTAGTTCCTTTTACACATGCATCATCACCTCGGACCTAGGAGCATTTCAATTTGGTGAACTCACAGGGCACATCATCGAATCTTTTGTAAGGACTACAGTTTCTCTATTTGCTATCCGTCAACATTTCACTGTCTTCATTCAATCGTTATCTTTTTCTTCCTCCATCGTTGGTCTTGGAGGAGCTAACACCACTGCTAGTTAGTGCCTTCTCGACCATCATGTAATAATGTGCTTTTATCAAAAGTTGGTCAAGCGCATCTGTTAGGTTTTATTCATGACTTCATTGTCATTAGTGGCACTATGATACTCGTTGGTTGCTCTTAAATATCTTGAAGAAGAAAGACGGCTTTCCTTGATGATGTTGTAACATTTGTTGCATAATGTTGTATCTGTTCAACACTATCTTGAAGAAGAGAAACGACTTAGCTTGGCTATGTTGGAAGAATTGTTGAACATTATGTTGCACCATAATGTTCAACACGCCGTGTCTATTTGCGGCTATGATTGTTCGTTGTATATTTGGATCCCGATCTAGGAATCTCGTGATCCTTAGCTTTCTATCTTTAACGGTTCATGTATTTATGTTGTTTAAATAATGTTAAAGATTTGTTTGACAGTTTATATCTCTCGATTATTCTGTTGAAGACGGTTGGAGAGATTTTAGCTCGTAATATCTTTCGCAATGGGCTCTTGAGGATTTCGCAGGATCTCATGTTTGTTGAGGGTTGCGGATATTGTGGTTGCCTACTAGAACCAATTTGATTTGGATACTTGCTGATTGAACCGCGATTTGAGGGGGAGTGCATGCTATTAGGGTTTGGGTGCGGTGATGGCTAGGTTACAACTTTTGGGAAAAAGTTCTGAGATACTCCGGGAGGGAAGCCGACGGCTACGCACGTAGGATCAAGGGAGTTGATCTAGTCGGTGGTGCAAGGGGAGCTTGCAGGCAAGGGGAGCTTGCCGAGAATATTCCACGGGGTTGACGGTTGTCACCTTTCATGGTTTGTATTAAGGAGGAGCGTGTTCCTCCTAGTAGAAACGTGGTATTAGAGTTTGTACTCTTTGATCATTTTAGTGGAGTATTCTATTTTTCTGGGCGTGGCCCCACAGATGTAGGTGTGTGCACCGAACTGCGTTACCAAGTTTTGTGTGTCTTTGTTTGACGTGTGTTGTTCCATTGGATCTGTGTTTTACTACTGCATACTGAATCTCAATTGATATCAGAGCAGGTCATCCGTGTAACTTTGTTTTGTCAAAGTGGGTGTGATCTTGTGTGTCAGTACGCAAATCATGACTACGAAAGAAGGCGCCTCTGTTACACGTCCTCCTTTACTCACCGGATCTAACTACACATACTGGAAGTCCCGTATGCGAGCTTTTATCAAGTCTCTAGATGAGAAAGCATGAGTTGCCACGGTGGAAGGATGGAGCCCTTCGACTGAAGTTGACAAGGAAGGCAAGGAATACCTCAAACCTGTGAGAGATTGGGATCCAGAAGAAGAGTGTGCGGCTTTAGGAAACTCGAAGGTGGTGAATGCCATCTTCACTGCAGTTGATGAAGAGCAGTTCAAGCTGATATCCACATGTGAGCACGCAAAAGAAGCTTGGGACATTCTTTAAAATGTTCATGAGGGAGCAAGTACAGTTAAGGCTTAAACTTCAAATGCTCGCATCACAGAATGAATGAAAACGAGACGGTGGCTGAATTTAATGGTAGATTAAGGGATATAGCCAACCAGGCTTTTCAACTGGGCAAGAAATATTCCCGAAAGAAGCTGGTAGAGAAAATGCCGAGGTCACTTCCCGAAAAGTTTTCTGCTAAAATTGTGGCTATTGAAGAAGCAAGAAATACTTCCACTATGAGACTGGATGAACTCATGGGTTCTCTACAAACCTATGAGATGAATCTCAAGCAAAACAGAAGGGAGAAGGGGGTGGATTGAAGGCAGAGGCAAGTGAAACTTCTAAATCGGATAATGAGTCTGAGCAGGATGACGACATTGCGTTACTAACCAAAAATTTCAGTAGGATGATGAGGAAGATTAGTAACCGAGGTCAGAATCTCAAACCCACAAATAGGATGTTGCGATCAGGTCCTCCTGCTGTTGAAAAGACTACTAGCCGCCCTAACCAGAGGTATGACTCGAAAACCAAAGGAAAGGGAATTCAATGCCGTGAGTGTGAAGGGTTTGGTCACATACAAGCCGAATGTGCCAATACTCTTAAGAAGCAAAAAGGGAAATCTCTAGCCAGTACATGGAGTGATGAAAACTCTGAAGGAAGTGCAGAAGATGAAGACATAAACAACAACTACGTTGTCTTCACTGCAACTTTGAAAAGTAAGTCTGAGTACGACACACCCAAAAGTAAGTATGAGGAAGATTAGTAACCGAGGTCAGAATCTCAAACCCACAAATAGGATGTTGCGATCAGGTCCTCCTGCTGTTGAAAAGACTACTAGCCGCCCTAACCAGCGGTATGACTCGAAAACCAAAGGAAAGGGAATTCAATGCCGTGAGTGTGAAGGGTTTGGTCGCATACAAGCCGAATGTGCCAATACTCTTAAGAAGCAAAAAGGGAAATCTCTAGCCAGTACATGGAGTGATGAAAACTCTGAAGGAAGTGCAGAAGATGAAGACATAAACAGCAACTACGTTGCCTTCACTGCAACTCTGAAAAGTAAGTCTGAGTACGACACACCCAAAAATGTTGAAACATCTGCTGCAACATCGAGTACCAGACGAGGAAATGTGATACATAATGTTGAAACAGATAGTACAACATTCAGCACCAAGGACGACTCTGAAGGTGAAAGTGAGGAAGATGTTGGCGAAGAAGATATTCGGTCAGCATATCAGATTATGTTCAACAAATGGATGGATATCTGCAAAGTGAACAAGAGTTTGAAGGATGAATGTTCTAGACTGAGGAGAGAGAAGGATGAGACCAGGGCTAAACTGTTAAAGACAGAGTTGAGTCTCAGAAATCTTGAGAATAGTCTTAAGAGAACATTGCTTAGAGCTGAGAAGGCAGAAAGCGTCCTCAACAGATGGAACTCCGGGAAGTCTAAACTTGATGATATTCTCAACATGGGAAATGTGTCTGGAGACCGAACAAGAGTCGGATACAACAGAGGGATTCACTACATACGTCCAAGACTAGGCGAGTTCACATTACTAAAGAGCAAGAAAAACGGAGTCGGCTCAATGGGGATGAACAAAAAGGGAAGAAAAGAAAAGGTTCAACATTCAGGCGTCCGGTATGTGGATTACTGTAGGCAAGTATGGCACAATGACTGGAGTTGCTTCAGACGCATGAAGCATTGGAATGAAGGCAGAAGTGTTAGCCATCCAAACAAAAGGACAACTATGAGATGGGTTAAGAAATTTGAGCTGGTAAGCATGGTGGCATACACTTCATTAGTTACTTTCTCGGAAAATCTGTGGTATTTTGACAGTGGGTGTTCTCGACACATGACCAGAAATAAGGGACTTCTCACTGAGTATTCTGCCGGCAACAAAGGTCATGTTACCTTTGGCGATGGTCAGAGAAGCAAGGTAGTTGGAAAAGGGAACTTCAATGTGACAAGGTCTATGAAGCTGAAGGACGTGATGCATGTAGAAGACTTAAAGGCAAACCTCATCAGCATAAGTCAGCTGTGTGATCAAGGTCTACTTGTCCGATTCACCAAAGATGAATGTCTTGTCTTCAATGGAGATGATGTTTGTATTCTTACTGGAAAAAGGTCAAATGACAACTGTTACCTTCTGCAAGATATCAACAAGTGCTTCAATATCACCACTAATGTTTCAGAACAGTGGCATCAAAAACTGGGTCACTTAAACTTCAAGACCTTACTGAAGATATCTGAAGCTGGAGTTGTTCGTGGGATACATACTCTAACTAACGAGAAAGAAGGTGTATGTGAACCATGTCAGCTGGGAAAGCAGAAGAAGACGAGTCATAAGCAACTCCAGACGATTACTACCTCAAAAATTCTGATGAGGTTACACATGGACCTGATCGGACCCACATCAAAAACTAGCGTGGGAGGTAAGAAATATATTTACGTATGTGTTGATGATTTTTCTCGCTTTACTTGGGTGGATTTTCTTAAGGAGAAATCAGACACATTTGAATCCTTCAAGAGACTGTGCACCCGTCTACAAGTTGAAAAGGAGACAACATTGGCAAAATTATCAGGATCCGGAGTGATCATGGAAAGGAGTTTGAGAATCACTCCTTCTCTGAATACTGTGAATCACATGGTATTGGACATGAATTTTCAGCTCCAAAGACTCCTCAACAAAACGGAGTGGTTGAAAGGAAGAACCGCACTCTTCAAGAAATGACACGTGTTATGTTGAATGCTCGGGGGGTCAATGTTAAATGGTGGGCTGAAGCTATCAATACAGCCTGCTACACTATTAATAGGGTTTATCTTCGACCAATAACTGAGAAAACCCCATACGAGATCTGGAAAGGTAGGAAACCTGATGTATCATACTTCCACATCTTTGGAAGTAAATGTTATATCTTGCAAGACCGTACACCCAGACGGAAGTTTGATGCCAATAGCGACAAAGGAATCTTCCTTGGGTATTCCACAAAGAGTCGTGCCTTCAGAGTTCTGAATCAACACACAGATGTTATGATGGAGTCTATCAATGTAGTGGTTGATAATTTTGATTAGGGAGAGGCTGTCTTAAGTGGAGAAAGGGTGGTTCAAGAAGACGGTACTGATGAGGAGGGTCGTGTTGAAAATAATGTTGCAACAAGTAAGACTAATTAGAACAATGTTGAACAAAATGTTGCAACACAGGATACAACTACAGTTAAGATACCACAGGTTGAGGCTGAAGACGCTCAAGGTGCTGATGGAATCACTAAAGTTATACGCGATCATACTCCTGAGTTGATCATTGGTGATGTGCATGACAGCCACCGGACAAGAGGTACTAGTCGTGTCAATTGTAGAGATCTGCCTGGGTATGCTTGCTTCCTCTCTGTTGTTGAACCCAAAAATGTGAAGGAAGCCATTGTTGATGAATTCTAGGTTTCGGCCATGCAAGAGGAGTTGAACCAATTTCAACGCAATGATATCTGGAGCTTGGTTGAGAGACCTAAAGGAATAAATGTTATCTGGACAAAATGGATTTCAAGAATAAAACTTATGAGAAGGGAAATGTAACTCGCAACAAAGCCCGTCTAGTTGCTCAAGGATATACCCAGGTCGAAGGTATCGATTTTGATGAGACATTTGCTCCAGTCGCTCGTTCGGAATCCATCAGATTACTGTTGGCAGTTGTGTGCAGTCTAAACTTCAAACTACATCAAATGGATGTGAAGAGCGCGTTCTTGAATGGGCTATTGAATAAAGAAGTATATGTCGAACAACCAAAAGGTTTTGCAGATCCTTTTCTTCCGAACCACGTCTACCGTTTGAAGAAGGCGCTTTACGGATTGAAACAAGCACCGAGGGCCTGGTACGAGAGATTAACTACATATCTCCTTCAAAAGGGATATGAACGAGGAGGAGCTGACAAAACATTGTTTGTTCAGAGGACAAGGTCTAGTGTAATGGTTGCTTAGATCTATGTAGATGATATAGTCTTCGGATCAACGTCACAACAGTTGGTACGTGAGTTCATTACCCTCATGCAGAAGGAGTTTGAGATGAGTATGGTTGGTGAGTTGAATTTATTTCTTGGGCTTCAAGTTAAGTAGTGTACTGATGGCCTATTCATTTCACAAAGCAAATATGTGAAGAACCTTGTTAAGAGATTCGGTCTGGAAAGTGCGAGACATGTCCGCACCCCCATGTCCACCACTGAAAAACTTTCCAAGGACGACGGAGGAAAAGCAGTTGAGGTTACTCTATACAGAAGTATGATAGGCAGTCTCCTGTATTTGACAGCCAGTAGGCCAGATATCAGCTTCAGTGTAGGAGTTTGCGCTCGCTATCAAGCGTGCCGCAAAGAATCACATATCACTGCTGTAAAGAGGATTATCAGGTATATCAGTGGGACGACAGACTATGGCATATGGTACACCAAGGATACTAACACCCTAATTTCGTGATACAGTGATGCAGACTGGGCAGGGGATACTGATGATAGAAAGAGCACTACATGAGGATGTTTTTATGTGGGCAACAATCTAGTCTCCTGGTACAGCAAAAAACAGAACTCAATTTCGCTATCTACGGCAGAGGCTGAGTATATCGCAGCAGGGAGTTGTTGTACTCAACTCTTATGGATGAAGCAAATGTTGACAGACTATGGATTGGTACAAGAGATATTAACTATCCTATGTGATAATCAGAGTGCTATAAACATCTCCAAGAACCCAGTTCAGCACTCCAGAACAACACACATCGACATCTGTCATCATTTCATCAGAGAGCTAGTCGAGAAGAAGTCTCTCATCATAGAATATGTAGCTACTGTCAATCAACTAGCTGACATTTTCACGAAGCCTTTAGATTCTGGCAGGTTTGAAGAAATGCGACAAGCCCTAGGGCTGTATTGTATCTGATGTTGATCTTTTTGTTGTACAAAATGTTGCAACATCAGGTTGCAACATAAGGTGGAACGGAGCGGTCACGTGTTATTGGGTTGGTTATCTCACAGATATTTTTATGCCCGTTATTTATGTTCTTTCGCTTCACTCTCTCTACCCAAGGCGCTATTTTCTCTCTCAAATCTTTATTCAAGATTCTCTGAGCAGTTTCTTCTAGGGTTCTTGTTTTTCTTCTCTCGTCTGGATTTCCTCATCTGTTTCAGAAATGGCTAGAGATCGAAAGGAAAAATCATCGCAGCCCCCTCGACGCTTCCTCGTCGCGATACAGTGCTCCTTCGTCTTCTCCTCCACCAACCAAACGGAAGGGAGTGATTCCGTGAACTTCGCGTGCCTCCTCTAGTGGTATTTCTCCTTCTTTTCAATCTCCTGTATCTCTCAAAGACATGCATTCTCCTGTTGGTTCGAATTTGGAGATTGTGAGGTTTTCCCCAAATTTGGAAATCCCTCTTCTGCGAGAACCCTTGGTGCCAGATTCGTATGAGGATGAAGTTTATCCTGCCCCTGTTACTATTCAAGATTGGTTCTGGCACTTACGGAGAACTGGACGGAGATTGGATCTCTCTTGGGTTGATGTTTCTCATATTCACTTTGATCAACTCATGCATAAAAAGATTCTTGGTAAAGTAATGAGTGTAGAAGTGCCTCGAGATAAGAAGATTGTCATTCGTACCTGGAATCCAAAAATTTTCGTGAATATTTCTGAAATTGTTGAAATTTCTGATTCAGACTCATCTGTTTCTGCTGAGGAGACTAGGACAAGGGGAGTTGATGAAGCTTCATCTTCTCCCTTGCCTGTTGTAACGACCACTTTTCGTGCACGTGCTTTTGGCCGTGCACGTGTTTATTTTAAACTTTATTTGATTGTGAACACTTTTGTGTGATATGCCGCTGTGAACGTCTCTGAGAGTATTAAATAGTGGCACTATCTTGGAACGACACTTCTCGAGTCGTTTTTCCACAATTTAAACTTGCTCGATGAGACGTGACGATTTTCACTTTTGACGGGAGACGTTTCTATTTTTAGTTTCGTCGTCCGACGTCGAATTTGAGAACCGTCTTCTTAGTTAGCTCACATTCTTCGTCACGATCACCACGATATTTATTTTATAATTTTTGGAGTTTATTTGACCACTTTTATATTTTTAACAAGTTTTATATTATTTTTAATAATTAATTTATAAATTATTTTCGGCCAAATAAAATTTATTTGAGTTTTAAACGTTTTAAAGAATTTTTAAGCCAATTTCCAGCTCATTTGGACCAAGTCAAACCCTTGGGTGAGTTGGAGTAGTTGGAATTCAAATTTTAAATTATTTTAATATTCTAATCCTATTAGATTTAGCCCTAGACCAAGTCAACCCATCTATACTATATAAGCAACCCTTAGGAAGACCTATTTTCGCAAGAAATTAGCCCTAGCCTCTTCCAAAACTCAAATTGGACGTTGCGACGATTCGTCGCAACGTTGCGACGTTCAGCTGCCGCACGACCGAGAAAAACGCCCCCGTTCCTCCGCTCCGACCGATAGTAGCCCCCGCACCCATCGCCGCCCGCATCGCTTCACAGCGCCCGCCCCGTTCCCTCGGTCTGACCGACTGCTTGGCCCGCACCCTGCTCCGCACAGCGCTCCGCACCGTGCCCGCTTCGTTCCCCCGCTCCGCACAGCGTCTGACCGGTAGCCCCGCCCGCAGCCACCGACGTTGCAACGTTGCAACGTTGCAACATCGCCCGCCCCGCTCTCCAAGCGCACGACCGACCGCTCCCATCGATCTGACCGAAGGAAGCGCCCGCACCCGCTGCTGCGACCGACCCCCGCTGCTGCACAGCTCCGTTTCCCCGCAGCGACCGAGAGAATCTCCCGCATTGGAGGGGTACGACCGAGAGCCACTCGTCGCAACCCCGCATCCGTCGCACCACTTGCCTCCGTGGGCCCCCCAAGTTCTCCAGAGGTATTGTGGGTCCCCCCAAAGGTCCCTAGGACTACTGTGGGCCCCACCTAGGTGCGTTCTCTTCGACGACTTGCCGCGTACGACGTCGTCGCACGTCGTAGCCCGTCGTCGCACGTGCGAGCTTTGGAATCTGGAATCGTCGCCCGGGTTGATTGCTCTGAAATTTCCAGCGAGGAATCTAATTGGAATCTGGACTTGGAGCGCGATCTTATTATTCCAACCCCCGGCATCGCTACCCGACGCCATTGTAGCTTTCGCGTCGTGTTGAGGTAACGTTTTGCACCCCTAGGACCCCCAACCAAATTGCACGTTAACCAAGACTAAAAATCAGTATTTTAAAGTATTTTAAATGTTTTAGCCATCACTAATCAAGATTAATAAAAACGGATGTAGGCCGGTGGACTTGTGCACGTAGGAATCGTGACTTTGGACTCGTTGGACGGTGTTTTCTTGACGTGATAATTGCAGGCAAGTGAAACTTGCCAAATCTTGTTTAGGGCCATGTTTTTAGGCCAATTCCTTGTTTTTAGCGTAAAAGAGACTAGTCAGTGAAATGATAGCTGACTAGACGCTTACTTGATCTAGTTTGACAACGAAACTAGATCCGTCACCTAATTGATCTAGCTTGACAACGAAGCTAGATCCAACCTTTAAACTTGTTGTTCATGCATACTAAACTGTCACGTTTACTTTCCTTACCTGTACGCCTTACTACTTGTCATGTCATGTCATCCATGCATTGAATGTCGCATTGGTAGCACACGCTACAATACTTGTACTTGTACTCCCTTGACTGGCTAGGTGCACCCCTAGACCAGCAAGGCAAAACACTTCCTGGCTCGTGTTCCAGAAGCGAGCATTCCCGTTCGGGGGTAAGGCCCTGGCTCGACACACGTGGAGGGGTAGGGATAAACGATCACTTGAGCTTAGGAGTTGGCCCGCACAGCCACTCTAGCCAAAAGGCGGAATCTCTGTGCACGAGGTGCTTACTTTCCTTGTCTTGTACTTGTCTTGTGAATGATTCATGTAATACTTGTCATCCATGCCATGCCATGCTCGTACTTTACCTTACTTGTTGCACTCATTACTTTAACTGACATGTCATTGCATCATGCTAGAACTGCTAGGTTGCTCTTATTTGTACTTTCAGTTTCACTTGCACAAGTCTTCCAGACTTGCTGACATGTGCCCCTTTCTCTTTGGGTGTCACATGTTAGACCCTGAGCCAGAGACAGTTGTTGAGGACGAGTTAGTTGCTGACACTGAGCCTACGTTCGTCGGGGAGTTCGTGGACACCGGAGACCAGTGTTAGAGACTGTTGGTGTTGCTTTTGCTTTAGGTTGCTGTTAGATGTCGGTGCTTGCACCATTACTTTGTTTCTGTATTTTGTACTTTTGTTGGCCATGCTGGGCCTCTTTTAGACTCTCTTTCTTTTAGCCTGGTGGCTTTTTCTGTGATGTTGGAATTTATTATTATGGATATTCTGAGATGTTTCTTTTGTCTCTTTCCTTATTATTATCTTTGTTTCGTTTCGCGTTGCAAGGACCTGCAGTTTAAATTTGATTGACGCTTATCGGACTTGCAGCTTTGTAGCTTCAAGTCTGAGCGGACCTTCTCACGCTTCGCCTCCACGTTTTGGGAAGCGGGGCGTGACACCTGCTGAGGAATCGAGTGTTCATAATGCTGAGAAGTTGGATGTGGGTGTTAATCCAGAGGATGGGCTCAATGTTGAAGCTGCATCTGTTGCCCCATCTCAGGAAGAGGAACCAGTTATCTCAACTGCTATGTGTGTGGAGGGAGGTGTTCAGGATTTGCCTGAAGGTGGTAATGACTCCGTAAGGAGATCTAACGCAGATGACTATGCACATAATGTCTGTCCTGAAGACATTTCCTTCATGGATCAAGATGCCCCCTTGTTGAATGTGCCTCGTGTTGATGTTCCTTCTAAGAATCTTCAGTCACATGGTGGTGTAGAAGACCCTGCTCAGGGTACTGTGGAGGTGGAACACGTTGAGGGTGTTCAAGATCCCCCTTCTCATCCTCAAGATCCCCCTTCTCATCCTTTCGAGACTGAATGTTGTGTGATGCCCGGTATTCCTTCTAAGCCAGGCACATCTGATGTTGGTGCTAATGTTGAAGCTGCTGTCGAGTCTGATTCTTTACCGACAGGAGATGATGTCAATAATGTTGCTCAAAATGGTGCAACATTAGATTCAACTTGTGAGACTGCTGCTCATGACACCTCTACCCAGATCTCTCCAAATGATATCAATTTGTCCTCTCCTGTACGGAAGGCCCGGTCTGCCTCTAGAAAGCGTATTGCTCCATCAAGTCATGCATATGCATCCCCCTCTAAGAGGTCCAAAGGTTCTTCCTCTGCAACAGGTCCACCTCATCATCGTCTTCTGACGCCTTCAACAAAGGTTTCTTTGATGGAGCCTGTAAGAATAGGTGGGTCTCCTATTCCGAACGATCAATCCTCCCGGAGAAAGTTTTGAATGCTTCATCGTTTGACAATACTCAGATGGTGTCTATTCTGAAAGACCTAGGGTTGTTCCATGCTGCTTCATGCTTCAGAATCTTTTATCCTGTCTTGGTGCGTGAATTCTATTGTAATCTGTCCAAGTCTGCCAGTGATGCATTTTCACGATGGGGATTCAGGAGCTATGTGAGAGGAAAGATCTTCTCCTTCTCTCCTTCTGTGGTGAATAAAATTTTAGAATGGAAATGTCCTCAGTCGTTGCCAGCTTTCGGGGAGTCAGTAGGAGATGACTTCAACAAGTTCATACATGTAGTGACAACAAGAAAGCTAACGTGCTGGCCCAAGTCGTCCACATTTCCTTCCTCAGCTCTTACAGCTAAATACTTTATCCTATACATGATTGCTACGAGGAATTGGCTTCCCACATCTAATATTTCAGTGGTCACCAAAGATATGTGCAAGCTTTTGTTCTCAGCCGGAACTAAGCAGCCCTTCAACTTGGGAAGATTCATTTTTGACTCTATTCTGTCTTTATCAAAGTCATCCTCTCCAGCATCGTCATTGCCCCATGCCTGTCTCATCTCCATGATGCTTTTGGCACAAAAAGTATCCCTATCTGCATCTGATCTGCCTACCTCTTGCGACAGTATATCGTACACTGCAAAGTCCGTTGGAAAGTTTGATGATATCTCAAAGTTGATACCCTCTCTTCATGGTGCACCGTCATCATCCTCACCTCCTCAGGTTGCAGATCCTACTTCCTCTGTGCATCATGTGTCTCCTCCTTCTCCCCCTGTACAGGCTACTGCCGCTTCTTCTTCTTCTTCAGTGTTGGAGGATATTCAGTTATTTGAGAGGGCGATTCAGAATGTTGATGATCAGTTGTTGTTGCTTCAAAGTTAGAAGGGTCTTCTAGATAGTCACAAACTTATGTTGCAGAGCAAACTGTCTGCTCTGAAGAGCAAACTAGCTGAGGATCAGTGACAGTTCAACCTTTCTGCTCTGGTGCCACTCTTTTTTTGAGGTATGTCTCCTTCTTTAGTAGCCCAAAGGGGGAGATATAATGATATAATGCTGCTGCTGATATTGGTTGTATGTGGTAAGGGGGATGGTCATTGTCTGTGTTGATAATGTTGTTCTAGGGATGTTAAACATGATATTTGGTTCTGCTGTCTATGCTGTTGACTATGTGATGATGTTCTGAGAGTGGTTCCCTATTTTCTAAGTCTGTGTCTACTCCATCTTCTTCATTTTGCCTCAGTTTTATATCATATGTTATTGTGCCACTAAATACCAAAAGGGGAGATTGTTAGGTTTTATTCACGACTTCATTGTCATTAGTGGCACTATGATACTCGTTGGTTGCTCTTAAATATCTTGAAGAAGAAAGACGGCTTTCCTTGATGATGTTGGAACATTTTTTGAACATAATGTTGTATCTGTTCAACACTATCTTGAAGAAGAGAAACGACTCAGCTTGGTTGTGTTGGAAGAATTGTTGAAATTATGTTGCACCATAATGTTCAACACGCTGTGTCTATTTGCGGCTATGATTGTTCGTTGTATATTTGGATCCCGATCCAGGAATCTCGTGATCCTTAGCTTTCTATCTTTAACAGTTCAGGTATTTATGTTGTTTAAATAATGTTAAAGATTTGTTTGGCAGTTTATATCTCTCGGTTATTTTGTTGAAGACGGTTGGAGAGATTTTAGCTCGCAATATCTTTCGCAGCGGGCTCTTGAGGATTTTGCAGGATCTCATGTTTGTTTAGGGTTGCGGATTGTCACGCCCCGCTTCCCTAATATGGAAGGCGAGACGTGAGGAGGTCCGCTCAGACGTGGAGCTGTGAAGTTGCAGTCTGATAAGCGTCTGTAAAAATTTCGAAAAGTGCAGGTCTTTGCATTGCAATGAAACAACAACAACAATAATAAAGCAGATTAAAGAACGTCCACCAACAACATCCAACAATATTACAACATCACAGAATAGTCACAATAGTACAAGTCTGAACAATAGGCTTAAAACATGGCCGAAACATAAACATCGAGATATATAGGTGCTACACACCGAAATCTAACAGCAACTATAAAAGCAGCAACAACTAAAGAAGTCTCTAGGTGAGACTAGGACTGGTCACCGGTGTCCTCAAACTCGGTCTCAGTAGGGACCTCAAACTCAGCGTCTCCGAACTGCTCGTCTTCTGCTATCTACTCTGTCTCAAAGTCTGACATGTGACACCCAAAGAGAAAAGGGCACATGTCAGCAAAAGTCTCCCAAGAAAGGCGGAGGACTTTTGTGCAAGGATACAAATAAAATAATGCAACCAGCAGTTCTAACATGATGATATAGCATGACATTAAAAGAATGCAATAATTAAATGAACAAGATAATAATAATCAAGCACGGTGTAGCAGAAAGCTACAATTCACTATTTCACGATTCACGAATCACTGATTTATCACTTTGTGCACAGAGTTTCTGTCTTTTGGCTGAAGTGGCTGTACGGGCTCACTTCTACGCTCAAGCGATCGTTTAACCCTACCCCTCTACGTGTATATGGACTGGCGCCCATCTTCTGGATCACGAGCCAGGAAGTGTTATTGGCATAGGGTTGTGCCCGCAAAGCAGGTGCCCAGCCTCAATAGTTACAATTATTGTAGCGTGTGCTACGCAATCACGACAGAACAATTTGATGCATGACATGACATGGTAATGAGCAGTTAAAGTGCGTACAGTTAATTGAAGGTAAACGTGACATGACAGCATGAAATGATGGCATGGTAAAGGTGTCGGATCTAGCTTCGTTGTCAAGCTAGATCTAATAGGGCGTCTAGGCGACTATCATTTCACCGCCTAGTCTCTTTTACGCTAATACAAAAATTGGCCTAAGACGTGGCCTAAATAATTACTGGCAAGTATCACTTGCCTGTTTCTGGTGATGTCGGTTGTCGTGGGTTCACCTCGACAAGTATTACGTGTCGGTATTTCCGGTTCTCTGTTTTGGTTAAAGAATTCACAGAATTAGATTTTTCGTGAGATAATCAAAATATCGGGTTAATCCCCGAATTGGGTTCGTCCAATTTTACTGGGTTCGTCGGCTAGGGTGATGTTTATATGGGTTATACTAACATGGTGCGCCTTATTTTATACTGGTTTTATTACACTAATCATCATTTACAAAGTTGATACATGCTAGAGTAATTATTAATATTAACAAGCTAATAACAATTTAACAATAACTTTAAGCTAATCATATAGTTAGACATAGCATTAAATTATTCACACACTAATTTTTTTGACCTAGGGATAACAAGTAACATGTTAATCATATAATAATATATAAGCCTATCTAGCTCTCTCTTTTCCATATTCATTCATTGATAACCTTTTTTTATATGGCTGACACACTCTATTATTCCAACTCCTATCATTTAATATAGACTGACCCCTTCATTTATTTCGTTTGCATGCTGCACACTCCTTTCTCAAATTACTAGGGCTGAACTCCATAACTTATTATTATTTTATTCATCCTTTAATAAGCAAGGGACTATCCCTATCAATTTATCACTCTGTCACCTCTTCCCCCTTTCTTATTCATTGTTTAACCCCATCAATAATTTTCTCAGGCTTCTCACATCTCTGTCCTAACATTTCGTTCCCATTCTCCTTTTCTTTTTTTTGTGTGTTTCAATTGTTTGCATGCAACTAACAACGGTTCATGCGAAAACAAAGGGGATGGATCTTCTCACCTGTGCGCGACGGGAGGAGGGAAGAGGCGGCTCCGACGGTTCTCCTCCGGCGACAGCGGCGGCGCGGCTTCCTCCGGTGGGCGGCGCAGGGTGGATGCGAGCGGCGGCCGGTGGCTTAGGGCGGCGGCGGCTTCTCACGGCGTGGGCGCGGGGAGCCTCTCCGGGCGGCGCGTCGACTGCAAGGCCGGCCGGCGGCGGCTGATTTCCGAGCTGGGCGGCGGCGCGTGGGTGGAGGAGGAGGGGAGAAGATGAGGGTTTGTATGGGTTGTGAATCTGAAATTATTTTCAGATTCTTCTTGATTCTAGGTTTTCTGATTTCTAAAGC
The DNA here is from genome assembly GCA_030789695.1 of Scilla litardierei. Taxonomy (NCBI): domain Eukaryota; kingdom Viridiplantae; phylum Streptophyta; class Magnoliopsida; order Asparagales; family Asparagaceae; genus Scilla; species Scilla litardierei. The sequence continues at coordinate 139,248,369 of CM061141.1, forward strand.
TTGGATCTGAGACTTGATTCTTTGATTTCTGAAGTTCTCTATTTCCCAATTTCAGTTTGGGTGGATGTTGTTTGGGTGGAATTCAGAAGCTGTTTTGGATCTTGAACTTGTATTTCCAGATCTGAGTCTTCTCCCTCAAACTTAAATTTTCAGATTTGGGTTGGGTTGATTTGAGAAATTGAAATCTGTGGGTTGTGATTCTCGTTTGGGAAATTGCTTAATGTATTGTATTGATGGTTTTGCAGAATTGTTTGGTTGAAGGATGGGATGATGAGAAAAAAAACAGATTTTGGGAATGATTTAGGGATGATTTGTTTCTGGTTTGTGGAATGATTTTTTGCAGGGTTCGTTCATCAGGGAGAGACCGTCGGCTTAAGAAGATGAGCAGGGAGACACCCCTCTCATTTTGTCAAAGCAGAATTAATTTGATTGGGATGTGTATTTAATGAAATCTTTAGACTTTGTAGAGGCGTATTGCTTTGTTCAAACGAAAACAAAGAGGAAACCAATTTTGATTTCAGAAAATGTATCCGGTTGTCTAAAACGTGTGTTTTGTCGTGTAGCTAAGGGTTAAGACACTTACGTAATTAAGTGAGTTTTAATAAGTCATCATTAAAAATGAAAGTCATCATTAAAAATGAAAAAAAAATAATTAGTGAGATTAATTAAAGTAATTAAGATTTGTAATTAGTAAATTGTATTTAGTAGAATAATTAAGTTAAATCATTTTTAGTTAAAACTTGATGGTAAATATTGACGACACGGTAAAACGAAAATAGTGACGCGCCCGCGTCAATACGTACGGACGAAAAAGTAACTGGATAACAGAAATAAAATACTGGCACGCCAAAACGAAAACGCGCCTAAAGATACTGGCCGTTACATTCTACCCACCTTAGGAAAAATTCCGTCCTCGGAATTCTCATCAACTAAGGAGCAGAAAACAAATATGGATAACGCTCTCGTATCTCATCTTCCCGCTCCCAGGTAGATTCTCCTGGCGAGTCACGACGCCACATCACTCTGACTAGATCTATAATCTTGTTCCTGAAGACTTTCTGACGTTGATTCAGGATCTCCACCGGTTGTTGTTCGTACGTCAGATCTGGTCGAACTGTAATCTCAGAGTAGTCCACAGCATGAGAATGGTCGCTGATATAACGACGGAGCTGGGACACATGAAAGACGTCATGAACTCCCTCTAAGGACGGTGGCAAAGCTAAGCGATAAGCTACTTCTCCAACTCGCTCTAGCACATCGAATGGTCCGATATATCTCGGACTAAGCTTGCCTCTCTTCCCAAATCGAATCACTCCTCGATTTGGTGAGATCTTTAGGAACACATGATCCCCCGGCTGGAACTCCAAAGGACGTCGTTTAGCATCTGCCCAATGCTTATAACGGTCCTGGGCGATCCGAATCTTGTCTCTGATATCTCGCACAACATTAACTGCTTCCACTATCATCTCTGGCCACAAGAGCTCTCTATCACCTACGTCATCCCAACTCAGTGGCGATCGACATTTCCTTCCGTAGAGAGCAGCAAATGGCGCCATGCCAATGCTCGCTTGATAGCTATTGTTGTATGAGAACTCCACTAGGTGCAGATGATCCTCCCATGAAACCTTGAGATCCAACATGCATGCTCTCAACATATCCTCCAAGATCTGAATGGTACGCTCTGATTGGCCATCTGTCTGCGGGTGATACGCAGTACTGAATTTCAGACTGGTACCCAAATTGGTCTGCAGACTCTTCCAGAACTGAGAAGTGAATCTCGTATCACGATCTGATACAATGCTCACAGGGACTCCATGTAAGCGCACGATCTCCTACATGACATAATTCACATCACGACTTGTACCAGAAGGAAATTATAAAAGGCATGAGTTAAGTCATTACCTCCATATACTTCCTTGCTAATATCTCCGTGGATTGCCTAACTCGGAAAGGTATAAAGTGCGCGGACTTGGTTAATCGATCAACGATAACCCAGATCGCGTCGTTCTGCTTGGTGCTCCGAGGTAAGCCAGTCACGAAGTCCATCGTGATGTGCTGCCACTTTCACTCTGGAATCGGCAGAGGTTGTAGTAATCCGGCAATGCGATGGTGTTCAGCCTTCACTTGCTGACACACAAGACACTTGGCAACGCTACGTGCCACACTTCTCTTCATCCCATGCCACCAGAAATTCTGTCGAAGATCCTTGTACATCTTAGTACCTCCGGGATGGATAGAATAAGGCGAACTGTGAGCCTCATTCATCAACTCCTCTCTGATATCTCCTGCAGGCACGCAGATCCTGCTACCATATCTTAAAGACCCATCCGCGTGAATCAGAAAATCTGTCCGAAGTCCTGCTTCGACTTGTTCTTTGATCTTCTTCAATATAGTATCTCCATCTTGAGCAGTCTTGATTCGATCCACAATCGTCGATTGAATCTGCATGTTCATCAACGACGATGTGACTCCCGGTAGTACAGCTTCAATATCCATCTCTCGCAGATCCTGTTGCAATCTCCACTGAGCTGTGAGAATCATCACTTCGGGCAGTCGACTCAAAGCATCCGGTACGACATTCACCTTCCCAGGATGATACTGAAGATCGATGTCGTAGTCTGCCATCAATTCCAACCATCTGTGTTGTCTCATATTCAACTCCTTCTGAGTGAATATATATTTCAAACTTTTGTGATCAGTGAAAATTTTCACTTTCTCACTCAGTAAGAAATGTCGCCAAATTTTCAGTGCAAAGATGACGGCAGCTAACTCCAAGTCGTGAGTCGGATAATTCTTCTCGTGGATCTTCAACTGTCGCGAAGCATATGCGACCACATGATTGTGCTGGTGCAGAACGCATCCAAGTCCCTTGCCTGATGCGTCGCAGAAAATCTCGAAGCCTCCGCTTCTGTCTGGAATAGCTAAGACTGGTGAAGTAGTCAGTTTCTCCTTCAAAGTAGAAAAGGCTTGCTCACACGAATCTGACCAACTGAACTTAACACCCTTCCTCGTCAATCTCGTCATTGGCTCAGCTATCCTCGAGAAATCCTTGATAAATCTGCAGTAGTATCCAGCCAATCCAAGGAAACTCCTGATGTCCGATGCCGATCAAGGTGTAGGCCATTCACTGACTGCTTTGACCTTCTCCGGATCCACCGAGATTCCAGCTCCCGATACTACATGCCCAAGAAATGCAATCCTATTCAGCCAGAATTCGCATTTGCTGTACTTGGCATACAGTCTATGGTGACGGAGCGTCTCCAATACTATCTTTAAATGTTTTGCATGCTCTTCCTCGCTCTTCGAGTACAACAGGATGTCGTCTATGAATATCACCACGAACTTGTCAAGGAAGTCGTAAAAGATAAGGTTCATGAGATTCATGAATACAACAGGAGCGTTCGTCACACCGAACGGCATAACAACGAACTCATAATGCCCGTACTTAGTCCGAAAAGCGGTCTTGAGCACATCTTCCTTCTTGACTCTGACTTGATGGTATCCGCTCCGGAGATCCAACTTCGAAAATACCCTCGATCCACCAAGCTGATCGAAGATATCATCAATACGGGGCAGCGGGTACTTGTTCTTCACTGTGATCTGATTCAACTCCCGATAATCAATGCACATTCTTCTAGAGCCATCTTTCTTCTTTACTAGCAAGACGGGTGCACCCCAGGGAGATACACTGGGATGAATGAAACCCTTCTGTAGTAGCTCATCCAACTGCTTCCTCAACTCTTCTAATTCTGCAGGAGCCATACGGTACGGCGCCTTCGAAATCGGTTGCGCTCCTGGCATAAGATCGATGGCGAACTCTAACGCTCGATCGGGCGGTAGTCCAGAAATGTCTTCAGGGAAGACGTCTTCGAAATCTCTCACTACTGCAGGCTTCTCTGGTTTAGCAATCATAGATGCAACGGTCAATCGGTAAGGCTGGGCTCGGAACTTGATAGGTCCAAGAGAACGTCCTCCGCCGACAAAATCGAACACTGGGTGGTCAGGAATTTCGAACACCACTTTCTTCCGGTGACAGTCGATCGTGGCGTAAAAAGTTCCTAACCAGTCAATACCGAGAATAGCATCAAAGTTGGGTAGATCGTGGACAATGAAATTAGCATACAGTTCGTGTCCACTAATCACCAACGGGCAAGGTCTACATCCCAGTGCAACCTTCACTACACCATTCCCAGTTGTAATGTTCCAACACTTAGGAAGTGTATAGGTGGGTATCGAGTGTTCGACTACGAACTTCCGAGATAGAATGCACATGGAAGCTCCAGAATCGAACAGGGTCAAGGCCGGGTGAGATGAAACTAAGATGACACCTAAGGGTAACATGCAACTAGATTAACATGGATTTAACTAATCAAATATAATGCATAAATAAGGAAGACTAGTATAGAGGTTACCTGCAATAACTCCATCCTCAGTCTCTGCCTCTACTGCAGTCATCGTGAAGGCTTGCCTCTTAGGCTGAACGGCCTGCTGGAAAGCCTGCTTCTGGGGAATGAGAGGCGCTCCACGTCCAGCGACTACCGGAGCTCTTTGCTGCTGAACTCCAACTGGTGCCTTCCAAGGTTGCTTAGCACTCGGGCAATCCTTCAAAGTATGCGAAGCATCGCCACAAACCAAGCACTGGCCCAGAAGCCTCCTGCACTGCTCCTTCACATGACCAGTCTTGCCGCAATAACTGCACGTCTTCTGACTAGGCCCACCTGGCCTCTTAAACTGCACGGACTGATTAGGCTTGAACCCAGGCCTAACCACAGCTGTAGCCTGCTCCATAGGCCTCTTCGAAGCACCTGGATACTGCCCTCTCTTCTGATTGGCAATCAGCTCCTGCCTCTTGGCAGCGATCAACAATTTCTGGTAAGAATCCAAGTCCGAAGAGGAAATCAGACTCTGCAGCTCCAAAGATAAACCCTGTAAGAATCTCTGAGCTCGATCCTCAGCAGTCTCCACCATCTTCGGCGCAAAGCGACTTAGTCTCATGAAGTCTTGGTGGTACTGATGCACCGTTAGATTTCCTTGCTTCAGATTGATGAACTGCTGCATCAGCTCCCTCCTGGCAGCTTGAGGAAAATACTCCTCATTAAATCTCGTCTTGAAAGTGGCCCAGGGAATAGGCTTCACTAACATCTGCTCTTCTGACTCCCACCAACTGCGGGCATTGTCCTTCAGTTGCTTCTTCACTAAGTCAACCCATCCAGCCGGGTTAACCTTCGAGAGAAGCAGGTTATCCTCTGTGTTCTTCATCCATTCATCTGCAGCTAATGATCCTTCTGACCCAGTGAAATATGATGGGCCCAGCTCCCGAAACTGCTTCGCTCCCGGCTCGAAGCGAGGGGCATTTTGAAGCATGCCCTGCTGAACCTGCATCATCTGATGCATCATCCTCATCATCTCAGCCGTGGTGGGTTCTCTATCAGCATCCGCAACACGTCCAGCTCCACCACCAGCTCCAGGTCCACTACCAGCTCCTCGAGTAATGCGTCTACCGGCCATCTAAGACAAGGAAATGTTCAGATTAGACTTAATCATGACTCGAATGTTATGAATATTTAAATGGATGTTGTTATCATTATTGTTGTTCCGATATTTCGCAGATGCAAAGAGAAGACCTGCATGGGCCACCACTAAAACCTGTCATGCCCCGCTTCCCTAATATGGAAGGCGAGACGTGAGGAGGTCCGCTCAGACGTGGAGCTGTGAAGCTGCAGTCTGATAAGCGTCTGTAAAAATTTCGAAAAGTACAGGTCCTTGCATTGCGATGAAACAACAACAACAACAATAAAGCAGATTAAAGAACGTCCACCAACAACATCCAACAATATTACAACATCACAGAATAGTCACAATAGTACAAGTCTGAACAATAGGCTTAAAACATGGCCGAAACATAAACATCGAGATATATAGGTGCTACACACCGAAATCTAACAGCAACTATAAAAGCAGCAACAACTAAAGAAGTCTCTAGGTGAGACTAGGACTGGTCACCGGTGTTCTCGAACTCGGTCTCAGTATGGACCTCAAACTCAGCGTCTCCGAACTGCTCGTCTTCTGCTATCTGCTCTGTCTCAAAGTCTGACATGTGACACCCAAAGAGAAAAGGGCACATGTCAGCAAAAGTCTCCCAAGAAAGGCGGAGGACTTTTGTGCAAGGATACAAATAAAATAATGCAACTAGCAGTTCTAACATGATGATATAGCATGACATTAAAAGAATGCAATAATTAAATGAACAAGATAATAATAATCAAGCACGGTGTATCAGAAAGCTACAATTCACTATTTCACGATTCACGAATCACTGATTTATCACTTTGTGCACAGAGTTTCCGTCTTTTGGCTGAAGTGGCTGTACGGGCTCACTTCTACGCTCAAGCGATCGTTTAACCCTACCCCTCCACGTGTATATGGACTGGCGCCCATCTTCTGGCTCACGAGCCAGGAAGTGCCCCTCCACGTGTATATGGACTGGCGCCCATCTTCTGGATCACGAGCCAGGAAGTGTTATTGGCATAGGGTTGTGCCCGCAAAGCAGGTGCCTAGCCTCAATAGTTACAATTATTGTAGCGTGTGCTACGCAATCACGACAGAACAATTTGATGCATGACATGACATGGTAATGAGCAGTTAAAGTACGTACAGTTAATTGAAGGTAAACGTGACATGACATCATGAAATGATGGCATGGTAAAGGTGTCGGATCTAGCTTCGTTGTCAAGCTAGATCTAATAGGGCGTCTAGGCGACTATCATTTCATCGCCTAGTCTCTTTTACGCTAATACAAAAATTGGCCTAAGACGTGGCCTAAATAATTACTGGCAAGTATCACTTGCCTGTTTCTGGTGATGTCGGTTGTCGTGGGTTCGCCTCGACAAGTATTACATGTCGGTATTTTCGGTTCTCTGTTTTGGTTAAAGAATTCACAGAATTAGATTTTTCGTGAGATAATCAAAATATCGGGTTAATCCCCGAATTGGGTTCGTCCAATTTTACTGGGTTCATCGGCTAGGGTGATGTTTATATGGGTTATACTAACATGGTGCGCCTTATTTTATACTGGTTTTATTACACTAATCATCATTTACAAAGTTGATACATGCTAGAGTAATTATTAATATTAACAAGCTAATAACAATTTAACAATAACTTTAAGCTAATCATATAGTTAGACATAGCATTAAATTATTCACACACTAATTTTTTTGACCTAGGGATAACAAGTAACATGTTAATCATATAATAATATATAAGCCTATCTAGCTCTCTCTTTTCCATATTCATTCATTGATAACCTTTTTTTATATGGCTGACACACTCTATTATTCCAACTCCTATCATTTAATATAGACTGACCCCTTCATTTATTTCGTTTGCATGCTGCACACTCCTTTCTCAAATTACTAGGGCTGAACTCCATAACTTATTATTATTTTATTCATCCTTTAATAAGCAAGGGACTATCCCTATCAATTTATCACTCTGTCACCTCTTCCCCCTTTCTTATTCATTGTTTAACCCCATCAATAATTTTCTCAGGCTTCTCACATCTCTGTCCTAACATTTCGTTCCCATTCTCCTTTTCTTTTTTTTGTGTGTTTCAATTGTTTGCATGCAACTAACAACGGTTCATGCGAAAACAAAGGGGATGGATCTTCTCACCTGTGCGCGACGGGAGGAGGGAAGAGGCGGCTCCGACGGTTCTCCTCCGGCGACAGCGGCGGCGCGGCTTCCTCCGGTGGGCGGCGCAGGGTGGATGCGAGCGGCGGCCGGTGGCTTAGGGCGGCGGCGGCTTCTCACGGCGTGGGCGCGGGGAGCCTCTCCGGGCGGCGCGTCGACTGCAAGGCCGGCCGGCGGCGGCTGATTTCCGAGCTGGGCGGCGGCGCGTGGGTGGAGGAGGAGGGGAGAAGATGAGGGTTTGTATGGGTTGTGAATCTGAAATTATTTTCAGATTCTTCTTGATTCTAGGTTTTCTGATTTCTAAAGCTTGGATCTGAGACTTGATTCTTTGATTTCTGAAGTTCTCTATTTCCCAATTTCAGTTTGGGTGGATGTTGTTTGGGTGGAATTCAGAAGCTGTTTTGGATCTTGAACTTGTATTTCCAGATCTGAGTCTTCTCCCTCAAACTTAAATTTTCAGATTTGGGTTGGGTTGATTTGAGAAATTGAAATCTGTGGGTTGTGATTCTCGTTTGGGAAATTGCTTAATGTATTGTATTGATGGTTTTGCAGAATTGTTTGGTTGAAGGATGGGATGATGAGAAAAAAAACAGATTTTGGGAATGATTTAGGGATGATTTGTTTCTGGTTTGTGGAATGATTTTTTGCAGGGTTCGTTCATCAGGGAGAGACCGTCGGCTTAAGAAGATGAGCAGGGAGACACCCCTCTCATTTTGTCAAAGCAGAATTAATTTGATTGGGATGTGTATTTAATGAAATCTTTAGACTTTGTAGAGGCGTATTGCTTTGTTCAAACGAAAACAAAGAGGAAACCAATTTTGATTTCAGAAAATGTATCCGGTTGTCTAAAACGTGTGTTTTGTCGTGTAGCTAAGGGTTAAGACACTTACGTAATTAAGTGAGTTTTAATAAGTCATCATTAAAAATGAAAGTCATCATTAAAAATGAAAAAAATAATTAGTGAGATTAATTAAAGTAATTAAGATTTGTAATTAGTAAATTGTATTTAGTAGAATAATTAAGTTAAATCATTTTTAGTTAAAACTTGATGGTAAATATTGACGACACGGTAAAACGAAAATAGTGACGCGCCCGTGTCGATACGTACGGACGAAAAAGTAACTGGATAACAGAAATAAAATACTGGCACGCCAAAACGAAAACGCGCCTAAAGATACTGGCCGTTACACGGATATTGTGGTTGCCTAGCTGGAACCGATTTGATTTGGATACTTGCTGATTGAACCGCGGTTTGAAGGGGAGTGCATGCTATTATGGTTCGGGTGCGGTGACGGCGAGGTTACAACTTTTGGAAAAAAGTTCTGAGATACTCCGGTAGGGAGGCCGACGGCTACGCGCGTAGGATCAAGGGAGTTGATCTAGTCGGTGGTGCAAGGGGAGCTTGCAGGCAAGGGGAGCTTGCCGAGAATACTCCACGGGGTTGACGGTTGTCACCTTTCATGGTTTGTATTAAGGGGGAGCGTGTTTCTTCTAGTAGAATGTGGTATTTGAGTTTGTACTCTTTGATCATTTTAGTGGAGTATTCTATTTTCTGGGCGTGGCCCTGCAGATGTAGGTGTGCGCCCCGAACTGCGTTACCAAGTCTTGTGTGTCTCTGTTTGACGTGTGTTGTTTCATTGGATTGTTTTACTACTGCGTACTGAATCTTAGCCTCATCGGCCATCATGCAATGCTTCGAGTGTGCGGGGAGATTTGTGATATACTGATTTGACTTGGTCTTCATTCACCGCTTTCTCTGTGGATATTGCCACCTCATCAGTGCATTTAGCTTTTCATCGTAAAAATTCTCTATGAAGTCTTAGAGAGTTTTTGCTTTCCGTTTGGATCAAAGTGAATAAATGACCAAAGCTCTTTTTTCAACATCTACCGGCCATCAACTATGGAAAGAAAGATTGGCATAAACTTTCAAAGGGGAGCGTATTGAATGTTTTTGGAGGTTGTTGTACCGATATTTAACCATCTTTTTCAACTTGGTTTGGAAAGCTCATATCCCCCTCGTTCTAATGCAATATTTTCTTAATTTTTTTGCACATGTTCTATCAGATCTCCCAATTCATCACTCTTTTTGAGGTTTAGCTTCTAAATCTCAGAGGAGATATGAGCAACAGTTATACGCCACTTTAAAGGAGTTCTTTATTCATCTGAGCTAGACGATGAATGGCTGACATGTCATTCATTGGCCTTCCCTGAGCATCCATCTATAAGCTATTCGAAGAGTTAGGGCTCCATGAAATATCCCCCCAACTTTGTTTCCTCCTCTTGGAGCTTCAATCATGATCTAACGTCCCATATTGCATCCTCTTTCTTTGCTCGTTACTGCCAACCACAAGGAATGCCTGTGCATTGGCCCCCAGTTGTTGGGCAGTATGTGTCCCAGTTGTTGGGTGGTATGATTTTCGATCAGATGGTAGTAAGGTTGGTAATTTACGTCAGTGGTGGACCTCATTACAACATGATGTCATTGATCTTATTTCGATAGAGTGTGGTAATACTGAGGCAAACCGACCCTCACAATCCCAACATGATCATGCAAAGAGTGGTAGTGCTCAAATTATTACCAGGTCTGACCTGATAGCTCAGGCTAACGTGGAAACGTTGCGAGGGTTATGGATAATGGCCACATGACATGTCGCCCTTTCTGATCCTTTTATAATGGATTGAGTTGGACCTGGTCGAATTTCTTCTAGCATTCAAATTAGGCCGAACTTAGAAAAAGCAGCTACTATATATGAGTTTTTGATATTTTTCACATTCCTTCCATTTTTGAAAGAGCAGGCTGTATATGGGTGTTGATAACCACACGAGGATATAACAATGACTTCACACCCTAGGCTGTGAATGGGCTCCGTGCATTTGGGGTCTCTTTCCTTGATAAGTTTGTCCTGCTTGGAATATTTTTTCAATATTTAAGGCCACATATAATTCCAGCTGGTTAAATGTCTTCTTTCCATGTACAGTTTATTGTTTGGAAGGTTCAAGTATATAATTAAACCAATTACTAATTTGAGAATGATATATATCATATGATATGTGAGATATCTCTCATGTGTACATGATGACGTAGCTCATTTCTCCACAAAAGGCATGTACATATGCCCCTTTATACTATATGAAGAAGAATGCGAGACGTCACATTATTCCCCTTACTGATTTATGCTTCCCCAACTCGGTAACAACTATTGACAAGGCAGCTTCTCTCGAACTCATCGACACATGTATCATATACTCATATATGTGTGGTGTCATAGTTGAAATACATGTTTTTAGCATCGGTATAGCATGTTCATGGTCAAATTTATCCTGAAAAATAGCAAGACAAATCCTCAAATTGGCATTACAACTTTCAGGATGCGCAGTTCCTACTGCATTCATGTGCATGCAAGTTTTATGTTACAAAAACCTATCTTTCTTGCCTGTTAACCAAAAATTGACAAACTGCGGCATTTTTCTCTAAAAATGGCAAGCCTACGGTCTCATGTTATACTATTTTAATTTGTGAAAGACTCTATTTGTTTCTTGCAGGTACCTGCGATGAAAGTGTAAGACTTTCTCTACATTTCCAACCCAACCCTTTCTACTATGTGACTAGGCAAGAACCAACTCACATGTCAGTTATTAATTATCCGTTTGTCGTCAGCTTTCCCTAATAAAAACTTACTTCCCATATTCAACGCTAAACAACAAGGATTCGTTCGTTCCTATATGGCATGAATACTTTGTTTGCAGTTTCACTAATTCACTCAACACTTGCAGGCTACAATATGGCACCGCATAAACCCTCTGCCTATATAAACACTTCCCATGTCATCCCATGGAAACTCATATCCTTCCAACAAACGCTTTAGCTATTATCCTTTCAACGTACTTTTAGTATGTCATATCTTTGATAACTCCATCTTTTGTTCTTGTATAGCAGTATGTCATATTTTTTGTTTTATCTCAATGCAGTCACTTGGCTTGGTTGTATCAACATCGTAAGCTTCGTATTCAAAGAGCAGCTAGTATATGGAGTTCCATTATCCGACTTCATCCTCCAGTAATTACAATGGAAAGGCAAGGCATGCATTGAAGGAGAAGTCTGTTGGGAGTCGGCGCGATTAATTACGAGAACTGGGAGAGGTTTCAGGCCTCCCAGGATGCTGGCCGTCCATGATTTTGGTCCCTAAGGAGTAAGGAGCATGAGGTGTGTCGAGGGCTCGGTTTAAGAGCTGACTCATGTGTGGGACGTGGGAAAGATAAAAAAAGAAATGGTGGCCATATGAAACCCCAACTCAACTCTTAGCAAGGAGCATTCGTTTTCTATGCATGTAAAATCTTGATGGTTCCATCTCTTTCCCCCTAATTTGTTTACTTGCCTCATCGTGATCGTAAAATCATGATGGTTACATCACATGAGTAATCTAGCCTATATCTCACAAGATTCAGATTCTTGCATTTTCTTTCATCATTCCATGCATTTTTTTGTACAAAAATTGATATTCTTCTGTAAAATGGAGTTGGTGATTCTCTTTCCCTCCAGGCTTAAACTTAAAAAAAGCCATCTTTTTTGTTTCACTATTTATCCCAAAATACTACATTGACTTTTTAAAGGTGATTACTGTAGGGAAGATGGCACATGGCCTTGAGTCAGGTGTGTGATGTGGCGGCCTCTCATTGACCGTCCAAAAGCAAATTTGCTTTTTGAACGGGCAATGAGAGGCCGCTACGTCAGCATACCTGATCCAAGTTGGTCATGTGCCATCTTTTTGGCAATATTCTCTTTTTAAAATAGCAGAAATCTAACATGAAGTATTATGAACTTCGACAACATAAAATGTCTAAATTTGAAATGATCTCTCAATATTTACCCTGGTATTTTTTGGAGGAAGAAATAGTTGAAGTTGCAGTTTGTGGGAAATATTGTTTCCATTCTGAACATTGCTCGCATGATAAAAATGACCTTTCCGAAGATTTTGACGGAGAAAAGACAGATGAGCGATTTTCATTTCTTATGTATATCATCATTTGCTTATATGTATTAGAGTTCTTTTTTAACTATGAGGGGGAAGGCTGGCCAACTTAATTCACCCCTCAAAAAATTTAATTTATAAAATTTAAAGGTTCAACTCGGAACTTTTGAGAATTTCGGTCTTAAATATGTTTCTGTCCGATAGTAATACTGTATCTATTTAAATAAAAGAAGTTAATTTTTCTCATTTTTTAAATTTCCATCTACTTACGAAATACTATCTATTTGTAATTTTTTAAATAAAATAATATGTTTAAAAAAACTATCAATCATTAAAAAATTTTATACTATGTATAAATACTATATAATATGTAAATATGGATTAATGTAGCACAAGTGGCACCTGATCCAATGGATCCGGTGCAAGACACAAAAAGGTGGGGCCCCACGAGTACAAGCCCATGTGTGGGCTTGTACTTTCCACCTTTTTTGTGTCTTGCCACCTGATCCATTAGATCAGGTGGCAGCTTTTCTACATTAAATCCATGTAAATATTTCATTTCCTTTTAAAGGATTTTTTTGAATTTTAAATATTTTTAAATATTTTATTTTTTATTAATAAAAGCCGGGGCCGACCCGGCCCTGCCGGGGTCCGGGCCATGGGCCGAGCTTCCCGGCACTAGACTCCTCCCGTGCCGGCCCGTGCCATTTGGTCAAACGGGCCGGCCCGGACCGTGGCCTCGGTAAAGTCCGGCTGGGCCCGGACCGAACCGGCCCGTTGGACACCATGGGACTTGCCCGATAAAAAAAGAAAAAAGAAATATTTTTCCGAGAAACCGAATGCCAGACTTCCACCAAAGAGTAAGCATCACTGCGAACTAAGCTGCACCCTAACACCCTTCCACCACAACAGACTTTCACAAGGCTATTTGGGAAATCCAATGACAGACTAAAATCAACAAACACAGTACTCTTTATATAGTAATATAGATTTACATTAATTTAGGAGACAAAAGTGAAAAATAACGTCTCTTCATATAAATTTTTTTGAGAAGAATATTCATATAAGTTTCTACATTAAAAAATGATGTTGGAATAAGAACATAGTTGCATAATTGTAAACATTCTAAGTTTTGTAAATATAGAACTGCTTTGAGACAGCATTTTCTGTTAGATACTGCGCTTTCACAGATTAAAAATTATATTGATAGAAGCTTGTCAGTGGTGCTTTATGCGTCCCGCAGCATGTTAACTGGGGCAGGGTTTTCGACTTCCATGGAATCTATATCAATCAATATAAACATCTGTGTTCTTTGCCATATCTAGCCGAATATCTTTTAGATTTGGGACTAAACCGAATCTTTGGCCTTTTGGGCATCACTGAAGTAGCTGATGAAGAAGTTGATTACGCTGGCTTAGAAGCTGACTGGTCTTGTTTCTGCTCTACAGGATGAACAAGTGATCGATATCTGTGTTTCTCGGCCGGGAGCAGTGACATGAAGCCCTTTCATGCTAAAATGCTGTGAGTAGGGTGGGCATGGAGTGAGCCTAAGGGTCATGGACTTTTCAACCTTGTGGTGTCCAGGCTGTCATTATGTTCATGGCTTTGAAGGCCCCAAGGGAACACAGGCGTAATTGGAACCCTATTTGTCGCCTTCCTTCAGTGACAAATTCCATAAATTTTACATCATAGTTTTTTTTGATGATTCATAGTACCCTAGAGTAGTGATATATATAGAGCTAAACAGCCTGACGTACGGGAGCCACTGCATGGAAATATGAGAAATGCTTCACACACCATGTACTTTGAGGTGCATGTAATTTATTTTTGCCAAAGAAAGTGAATATGTCTTATCACATGTTTTAATCATGTCCTCGTTCTTCCCAAAATAGGAAAATTTGCACGGAATGCAATATGCACCTCATGTTCATGAGGTGTATTTAGCAATTGCCGGAAATATTGCGATGGCAAAATGATTGTTTTTCTTCTTGGATCACGATTTGTATGTAAAATAATTTTTGTTGTTATAATTATCTATGGAGTAAAAGAAGTTTTTTGTGTGCTGCAGAATGATGCAAGGCTGTTGTGTCATGGGGCAAAGGTGAGGATAGCAAGGACGAGTTACTGATGGTAGTTAGGGCCTGTTCTTTTCTCCGAAACTCGGAGAAGAATCCCAATTTGAACACTGTTCACGCCTGTTTACTCGGAATCCTACAGCAATTTCGTAGAGGCTGTTCTTTTGTGTTTGGGTTTTTCGGGATTTTTGTCCGACGTGGACCGTGTCAGTAGGAATCACCGGCTCGATTTTTTTCCGACAACTTTCGCTCCGATTACAAAGAATCCTCGACTAGGTGGGTCCCTGTGCTCTTTCCCACTCCAATCAGAAGCCAGCGCTTCGTTCTTTTTGTTTTTTGGCGCATGCAGCAACGCGTGAAGAATGGGCCCATACTAAACAGACTGCTTTCTTCCTATTTGTGCACTCATTTAATTATAAAAACCATTAAACAATTAGTTAATTAATTAATTAATTAATTCGTCCCCATGTAATTATAGAAATGTGTAGACCCCACCCCACTTTCTTCATATAACTTTCTTCAACCAAAAGAACACACTATACGGAGTGGGTCCCATCTCAACTTTCCAACTCCACAATCCAAACCCACTTTCCAACAAAAGAACACACTACACCAAATTTCTCTCTCATCAGATTCCACACTTCTCAACTTTCCCATTTTATACTTTCCTACAAAAGAACATGCCCTTAATGTCAGCATGATTCCATGTCTGGCCGTTTGCACCTCTTGCAAACAAATTTTGATTAGAGAATTGTTATCTACTTCGCGTACATTGTGGTGCAAACTTGATTTTTGCCCTAAAACGCAAAGATTGACAATTCGATGTGATAGATTTTGCTATTTATAGCAAAAAGAAGAGTCTGTACCGCCATCGGTGCATATAGTCGAACCCTTTTGATTGAAACTGTATGTGAATGATAATCATGAGATATACACTTAAGATGGGGGCATTTATCATTGAATATGGGGATAATTGGGTTCTGGATTCATGTAGCGCCTTCATTGCAAGAAAACGACTGTTACTGGCGGCAAAATCCGTCAGTAAAAGCATAGTTGCCATCAGCGAAAATAATCGCTGATGTCAAACTTCCACCAGCGTGCGTTGGTAAGTAATACCATGACTGATGGCTTCCGACAGTGATACATCTCTGACGGCACACAAAGACCGTCAACGATATTTATGGCGACTATCGTTGACGGCAACTGTGCGCCGTCAGTGATAGTCGTCATTGTAATTCAGTACTTAGGAATCAATCATATAAATATGAACACATATACGGAAAACACAAGAACACTCAAAACTTTGTAACGCAGTTCGGTGCGCACACCTACATCTGCAGGGCCACGTCCAGAAAAATCTGATTACTCCACTATATCAAATAACGATTACAATCACTAATATTGCAATTTCATTAGGAGGAACACACACACATTCTCTCTCAATACAAACCACAATGGGTGATCCCAATCAACCCATGGAGTAATCTCCGCAAGATCCCCTTGCACGCAAGATCCCCTTGCAACAACTGACTAGATCAAATTCCCTTCGATCCCTACCTTTCTAGCCGTCAGCCTCCTTCGGGTAAATAGTTCCAAAAATCCAGGAATCATTTATCCATTTCGGGTAAATATTCAATCAAATTGCATTCGGATGTTTCCCCAATAAATATAGTAACCATCAAGATTACACTGAGATTCTGGGCAAGTAAAAATAGATCTGAACAGACCAACAGAATCAGATCTAAATACCTGAAGAAAAAAATCCTACGTATGAATGTCAGCTACTGCATGTTGTGTACAATGTTACGATATGACTAACAACATGAACTTCGGATGCTGCATGTTGTAAACAATGTTATGACATGATGTACAACATGACTCATGACATATACAGTCCAAGTCAGAAGATCAATTGACAATAATGCCAACACCAAAAATGCATCACGGATGACCCAACAAACTCCCCCTTTGGCTTTGAGGGACATAACCAAAAATAGCAGCATCCAGTAGAAGTAGGACATCAACAGATAACAAGATAACATATAACCACATAGATAACCACACAAATATCACAACATACATATTCTCCCCCTTTGAGCCACTAAATCCAAAGGTTACCTCATGAAGACGTTCCAGGAGCAATGTCTGAGAGGCCAGCAGTCGAAGAAGTAGTCACCATGCTCTTAAGGGTCTGAATTCTGCCCTCATATTTGGCCTTCTGAGATTGTAAGATGCCAATTTGACTCTCAATGCCCTGTAAGGCAGTCTCATAAATGACAATGTCCTCAAGAATACGAGCAGCTGAAGGAGACTCAGAGACTGGTCCAGAAGTAGGAGGAGTAGGAGTAGATGAAGCTGACTTAGGTGGAGCAGATCCTCCAGCCGTAGGTGAAGCTGACTTAGGTGGAGCAGATCCTCCAGCACTAGGTGAATCGGGAGTAGTGGTGATGTCATCAGTCTTACCTGCAATTGTCTGTACATTAAAACCAAGACCTTCAGATGAGAGGACCAAATCATATGGCTTGAGTAAGACCTTATGTGATTGAAGCGCTGAGAGATCAGACACTGATGTGGCAAAGTGGTGGAGGCAAATGAAGATTCAGCCTAAGCAACAATATTGTCAAATATAATTCTTCCCAAATTTATAGGTTGTTTGGTGCCAACACTGAATATGAATTTGCACATATCTTTGGTAACTACTGGCACATTCGATGTAGAGAGCCAATTTCTAGTTGCAATACGATACAACAGAAAGTACTTAGGTGAAAGAGAAGAGAACATAAATGAAGTGTATTTCAGCCAGTGCATCAACTTTTCAGCCGTAACGACTCAGATAAAACTGTCGTAGTCATCACCAACATCTTCAACATAAGAAGAAATTAAGGTAGGACATGACCATCGTAGGTGCTTGTTAATCAAGGAAAGAGAAAATGCAACTACTTTCCCTCTTATATACGAGTGGAATGCCCACCTTGCCTGTGAGTCACCAACTGATTTGGAAAGATTGCAATAAAACTCTCTCACAAGCATAAGGTGATAGGATTTGAAGCACGTGGCAGAGTGAAATAGCCTCATGATCGGTCCATAATTTACACCTTTTTCTGCATATTTGCATACCAATAAAACTCTCTCCAAATTTACACCTCATGAATTTATATGTTGCTAGAATTGCTAGAAGGTTAGATTGTAATTGATTTATTACGGATAGCTAGGAATTTCTATTGATCTAGAGTTTGCAAGAGATTGGTCTCTGATCAGAAAAGTCTAGATATTCGATTTAGATTTATAATCGAGATTCACTAGATTTGGTCTGCAAGGGATCAGACCAAAGCTATCATTTTTATTATAAGTCTATACCCATATTCGTTTGCATGAGATTGGACGAATACGAGCTATCACAATCTAGATGGTAACTAGAGTTTGCACGAGAGTGGGCTCGAGGGGCGATTGGACGATGATGTCGATCTTAATGCTAGTGGCTTAGATTAGGGTTTGCACGAGAGTGTGCTCTAATCTAGGTTTCTATAGACCTGCAATAGCACATGAGCGTGAGCTTGGTTCTCTATTCAGTTACGACTAGTTCACCTCAATTCAAGTCTTGCAACATTGAGATTCGTGATTCACAGAGATGCATGACGATCCGTAGTAGGGATTCAGTAGCCCTAGACACTTTTATAATATTGATTGAATTGTTAATTGAACGACTGTGACACCAACATTCCAAAATCGCCTTTCCACCAATAGCTTAGTGATTAAGATAGAGTACGGTCATTAGTCCCTCCTCGTGTTTGATAACCCGCTTATCAGTTAACCGTGCGCTTGCGGTAAAACTACAATTGTTTTTCGGGTGTATATTCAGGAGCGATCAAGTTTTTGGTGCCATTGCCAGGGAGGCGACGGTATTTTATTTTCCTTACCTGGCTACCTTTTATCTTTTATCTTTCTTTTATTTTTATTTGATGCTTATATTGACGTGTTCTTCTAGATTTTTCAATTGGTTCTTAACAGGTTATCTGGGAGACACGATGATGAGAACCAACTCTAGCCTGCAATATGATGATACCTTTGAACCCCTTCTGGAGGAACTTGTGGATGAGGTCCAATCCACAGGGGCCTTGGCCATCAACGTGGAGGACCCCCTTGAGCAATTGTTTGCTAATTTCGTTATTGATCAAATTTCCTCAGAAGGAACTATCAGGGGCAACATCAAAGTCGACATTAGGGATGATAAGTTGCATTTTGAAGTTGGCAGGATCCCTCAACCTGAAATAAAGGAAGGGATCAAAGCATGCACCAGAGAGATCGATGCTTGTGAAGAGTCTATTTGGCATACCGATGTTCAGGGACGTATACTTGACGATCCCTTCTGTAACATTGGTGTATGCATTGACCTATCGTTTAATGTCAGGTATGAACAAGAGGAGAATGTTAGTCCCATTGACCTGAAAGCAGAGTCATATAGCACCTACTCCGATGCACCATCCTCACCAAACAACGATTCTGAGTTAGCATGCGAGAGCCTACCTTCTGAGGAGGAAGTAAACATAGATGCGATCGAAGACGCCATGCTTTCACAGGAAAAGGAGGCAGGGGGTACAGCACCCCCTGAGGTAGAACTCAAACAATTACCTCCTAACCTAAGATATGCTTTTTTGGGGGATAAATTGACCTATTCGGTGATTGTTAATGCTAGCCTCAACCACCATCAACTTGAGCGTCTTTTAGATGTCCTTAGGAGCCACAAGGATGTCCTTGGCTATAACATTTTTGACATCAAGGGGATTAGCCCTAGGCTGTGCACCCATAGGATCCATCTTGAAAACACTGAAGCCACATCTATAGAACCTCAAAGGCAGTTAAACCCTAACATGAAAGAGGCGGTTAAAAGGAGATCGTTAGACTGCTTGAAGCCGATATCATCTATACTATTTCTGACAGCATATAGGTTAGCCCGGTTCATGTCGTCCCTAAAAAGGGGGGAGATTACGGTAATAAAAAACGATAATGGAGAATCTATATCCACACGAACCGTCACGGGTTGGCGGATGTGCATCGATTACAGGAAATTGAATAAAGCCACCTGGAAGGACCATTACCCACTGTCCTTTATTGACCAAATGCTAGAACGCCTCGCCCGACATAAATACTTCTGCTATTTGGATGAGTATTTGGGATTATTTCAGATTCATTTACATGAAGATGACCAAGAAAATACTACTTTTACGTGCCCTTACGGTATTTATGCTTACCGTAAGATGCCTTTCGGTCTTTGTAATGCCCCCACCACTTTTCAAAGGTGCATGACGTCCATCTTTTATGATTATATTGAAGACATCATGGAAGTTTTTATGGATGATTTTTCTATTTATGGCAACGAATTTGACTCATGTTTGGCTAATCTTACTAAGGTCCTTAAAAGATGAAAACAAAATAATTTAACGCTTAATTGGGAGAAATGACATTTCATGGTCACCGAGGGAATATGTGTAAGGCATCTTGTCTCGTCTAGAGGAATCAAGGTTGATAAGGCAAAAATTGAGGTAATATAAAAGATTCTCCCTCCTATTAATGTTAAGGGCATTATGGGATTCCTTGTTCATGCAGGGTTCTACCGCCGTTTTATCAAGCATTTTGCCCTAATTGCCCGACCTCTTACAGCTTTACTTGCTAAAGATGCTCACTTGGACTTTTCAGGAGATTGCTTGCAAGCCTTTAATACACTGAAGGAAGCCCTCATTTCTGCTCCAATCATACAACCATCGGATTGGAATCTTCCTTTCGAGTTGATGTGCGACGCTAGTGACCAAGAAATTGGGGCAGTGTCAGGACAAAGGAAGGATAAAAAGCTTCATGCAATATTTGACGTGCCCCCGGTTTGCGAGCCGCAAATGGCCGGGGGACCCGGTGGAGGTTTAGATATTTGTAACCGCAAGCGCACTGTGTTGTAGTCTGGCTTGGGGGTCGAACACAGGGAGGCGAGGATGTGCTTGTGTCAAAGAGGATCAAAATCACCCCATGGGCGAGCTAGCCCGGATCACTTGAGGGTTTGTCACGGTAAAAGAATGCAAGGTATAGACAATATGAAAGAGAAAAACCCGGGACTCTGGTTTCGACCCCAACGAGCGACTCTCGCCGATACGGCCTACGGGTAGGATGGCGATCAGAATTAGGGTCTAATGGTGAGACGTTGCCTCTAAAAGTGGTACCGGCATCCCATGGGCCCGATATTCCGGTCGGTGCCCAGGATGATACGCCGGACTTCCCGGGTTCGATCCGTGGGCACTCCTGTGTCCATTAACACTGATCGACTCCGGGAGCACTAAGCTCGCAACGATAACTCCCGACGTCTCATCCTGCCGCTCCTGCGTGCTAGGATTCGGCGTCTACGCTAAAGGCGTGAGCTATGGCCAGGGAGTCAACCGCCAAGTTTATTTCCCCTTGGCCCAACGGTCAAAGGCGGTCTTTTTCCCGCCGATGACAATAAAACACCCCGCGTAACCGTTAGATTCCTAATCCCTATCGATTTCCTAACCCTATGGATGCATCGGGAAGAGCCCCCGAAGGGGGTTCCGTCAAAATCCTGGATTAGGGAACTGCTCACAAATATTCATAAAAAAGCGATCTAAATGAAAATGGACAGTCAAAATCATAATCAGACAATAGAAATGCAATGGTAGTAAAGCAATTAAGATAATACTAAAGTTTTACAAAGATCCGAAAACTTACAAAAACTAGGAAATTACAGCCGTCACAAAATGAAGAAAACAGTAAAAAATAACCAACTCCCGAATCTGGGAAACCTAGGGTTCTATTTATAGAAAACGACATCACCAGATCGGTTGACAAGTCAACCGGTCTGGTGAACCGCTTCACAAAATCACAGCGCAAAGCGGGGGTTTCACCCGGTCAGTATGAACCGGTCGGTTGGAACTTGGTGCGGTCGGTTGGATCTTGGTGCCGACCGGTTGGATCTTGGTGCGGACCGGGTGAGGAGGCCGGTTGGAGCTTCGAGTCTTGGCTGTTGAAATTCAGCTACAGGTGAACCGATCGGGTGAAGGTCACCCGATCGGTTGGAAATTAGCTTCGAATTTCCAGAGACTTTGAGCTTTTGACCCGGTCACTGAACCGACCGGGTGACTTCTCGTGAGCTCCAAGCTGCGCCCGGGTGGTGCATGCGTGCATCACCTGATTGGTTGGAGATGACCAACCGACCGGGTGAGGGGCTGAAAGATGCAATCTTTGTCGTTTGATCCCCCTGGATCACGCGTGACTCCTCCCGTTGCTCCGGGGACACATGATATCATCGTTTTATGCCCCAAATGCCAGTAAACTCCTGCAAAACACGGAAAACACGGAAAAGTGAAAGAAAACAAGAAAACACAAGAAAACACGAGAAAACGAATAAAAGACGGCGGTAAAATACGGAAAAACACGGAAGAAAACGTGCGTAAATATATGAAATATAAACGCACATCAAAATCCCCCAAGCTGAACTCGTCATCGTCCTCGAGGGAGACGAGTGAGAGTAGGAGCTCGGAGGGGAAAAATAGAGAGAGAGAGAAAAAAAACTCTATATCCTAGATCATCCGTCAGGGCCAACAAAATCAAAAAACGACACACCAAGCAAGCAAACACCAATCACATCACTAAACCTAGGAATACGAGTCCAAATAAGTGCCGTGGGCCCACGCGGTGAAGCGCGGGTGAGTGTGGTCATGCGCTAGCAGTCGATGTAGCTATCTACGATGTGCAATAAAGCTCGATATACACAAATCCAGGAAATGACCCAAATATCGATTCGAATTGAATAAAGCGGTGAATATATAGTTCAAGCATGCATGAGAATAGAGAGAGAATCGAAACATATCATGCGCCAGGGACTCCACAACTAGGGTTTTGGAAATCACCACACTAAAGCCAAGATAATAGCTAAAAAGTTCCTAAGCCAAGTGTTTTCGAAAACGATGGGGGTTGAGATGATGTGGAGTAGATGACTCGGTGCAAATTATCGCCTTCCCTTTATTCTCGGCAAGTAGGAAAATATTCACACGTGATTTTTTTTTTGGTTTTTGGCATTTGTATTTTTTTTTGGATTTTTGGCTATACAAAATTTTTCTCTTTCTTTTTGGGTTTTTCTTTTCTTTTCTCTTTTTTTTGATTTTTTTTGGATATTGGGGTATATACATGTGTACTCTCCCAAGTGGGAGAACGATACACGACGAGGGGATTTGCACCAAGTAAAACAAAAAATAAATCGGAATCTAAACACTTGGGCAAAGGAAACTATTCTCGCTAATTAGAGCATGGGCTAAATGGGTTATCCTAGTCCTTAATTGTGGAATCCCGACACATGCGAAATGAAGCGTACGAAATATATATCATGCAGAAGAAGCAGACAGTAGAAATAAGTACCGCATATTCATATCGAAACATGATAATCTAGGGGTCATTCCTGGACATGTATATAAAGTGAATCACAAAGTAGAAGCACACCACACGGCTAGGCACGACACACGACTCACAAAAAAGCTAAGTGGACCCACGATGCGTGAAATGCAGGGGACTCGATATCCTAGGGTTAGTGAGTGTGATTATCGATGCCATGCTAGGTGTGTGTGATTTTGTGGCAATTCATCATAGGGTTCATCTCTAGGAGAAAGAGATAAAAAGAAGAAAAGAAAAATTAAAAACACGATGAAAACGACACGAAAACGAAAAAGAAAGACTCAAACGACGCACAAAGTGCGACTCCCCCAAGCTGAAGTTTGCATTGCCCTCAATGCAATAAGAGTGAGTACGGGAGGGCAATGAAAATGGGGGGGGGGGAATACGCATTGACACAAAAAAATGAAAATCACGAAAAACAGACGAACGAAACTGAAAATAAAGGAAAATCAAAATCAAACCATACGACATGAAAATAGAAAAAGAAAGAAAGAAAATGAACAAACTAGACGACACGACACGACACGATCAAAGCACACGACACAACACGACAAAAAGAAAAACAAGCACACACACAAAGAAAATAAAACACGACAACACCGCAAAACAGACTTCCCCCAAGCTAGACATGACAGTGCTAGCAATAAGATAAGATCGTGAAAGTGCAGAAAAATGCAAGGGGGGGTCACAAAAAACAAAGTGAAATCAAGAATCAGGAGAAGGCGAACCCTCGCCCTCCTCGGAAGAGTGAGGGGATGGGTGGGTGGGGGAGACTGGGGGTGTGCGGAGAAGTGGAGAAAGAGGTGGAGGAATAGGTGCAGTGGTGGTGTGAATGATGGGTGGAGTGTTGGTGGTGGTGGGTGGTAGTGGAAGTGCGCCGATCAAGGCTGTGGTAGAAGGGATAGAAGTGGGGGGAGAAGGCGTGATGGTGACGGTAGTGGGTGGCGGTGGAAGAGATCTGGAGCACACCAGCAATTTCTTGCGGCGCACATAACGAGTGACGGTGGAGGAGGGAGGAGGTGGTGGAGGGGCGAGAGAAGTGGTCGTGAGAGAAAAAGTGGGTACGGGGACGTGAGTAGATGTGGGAGGGGAGGATGATCGCCTAGGTGGAGATGATGGGGGTGGGGATGTGTGGGTGGGTGGAGGAGAAGATCATTGAGGTGGTGAAGGCGGTGGTGTGGGTGGTGGTGGTCCGTGGAGGTGAGTGAGGAGACGAAGAATGGCGGTGACGTTCCTCTCAAGTGCGAGGAAGCATGGGTGAGCGAGAAAGGAGGACGGTGATGAGTCCAAGGGGGCTGAGGACATGGCGAGATCACGGAGGGCAGCGACCTCCCTCTCTAGAGCAAGACGGGCAGAGACCTGACGGCGACGAAAGGAAGTAGACAGACGTGAGGCAGAAGTGGTCCCGGCAAGTGAAGTGGAAGTAGTGCCGGCGGCAGTGGTCGTGCCGGCACTGGACATAAGGCCAGAGATGGCCGCAAAAGGTGCTCAGAGGTGATGGGGCCAGGATCAGAAACAGGGTGACTCAGGCCAGCCCCAATATCTCCTCGGGACGCAGGAATATCCTGCACACCTAAGTGGGCGGCAGGGGAAGGTGGTCTACGTGCGTCCGCGGGAAGGAAAGGAAGGTGCAGCCCCTCAAAGAACTCAGGGTCAGGCGCAAAAGTCCAATCTCCCCTAAGAGCAATAGTCATATGAGCAGGGTTGGGGGGAATGGTGTAGGGGCGAGGGGGATGGCCGTAATTGAATTCGAAGCGACCGTCGGGGCGTGGCTTGATCATATGAATGTGCCGCAGGACGTCGAGATCTAGACGTGAGGGTCCTGCGGCGATGGGAAGACCACGGGGGATATGGATATTAAACGGGGGATATGAAGCAATAATAGTGATAATGCCCCTACAGCAGATCTTGCCCTTCCCGGCCCTGCTAATCTCGAGAAGCTTGTAAACAAGCCAATCGCCAGCATGAACAGGGACAGTAGGGGCCCTAAAGCTAACTCCATCGTCATCACGAACAAAAGCGAAAGTCATGGCCCAGAGAATAAAAAGATCGGGGATAGTCACGGTACCAGACTCATCCCACGGGAAAAATGCAGAGGATATGATCCTATGGGCTAGACGAAATATGGGATGGATGATGGAGGAGGCCTTGGCCTTCCCTCGGGGATAGCGACCTAGGGTGAGGCAGAACCAAAAGTTTTCGACGTCAAACTCCGGGGGGTATCCGTAGTGTCGGATAGCGTCATTCCCTAGAATAGGGAAACCAAATATGTCGCAGATGGTGTCCAGGTTTGTGCGAATGGTTTGGTTACGCACCCGAAAAGTGACGGTCGACCCCGACTCACAAACAAGGGAGGAAAGGAATTCTAGGGTGAGTGACGGGTAGGATACCGCAGAGGCATTAAGGAAGGCCAACCAACCTAGATTAGCAAAAAGAGTCTCGACCTCGGTGAAGACACCGAGGTCGACGAGTGATTGGGTGTGGGCAAACTTGGTTGATAAATGCCCTCTAGCATCTAGTTTGTGGTAGAAGTCTTTCTGCTCTTGGTTCCGGAATAGGTACCCATGCGGGCCCAACATGGGGTCCACAGGGGGAATAACTGGAGGGGGAGGGGAAAGTGTAAGCTCACGTGTGCGGTGAGGAGGACGTGTTTGTTTCCGTTTCTTACGAGACGATTCCTCCTCACGAAAGATACCTTTTCCTTTATCTCTCTCCCGGGCCATGTGTGTGTGGGTGATGCAAATGGGTGCAAAATACTATTAAAGTGCACACACACGAAAACCAAGCAAATCAAATATTAGGGTAAAATTTGAAATTCGAGAAGTGGAGCGAAGTTACCCCGTAGCAATTAGAGCTCCTCGCTTGTAGGTGACCCAATGCCGTGTAATGGGAGAAGTGTGGAGCCGCGACACTCTTCTTCAGCAAAAAATTCAAAAGTGGGGGTTGGTATTGGAAATTAGGGCTAAAGAAATGAGAAATAGGAGAGGGAAAGAGAGAAATAGACGGTGAGATGCAAGGGGGAGGTGGAGAGAGAGGTTAATGGAGGATTTGAGGTTGTGGGAGAGGGGATTTTGGCAGTCGGGTGGTTGGAGGAGACGAAACGACGGCGAGATGAGGAGATCGGGCGAGGGTTTGTGAATGGGTGGGTCGGGGGTTATTTATAGGTTTTAAGTCGAACTGGTCGGGTGAGTTTTCACCCGATCGGTTGACCTTAGGTCGAAAATTTGATGCTGAAGAAATGCTACAGGCGACCCGATCGGTTGAGAACTCAACCGATCGGTTCACCGCTCCACACATTTTCCCGAGAACTCAGAGTTTTTCACCCGGTCCCTCAACCGGTCTCGCAAATTGTCACCCGGTCGGTTGACAAATTCTGAAATTTTCCCGAGAGTTTCCCCAGGTCACCCGATCTGTTCACCCGGTCTCTTCTTTCTCCACCCGGTCAGTTCATTCGATGACAGACACGGCCGTAAGCTGATACATCCCAACCGATCGGGTGAGAACTCACGGAAGTTGTTTCGGCTGGATTTATTTATAAAAATAGAGAAAATAAAGTTAAGAAAAAGTCCTAAAAAGCGAAGCAAAAGTTTAGAACATGGGTTGCCTCCCATGAAGCGCTTTTGTTTAACGTCGTTTAGCTCGACGCCCGTCGACGATGTTCATGGTGGGCGATACAGGTGATGCCCAAAATCCGGCATCTCTTCAACTCCAGAGCTTGTGGCTATTGGTGTAGTCGGCGGATGCAAAAAGATTTGCTCAACTACCCTCCCTCTGTCTACAGGATCCGGGGGATTCTCCCTCAAATTGGTGTCTACCGCCATCTTTTTCAGGATCCGGACCTCGTCACTGGTGAGGTCTATTGGTTCTTTCCCTTTTCTCCTCATAGGAGGAGACTTAGAAAATCCGGGAGGGATCACATGTCGCGCGACTGCCTCCTTAGCAACTTCATTCTTAGGGGAGCCAACTTGCTCTCCAAGGTTCCCCAAGCTATCGGGGGGATTCCTCGAGAGCACTTCCCAGGCACTTGTTTCAACAGCTCTATCTTCTTCATTCTCCAGCACATTGATACTAGGATCGTCCGGGGGGTTAGGATGCTTCATCGACAAGCCTAAGTCAAATTCGACTCTTTCTTGGCCCACATTCAGGGAAAGCTTCCCATTCTTTACGTCTATTAAAACTCCGGCGGTAGCCATAAAGGGTCGTCCAAGAATAATTGGGGTATGCTTGTCTTCCGGCATGTCCATCACCACAAAATCGACCGGTACATGCACTCCTTTCACATCGACAGGGAGGTCGTCCACTACTCCCACCGGATACTTGATCGAACGGTCAGCAAGTTGTAATGTCATGCCAGTGGGCTCCAAATCTCCCATCCCTATTCTCTTGTACAGCGATAAGGGCATTAAGCTGACGCTCGCCCCTAGATCGATGAGTGCCCTCTGGATTTGCACTTCCCCAATAGAGCATGGGATGGAGAAACTTCCTGGGTCCTTGAGCTTGGGCGGATTTACGCGCTGAATGAGTGCGCTACACTCCGCCGTTAACACGACCTTCTCTTTTCTAGATCCCAGTGTCACCAAGTTTTTCAAGAATTTTGCATAGGAGGGGATCGTCTCTATGGCCTCGAGGAAGGGGATTTGAAGGATCAGATCTTTCACCATAATAAAGAACTTGCCATACTTCTCATCGATTTTGGCTTGGGCAAGCCGTTGTGGGAAAGGCATAACGGGCTTGAATCCTCTTGGGTTCCCTTCCTCATCCTTCTTCTTCTCCTCTCTATCAACTCCCTCCGGAGTAGTTGTCTTGGGTGACGAAGCACCATCGTCATTTAATTTCTCAGTTGGTCGTTCCACGACCAATGGTGCTTCCGGCCCTTTGGGGGCTCTCTCGTAGGTATTTGAGTTCCACTCCTCAAGACGATGGCTGACACGTTCTCATGCTCATGTGTGAGCGCCAGGGTCCGATTTACCCCCCTCGGGTTCACCTCAGGCTGTGGCGGTAAAAGATTCTGAGGTCTCTGAAGGTTAGTCACTTGCAACCCCAGCTGGGTTACCTGATCAGTGAGGACTCTTTGTCCCATCTCTAGCTTCAGATTTATTTTCTCCTGATTGGCGATGTATTGAGTCAAGAGGGACTCAACCGGAGAAATGGCCCTCTGCTGGCCGTATTGCTGCTGGGTGGGCTGTTGATTCCTAGGAGCGTACTGTTGATACTGCTGTGGTGGTTATTGTTGCTGATATTGATGCTGCTGAAACTGCTGCTGGGGCCTAGCCGGCTGATATATCTGCTGTTGTTGCTGAGCCGGTTGTTGGTAAGGTGCCCGGTAGCTGAGGTTCGGATGATTCCGGTTGTTTAGAGAGTAGGCCGGATTTGAGTTGGTTCGTGGTGGAAATGGCGCATTCCCCGTAGGATTGTAAAACAATGCGCTCGCCTGATCCAACGGTGGTGAGATGTCACCACCGTCGAACTCTCCAAAAACTTCGGATTCTACCGCAGCAATCTGTTGTGAACCGGCGCCACCGACGCCTACCATCAATGCGGAGATCTGGGTTGATAGCAAGTCAAACTTGCTTGACAATTTGTCGACGTCTTCCACTCTATGGATGCCCCCAGACCTTGGTGTGGCTCTCTAGTCACACCATCGTTCATTGTTGGATGCCATATTTTCCAAAATTTGCCCGGCATCTTCTTCGCTTCTTGACATGAAGGACCCTCTAGCCGTGGCGTCCATGGAAGATTTTAAATCGTCCCTCAACCCATTATAAAACAGATTTATGATCTGCCACTTGGGAAGCTCATGGTGGGGACATCTTCTCTGCATCTCCTTGTATCTTGTCCAAGCCTCATGCAAGGACTCGTGGCTGGCCTGGGAGAAGGAGGAGATCTCGCTCCTCAGCTTCATGGTCTTCCCTGGGGGAAAGAACTTCGTCAGGAAAGCATTTGAGAGCTTCTCCCATGTGTTGAATGTATTCGGGCCCTTCCCCCTAAGCCACAGCTTGGCTTTATCTCTCAAGGAGAAGGGGAACAGCTTTAGTCGGATCGCCTCAGTTGTGACACCGTTAATCCGGAAGGTGTCACATTTCTCCAAGAAGGAGTCTAGATGCTCGATCGGGCTCTCCATGGGTGCACCTGAAAACTGATCCTGCTGGATCCACGTCACCAAAGACGGCTTAAGCTCGAAGCTTTGGGCCGTAATAGCTGGAGGACGGATGGCGGAGGTGGACTCGATGGAAGGCATCGAGTACTCCAACAGGGACTTGTGAGGCGGGGTGTTCTCCCCCATGGTTTCAGGATCCTCTCTTCTTCGCTTCTCGGCGGCCAAAAGCCTTAGGGTGGCGTTTATCTCTGGATCAATGGGAATCAAGTCGTCGAGACTTCTTGAACTCCTGCACATTAAAAACAACAAACACCCGTGAAGCGAAAAGTGGGAAAGAAACAGATAAGGTTAGAAATAAAAATAAAAATAGAAATAAGAATAAGAAAATAAAAAGGAAAAAGGAAGAATGCGAAAATTATCACGAGGTAGGGATGAGAGCTAGACACGAAGGTTCATGAAATCCAAAAATAACAAGCACGTTGCCTCCCCGGCAACGGCGCCATAAACTTGACGTGCCCCCCGGTTTGCGAGCCGCAAATGGCGAGGGACCCGGTGGAGGTTTAGATATTTGTAACCGCAAGCGCACGGTGTTGTAGTGTGGCTTGGGGGTCGAACACAGGGAGGCGAGGATGTGCTTGTGTCAAAGAGGATTAAAATCACCCCATGGGCGAGCTAGCCCGGATCACTTGAGGGTTTGTCACGGTAAAAGAATGCAAGGTATAGACAATATGAAAGAGAAAAACCCGGGACTCTGGTTTTGACCCCAACGAGCGACTCTCACCGATACGGCCTACGGGTAGGATGGCGATCGGAATTAGGGTCTAATGGTGAGACGTTGCCTCTAAAAGTGGTACAGGCATCTCATGGGCCCGATATTCCTGTCGGTGCCCAGGATGATATGCCAGACTTCCCGGGTTCGATCAGTGGGCACTCCCGTGTCCATTAACACTGATCGACTCCGGGAGCACTAAGCTCGCAACGATAACTCCGACGTCTCATCCTGCCGCTCCCACGCGCTAGGATTCGGTGTCTACGCTAAAGGCGTGAGCTATGGCTAGGGAGTCAACCGCCAAGTTTATTCCCCCTTGGCCCAACGGTCAAAGGCGGTCTTTTTTCTGTCGATGACAATAAAACACCCCGCGTAACCGTTAGATTCCTAATCCCTATCGATTTCCTAACCCTATGGATGCATCGGGAAGAGCCCCCGAAGGGGTTTCCGCCAAAATCCCGGATTAGGGAACTACTCACAAATATTCATAAAAAAGCGATCTAAATGAAAATGGACCGTCAAAATCATAATCAGACAATATAAATGCAATGGTAGTAAAGCAATTAAGATAATACTAAAGTTTTACAAAGATCCGAAAACTTACAAAAACTAGGAAATTACAGCTGTCACAAAATGAAGAAAACAGTAAAAAATAACCAACTCCCGAATCTGGGAAACCTAGGGTTCTATTTATAGAAAACGACATCACCCGATCGGTTGACAAGTCAACCGGTCGGGTGAGCCGCTTCATAAAATCATAGCGCAAAGCGGGGGTTTCACCCGGTCAGTATGAACCGGTCGGTTGGAACTTGGTGCGGTCGGTTGGATCTTGGTGCCGACCGATTGGATCTTGGTGCGGACCGGGTGAGGAGGCCGGTTGGAGCTTCGAGTCTTGGCTGTTGAAATTCAGCTACAGGTGAACCGATCGGGTGAAGGTCACCCGATCGGTTGGAAATCAGCTTCGAATTTCCAGAGACTTTGAGCTTTTGACCAGGTCACTGAACCGACCGGGTGACTTCTCGTGAGCTCCAAGCTGCGCCCAGGTGGTGCACGCGTGCATCACCCGATCGGTTGGAGATGACCAATCTTCGTTTTATGCCCCAAATGCCAGTAAACTCCTGCAAAACACGGAAAACATGGAAAAGTGAAAGAAAACAAGAAAACACAAGAAAACACGAGAAAACGAATAAAAGACGGCGGTAAAATACAGAAAAACACGGAAGAAAACGTGCGTAAATATATGAAATATAAACGCACGTCAATATTTTATGCAAGCAAAACCCTGGACGAGGCACAAAAGAATTACACTACCACTGAAAAGGAGCTTTTGGCTGTGGTCTATTCCATTGAGAAGTTTCGTTCCTACCTTCTTGGATCAGAAGTGATTGTGCACACCGACCATACGGCATTGAAGTACCTATTGAGTAAGAAGGAAGCCAAGCCAAGGTTAATAAGATGGATACTACTTCTCCAAGAATTTAACTTGGAGATTCGGGACAAAAAGGGTACGGACAACCTTATGGCGGATCACTTGTCAATGATAGTTCGTGATGGGAAGGATGATAGCTTGCCAATTGATGACACTTTTGTTGACGAGAAGCTATTCGCCATTAGACCCGAAAATGTGCCTTGGTATGCAGATTATGTGAACTATTTGCCGTGCGGGATAACACCGTATGGGATGGCCATGCAACAAAAAAGGAGGTTCATGCATGAAGTCCGTAACTATTTCTGGGAAGACCCGTACCTCTTCAAGGTATGCAAAGATGGAATTATACGGAGATGTGTTTCAAAGGAAGAGGCCACTTCTATCATTTCACATTGCCAAGATATGCCCTGTGAAAGACATCATGTCGCCTCCAAAACCACTGCAAAGATACTACAATGCGGATTCTTTTGGCCGACCATGTTCAAGGATACACATGACTTTGTCAAATATTGTGATAGATGCCAAAGGACGGGGAACATATCCAAATGGAATGAGATGCCGATGAAGCCTATTTTGGAGATTGAGCTATTTGACTATCGGGGAATAGATTTCATGGGGCCTTTCCCATCAAGCAAAGGAAACAAGTATATTCTATTAGCCGTTGACTATGTCTCGAAATGGGTAGAAGCCATCGCTACCCCAACTAATGATGCGAGAGTGGTTTCCAAATTCTTCAAGCAAAACCCTTTTCCTCGCTTTGGAGTACTGAGAACATTGATAAGCGACGGAGGAAGTCATTTCATAGAAAGCAAGTTCGAAGCCATGCTAAAGAAGTATGGGGTAAATCATATAATCGAGATGGCATATCACCCACAAACGAGTGGGCAAGTGGAAGTGTCAAACTAGGAGATCAAACAAATTCTAGAGAAGACGGTTGATAGATCAAGAAAAGATTGGTCTATGGAATTGAACGATGCATTGTGGGTATATCACACAGCTTTTCGAACCCCCATCGGCACGACCCCATATCGGCTAGTTTATGGGAATGCATGCCATTTGTCGGTATAGTTGGAACACCGTGCCTATTGGGTAATAAATACTTTGAATTACGACTACAAGAGCGCAGCGGTGCGACGTCTTCTAGATATCAATGAGCTTGACGAGATTAGACGGGATGCTTATGAGAGCTCTAGAATTTACAAGGAAAGAACCAGAATCCTCCACGAAGTCCTCATCATCGTGAAAGATTTCAAGGTCGGAGATAAGGTCTTATTATTCAACTCTAGACTTCGACTCTTCCCCAGAAAGCTAAGATCACGTTGGTCGGGACCTTTCATAATTCGACACATACTATTGAGTATTGGACTTTTCCCTACTTGGTGTTAGTGATGAGCAAACATAAATACTTGTGACTAATCCCCAATTTTGCAGTTAATCCATTGCCTAAGCTTTTTATGAAGATCTACTTGTAATGGATGACACTCAAAGTTGATTGAAGGCAAATGACATGGATTGGATGATCATAGATGATGATTGAAGCTCCATGAAGATTTCAAGCTCATACGATGGTTAGAAGAGAGAATTCGTCATTGTAAATTTCTTTTATCTCTTCTAGTATATAGCTAGAAGTAGAACATTGATGGAGCACTCACACACATCATCATTTCTGTCTTAGGACATCATTAGATCAATTGTCCTTAGACCCCAATTCATTTCTTAGTGATTGTGCTTGGATTGTTTATAACAGTCGACTACTGAACGTTTTACAGTCGTCTGTATCAAAAACAGTCAACTGTGTTTGTTCTACAGTCGCATGTTATGCACAAACTTTTGCAATCTAGTTTTGGGCCTTTTTGTTTATTTCACACAGGCAACTGATGAACGATCCACATGCGCCTGTCCTAGTGACAGTCGACTGTGTTTTGTAAATCAGTCGCCTGTCTATCCTTTGCCCAAACTTTGTTGATCTGACTATTACGGCCAGTCGACTAATGTTGAATATACAGTCGACTTTCCCTTGGATCAGTCGACTGTGTATGCTGCAACAGTCGTCTGTCTGTGAGCTAATTTATTGATTCATCTCTCTGGAAATTCTCAGGGTATGTGACAGTCGTCTGTATAAGATTTACAGTCGCCTGTTCTGATTAACAGTCGACTATTTTATCCTCATCAGTCGTCTGTCCTGTTATCTTACAAGATTTCCAGATGTCATTCAACTTACCCATCTTTCGGCCAGTCGCCTGTAGAAGGATTTACAGTCGTCTGTTGGTTTAAAAGTCGACTGTCTTTGCTTCATCAGTCGACTGTCCACGTGGTAAGTTACCATTATGAATTCTCACCTACCCTTGCTGACTGTGCAACAGTCGACTGTGGTTTCTTCAACAGTCGACTGTCGCGAGTGCAGATTCTATCCGTTGAGAATTTTCTCACGGATTCCTAAAGGGTTTTTGCCTAAACTGTTCTATGGATTTGAGAAACCTATAAATGGGGCTTCTACTGTTCCATTGAGAGGTTACCAATTCTTCCAAGTTTTCTCTCAAGCTTTCATTCTAAAGTTTTAAAGCTCTCAAATCCAAAGCCCTAAGAATTCCAATCTTTGATCTCTTGCTCTCCAACCTAGAACCAAAGAGTTATCTTCTAGGCATTTGGTGCAGTCAAGAGAAAGGGCTTTCTCCTCTCTTCCAAGAGAGTCTTCAACACACAACACACCACTCCTTCAAGTTCTACTTCAAGTCATAAGTGATTGTAAGTGTTGCTGTCATATTTCATTACTTTCGTAAATTGAATTTGCTCTCGGGTTGTGAGAGGGGTTTTTCTTGCTCCCAAGGTGTGGGAGTCAAGGACATCGATTGTATTCGATTTCACTTGTAGGGTTGCTACAAGTGGGTTTTAAGGAAACCTCAAGTTAGGGTTCTAACTTGAGTATCCGGAGGTATCCGGGTCGAAGTGACGTAGGATTACCGGGAACAAGTCGGGAAGTGACTTGGGTAATCCGAACCCTTGAAACATCTCTGCGTTTGCATGTGTTTCATTTTCGGTTTAATTTCTATTCTGCATTATTTTGTTGGATTGCATTTAAATTGGTGTAACTATCTTTTTAAATTTCATAAACACTATTCAATCCCCCTTCTAATGTTTTCCCTATAGACAAGATCCTTACAATTGGTATCAGAGGGCAAGGTTATAGCTATGGCATCCAACAACCACAACGTTCGACTTCGTACAACAATCACGACCGTGATGGAGCGTCCACACTTTTCGAAGGTCAATTTACGGTGTGTCCTCCATGTTTCAATGGCACTAACTTTGGCTATTGGAAGTATAGAATGGAGACGTTCCTTAGGAGTGCTTCGCTTTGGAGAACCCTCCACAAGGAGTACGTCGAGCCAACCGAAGAGGATTTCGAAAAATGGACGTCTTTCGAGAAATCCGCCGAAGTCAACAACGCTAAAGCAATGAACGCTCTTCATTGTGCGTTGGACCCGAATGAGTTCAACAAGATATGCAATGTAAGAGTGCATATTAAATTTGGAGCCATCTCATCATTACCCATGAGGGAACGAACACGGTAAAACTTTCAAAGTTTTATGTTGCCGTGCAAAACATCGATTTGTTTCATATGCAGGAAAATGAGAGCATTGCATCGATGTACGGACGTTTTACCAACATCACCAATGAATTGGAAGCCCTTGGACAAACTTACACCGAACCTGAAAAGGCAAGGAAGATCATCATGGGATTGACCTTCAAGTGGGAAAGAAGAGCGATCGCCATCGAGGAGGTCAATAATTTGAAGAACTACACAGTTGTGAATATTATCGGGACTCTCACGTCTTATGAGGTAAGACGAGAGAACCGATTAAAGATTCGAGCTATGATGAATCCTATGGAGGCCAAGAAGAAGGCTTTGGCATTCAACGCCAATTCATCATCCTCCGATAGTGAAGAATCAGAGAATGAGTTGGATTTGGGTGAAATGGCCCAAATGGCGAAGAAGTTCCAACGCTTCTTCCGCAAAGGTAAATTTCCCTCTAATAAAAGATTTGAGTCTACTAATGCTACTTCCTCTCTTTGCTTTAAGTGTAATAAGCCAGGGTACATCAAGAGAGATTGTCCAATGCTAAAGAACAAAGAGAAGTGGAAAGCTCCGAAGTACCACAAGTTCGACAAGAACAAGAGAGACAAGAAGAAATGACTCGTAGGTACATTCGATGACTCAAGTGAAGAATCATCAAGTGATTCCGATGATGAGAAGGGTGAGAGCGCTCACATGTGCTTCATGGCCCGAGAGGATCCACTCTCCAATGAGAGTGATTCCGACACGGATGATATCGATGTAACAATGAATGAACTTCGTATTGCTAATGAAAAATTATTTGCTAAATATCAATCTTTAATGCTTAGATATACTAGCTTAAAGAAATCATATGTTAGCAAGTCATCCATTCCATGCATTATCAACAATGACACCATTGTTGATACTTTAACTCTTGAGAAAGCAAACTTAGCTTCTCAAAATGTCACTTTGAGAGATGAGGTGAATAACCTCAAATCTCAACTAGATCAAACACATCCTAAGGATAATAGTGATCTAGTTACACGACACACACAATTAGGTTTAGAGAATGATTCTCTTAAAACTCAAGTGCACGAGCTCAAAGCACGGGTGTCCACCTTGGATACCAACATTTCTTATCTAAAGGAGAAATATGAGCTCATGTCCTCCTGTATTGTGAGATTCAGTAAGGGAAAAGGACAATTGGACGATTGCTTGCAAACCAATTTCCGGCCACACATCATGTTGGTCTTGGTTTTGTAAAAGCAAATGCATCCAATGATCGCACCTCCTATAGTGGTGTCACTATAGACTTTGTGAGGCCGTCCTCCGGTGCATCCATAAGTGGTGTCAAAGACACTATAGGTAGCAAACCTACCAAGAAAGTCACCACTTCACCTTCTCTTCCTTTTGGCAAGTAACCCACTAAGGGTGGAAACCAAAAGAGAAGTCATGCCTACATGTACACTAACACTCATCCACGTAGGAAACCTCCTACTTCACAAGTGGATAATCATGACACTTTTTATGCTCCACACCCACGGACACGTGCAAATCCACACATGAGAAATACTCATGTACGTGCTCCTATACACCCGTATGCACATACACATCATTCTTACATGTATGCTCATCCTCCACATGTCATGCATGATCCATATGCTTCATTCAACATGCATGTTCCCAAGCATACATATCATTCTCGTATGTTCAATGCATATCCTCCACCACATTTCTATGCTAGAAACCATGTTCCTAAGATGCATGCACCACATAGAAATCTAACAAGTATGCATGAAACTAGGAAAAGGACTCCTAAAACATACACCATTTGGGGTCCTAAGAACACTAGCCTAAATGATAGGAATGCTTATGTTGATTCCTATTTTCATGATGTTATTAATAATGGTAATTATGTTGGGAAGCAGAAGTCCACTTGGACTTGGCTTCCAAAGGGCTAATCCTCTTGGACACAACAAACATTGGGTGTCATGAGCTTATGGTATATTATATAGGTACACAAGAGAAAGAAGAAGAGCAATAAAGGTCAAACTAGCTCTAAAGGAAAAGAATGGATTTTCGATAGTGGTTGCTCCAAACATATGACG
Organism: Scilla litardierei; assembly: GCA_030789695.1. NCBI lineage: Eukaryota > Viridiplantae > Streptophyta > Magnoliopsida > Asparagales > Asparagaceae > Scilla > Scilla litardierei. The sequence goes on from CM061141.1 coordinate 139,285,510, forward strand.
GGAGATCCCTCATTGCTCTCCGAAGTGATTAGCATCAAGGATGGTGCAACGGTCATTTTTGGAGGTAATCAAAAGGGAACCATCATTGGAGTAGGTATTGTCGATAACCCTTCAAAACCCTTAATTACTAATGTATTTCTTGTTAGTGGTTTGTGTCACAATCTCATTTCCATTAGTCAACTTTGTGACAATGGTTACAAGGTTAACTTTGGAGAAGGATTATGTACTATTGTTGATTGTGATTCAAATGTTTTATTTTCCGGTATTAGGCTTAAAAATATTTATTATTTGAACTTTCCTAAAACCGTAGAACATTGCTTAGTTGCTAACACAAGTGAACAACTATTATGGAATCGTCGTTTTGGTCATGTTCACTTCAAGCACTTATATAAGTTAGCTAAGCATGGTCTAGTCAAAGGTTTTCCTAAAATCGTTTTTAATAAGAAAAACTTTTGCGATTCATGTCAAAGAGGTAAACTTAGTAAATCATCCTTTAATCTTAAAGAGGGGATTACTTCTAAGCGGCCCCTAGAACTTCTTCATCTAGATTTGTTTGGGCCAACTAGAACTGCTTCTTTAGGCAATGCTCTTTATGGATTAGTTGTCATTGACGACTTTTCTAGATTTACTTGGGTTTCATTCTTAACTAATAAGAATGAAGCTATGAAGAGTTTACCAAATTTGTAAAGAAGATTCAGAATCTTTTAGGATCCACCATTATCACTATCCGTAGTGATTATGGAGGAGAATTTGAGAATGAATCTTTTACTAAGTTTTGTGATGACACCGGGATAATTCATAACTTTTCCTTCACTCAGGCACCACCACAAAATGGTGTTGTAGAGAGAAAGAATCGGACTCTTATTGAGTGTGCATGCACTATGCTCCATGATAGTCATCTTGGACTTCAATTTTGGGCAGAGGCGGTGCACACGGCATGTTATGTGCTCAATAGGATCCTAGTGAGACCCCGAATGAACAAAACTTGTTTTGAGTTGTTTTATGATAAAAAGCCTCAAGTAAAATATTTTCGTGTTTTTGGTTCAAAATGTTTTATCAAGAACACTTTCGGTAATCTAGATAAATTTGAGCCAAGATCCGATGAAGGAATTTTTGTTGGATATTCCACACGTAGCAAAGCCTACCGGATATTCAACAAAACTTCTTCAACGATTAAGGAATCACTACACGTTTCATTTAATGATGATTTTGATTTTCCTCATGTTGATGATGATAGTGTAGATGTTATTTGTGATTCTCTTAGTAATGTTAAGATTAATGATCCGATTATTGAGACTTACACTACTAACGAAATTGTTGGAGATGTTCCAAGTGATGCAGGAATACCCAAAGTTATCCGACCATTCGCAACCATCCCCATAACCAAATTATCGGAGATATTAGTGTGGGTGTTCGAACGAGGTCGAAGATTGAAGAATTCTCTCATTGCGCATTTGTCTCTACCATCGAGCCAAAGAACATCCAAGAATCTTGTGAGGATAGCTTGGATAGTGGCAATGGAAGAAGAACTAATGCAATTCGAGAGAAATGAAGTTTCTGAACTCGTTCCTCTTCCAAGTGGTCACCAAGTCATTGGAACCAAATGGATCTTCAAGAACAAGAAGGATGAGAATGAGGTGATCACAAGGAACAAAGCAAGGTTAGTAGCTTCAGGCTACCGGCAAGAGGAATGTATTGATTTGGAAGAATTTTTTGCCCCCGTAGCTAGATTAGAAGCTATTAGATTACGTTTATCTTTTGTATCTCATAAGAATTTTAAACTATTTCAAATGGATGTTAAAAGCGCATTTTAAATGGGTTTGTCAATGAAGAACTATATGTTTCTCAACCTCCCGGTTTTATTCATAAAAAATTTTCAAACCATGTTTTCAAACTTAAGAAAGTGTTGTATGGGTTGAGACAAGCTCCTAGAGCTTGGTATGATCGACTTAAGACCTTTCTTTTGAATTTAGGTTTTAAAATAGGAGAAGTTGATTCTACACTCTTCATTAAAGATTATGAAAATGACATTCTCTTAATTCAAGTTTATGTAGACGATATAATTTTTGGTTCTACTAACTTTAATCTTTGTCAAGAATTTTCTAAGTCTATGAAGGATGAATTCGAGATGAGCCACATGGGAGAGCTCACTTATTTCTTTGGACTGCAAATTCGACAAATGGAGAATGGAACGTTCATACATCAGATAAAGTACACAGGAGAGCTTATCAAGCAATTCGGGATGGAATTGTCGTCAAGCAAAAGGACTCCTATGAGTACTATAACCCATCTACACAAGGATGAGAGCGGAAAAGATGTAGACGTTCGTCTATATCGAGGTATGATCGGTAGTTTACTTTACTTAACCGCTAGTAGGCCTGATATCATGTTTTCTGTATGCTTGTGTGCTAGATATCAAGCTAGACCTAAGGAGTCACGCTTGATTGCGGTTAAACGAATATTTCATTATCTCAATCAGTCTCTAGATTATGGGTTTCTTTACCCTAAATCTAGCACATATGAGTTAATCTCATATAGTGATGCCGACTTTGCCGGATGCAAGTTCGACAGGAAAAGTACTAGTGGCACTTGCCATTTCCTAGGAAATTCCTTAGTTTCTTGGTTTTCTAAGAAACAGAATTCGGTGTCATTGTCCACGTCTGAAGCGGAATATATTACCGCGGGTCTTGCATGTACACAAGTTCTTTGGATGAGACACACTCTTAGTGACTATGGTGTCAATTGTGACACTTGCCATATCATGGTTGATAACCAAAGTGTTATATGTCTTTCCAAGAATCCAGTACATCACTCCCGTACCAAACACATAGATGTGAGACACCATTTTATAAATGATCATGTAGCTAAGAAGGACATCATCTTAGAGTGCATTGAAACCCAAAACCAAATTACCGACATCTTCATAAAACCTCTTAAAGAAGATTCATTTGTGAGGTTGCATGGAGAATCAGGAATTATGGGTGAATCTGAAATTTAGAAGCTCAACATATATGTTATAACACTCTTTGAGCTCATATCATCTTGTTGCATATCTTGATTTGATTTATTATATATATGTGTTTAAGAAAGGCAATTGCGATTTATGTGATTTCATGATTTCTTTGAGATTGGTCTTAGAGATTTGTGTTTCAATTGATTTATCGTATTACATTGTTTTTATGATGAGTTTGTGATTAGAGTATAGGTCATAGAGTGATTGTTCTTATTCTCTGGATTTCTATCTCACTGTGCATTTTTGGACCAGGACAGACGACTGTCTTTCCTTCGATATTCGACTGCCCTACTCTATTTTCTCAGTCTAAAACTTGTATCTTTCGCACAGACGGCTGATGACAATTATCCAGTCGACTGTTATATCAACAGGCGGCTGCATTTTGGTCATCAGGTGACTGTCATCTTTGTCGAAATTTTTACAGTGCTCTCTGTCTTTTGATGAAGTTTATTGATTCTCGGTCAGTCGACTGATGTGTATAGTACAGTCGACTGTCCCTCGGACATGCGACTGTATGTTACCCAACAGTCGACTGTCTGTCATCCTAAGCTTATTTTTTTCACTTCATCCAGTCGACTGACTTTTATTTATCAGTCGACTGTCTACTATTGTGACGGTTCGCTGTTTCGATCTGAGCCGTCGATTCTTTGATCCAACAGCCCAGATTTATTCCCTCTTTCATATATGCTTCGAGACAGTTCATTTCGACACATATTTCTCTCTCCTTCGACTGAAAATCAATCTACTTCCCGCTCGAAATCTTATGTAGATCTCTCTTCTGATCTTCTTCGTGGCAACTCGATCTTCCTCCTTCGTGTGGTTGCTCGTGTGTTGCTCGCCTGTTGATCGATTTCTCACCAGAATCATGCCCTAGCTTGCTTGACCTAGATTTCGATCGTTCGAGTGAACTCATAGATCCTTTTGATCGTCCGTTTCCTAAAGGATCTTTCGATTTCCTCAATGATCCGGTTCCTTATTCTCAACCCACTGATCTGGTTCCATCCTTGCCTTCATCTTCTGGGAGTTTCCTTAATATCACTGTCGGTGACCCCATTCCTTCCAAGAACGTTGCTGAACATTCTTCTCTACCGACCGAACATCTTCCGAGTACTCCTCCTTCAGTACCCCTTGAGGATTTTCTCCTCGGTAGGTTGTGTGATCGTGTCACCGCTTCTTGAGAAGCTGTCTACTTCCTTGGATGAGAAGCTCAATCTTCTTTTGGAGCTTCAGTACAAATCCTTCATGCTTCATGGATTTCCCATCCCTGTCGAGCTTCAGGCTCTGTTGTCTAAGTCTGAGGACACTACTCCTGTTCATGCTCCTCCTCCAGGCTTTGTGCCTGTTTCGTCTGTTGTTCAGACCCATGTTGTCCAGAATCCTGTTCATGGTCTTGCGAAATCCTCTGCTACTCGTGCTTCGTCTTCAAAGAGGAAGACTCCAGCCTTCCTACTCGACGCTCTGCCAGGCTGATGTTCCGCTCTTCTGGACGTCCTTCGGACCCATCCATCATTCACATTGACTGAAGTTGCTGTTGCTTTTTGTTCACTCACCCGGAGACCTAGACTTTGTTTTGGTCTGTTTTTGGTTGGGTTGAGTGGTTCATAGGTGTTTGTGTTTGCTTGTATGATGGTTGTATTTTGATGTATAATGGTTTTCTGATGCTGATGTACGCTGATATCATGATATTTTTTTGGATCATGAAGTATGTATTTTTGTTTGGACATGGTGATGTCCATCTGATGTGTACTCATATCGTCTTTTGCTATATATATATGACTTTACTGTTTAATCCTACGTGTCACATCTTGTATAATAGATAATCATATCTGTGTGCTGATTGTGATATTGTCTCCATGATTGATTTATTCTCTCCTGATGTGTTTTTGAGACAATATAGGATTTGATATTGGATTATTCATGCTATCTCTGATGTGATGCATCTTTGAAATTATTTTTGTTTCGTATATCCAAAATGTTGATATTTGACTTTAATTCCTCTATTCACATAAGTAAATGATATGATTTTATGAGTTTTTGATTCTATATATCTTTATACTCCTTGATTGTTGTTAGTTAGTATTTAGCACGATTATTGTTGTTATTTACTCCCACCTTTTTGGATAATGCCATAGGGGGAGAGAAATAAACATACAAGATTCATAATGAATGTGCTACGTATGTTCTAACAATTTGAATCTAAGATTGAAGTTGCCTTAGATTCACGGGGAGTAAGATTACAATGAATATGGATTTTAATTCCTAGATTTCTTGAATTAAATTCATGCGTAATTTACTCATTTGCTTCAATTGATATGTAGATGCCCTATTATTTGTTGACTAACTTGATTGGCAACTATGGAGGGAGAGTAAGTTTTCATAAGAACACTTATTTATCTTTTTGTTTATGTTTGTTTGTCATCATAAAAAAGGGGGAGAATGTTGAGTATTAGACTTCTCCCTAGTTGGTGTTAATGATGAGCAAACATAAATACTTGTGACTAATCCCCTATTTTGCAGTTAATCCATTGCCTAAGCTTTTTATGAAGATATACTTGCAATGGATGACACTCAAAGTTGATTGACGGAAAATGACATGGATTGGACGATCGTAGATGATGATTGAAGCTCCATGAAGATTTCAAGCTCATACGATGGTTAGAAGAGAGAATCCGTCATTGTAAATTTCTTTTATCTCTTCTAGTATGTAGATTAGAAGTAGAAAATTGATGGAGCACTTACACACATCATCATTTCTGTCTTAGGACATCATTAGATCAATTGTCCTTAGACCCCAATTCATTTCTTAGTGATTGTGCTTGGATTATTTATAACAGTCGACTGCTGAACATTTTACGATCGTCTGTATCAAAAACAGTCGACTGTGTTTTGTTCTACAGTCGCCTGTTATGCACAAACTTTTGAAATCTAGTTTTGGGTCTTTCTGTTTATTTCGCACATGCAACTGATGAACGATCCACAGACGCCTGTCCTAGTAACAGTCGACTATGTTTTGTAAATCAGTCGCATGTCTATCCTTTGTCCAAACTTTGTTGATCTGACTATTACGGCCAGTCGACTAATGCTGAATATACAGTCGACTTTCCCTTGGATCAGTCGACTGTGTATGCTGCAACAGTCTTCTGTCTGTGAGCCAATTTATTGACTCAGCTCTCTGGAAATTCTCAGGGTATGTGACAGTCGTCTGTATAAGGATTTACAGTCGCCTGTTCTGATTAACAGTCGACTGTTTTATCCTCATCAGTCGTCTGTCCTGTTATCTTACAAGATTTTCAGATTTCATTCAACTTACCCATCTTTCGGCCAGTCGCCTGTAGAAGGATTTACAGTCGTTTGTTGGTTTAACAGTCAACTATCTTTGCTTCATCAGTCGACTGTCCACGTGGTAAGTGACCATTATGAATTCTCACCTACCCTTACTGACTGTGCAACAGTCGACTGTGGTTTCTTCAACAGTCGACTGTCGCGAGCGCAGATTCTATCCGTTGAGAATTTTCTCACGGATTCCTAAAGGGTTTTTGTCTAAACTGTTTTGTGGATTTGAGAAACCTATAAATGGGACGTCTACTATTCCATTGAGAGGTTACCAATTTTTCCAAGTTTTCTCTCAAGCATTCATTCTAAAGTTTTAAAGCTCTCAAATCCAAAGCCCTAAGAATTCCAATCTTTGATCTCTTGCTCTCCAACCTAGAACCAAAGAGTTATCTTCTAGGCATTTGGTACAGTCAAGAGAAAGGTCTTTCTCCTCTCTTCCAAGAGAGTCTTTAACACACAACACACCACTCCTTTAAGTGCTACTTCAAGGCATAGGTGATTGTAAGTGTTGCTTTCATATTTCATTACTTTCGTAAATTGAATTTGCTCTCGAGTTGTGAGAGCGGGTTTGCTTGCTCCCAAGTTGTGGGAGTCAAGGACATCGATTGTATTCGATTTCACTTGTAGGGTTGCTACAAGTGGGGTTTAAGGATACCTCAAGTTAGGGTTCTAACTTGAGTATCCGGAGGTATCCGGGTCGAAGTGACGTAGGATTACCGGGAACAAGTCGGGAAGTGACTTGGGTAATCCGAACCCTTGAAACATCTCTGTGTTTGCGTGCGTTTCATTTTGGGTTTAATTTATATTCCGCATTATTTTGTTGGATTGCATTTAAATTGGTGTAACTATCTTTTTAAATTGCATAAAAACTATTTAATCCCCTTCTAGTGTTTTCCCCATAGACAGGATCCTTACACATACAACCTGGAGGAGCATTTGAGATAGAAGAAAAAGACGGTGTTACATTTATGGTAAATGGACAAAGGCTCAAGCATTACTCAGAAGGAGACCCCGCCATCGAAGTAAATAGCATACACCTCATTATAGGTTGGTCCCAAGATATGTCATACCTACTTAAGAAGGCCGTTGACGATGCCATCCCCCATGCCATTGGAGCTTTGCACATAAACGGTCTTTATGAAATCTTAAGCACCGAACATGGGGAAATGATGGGAGACCCACTGGATCTTCTTACGGATGAAGAGAAGAATGACGCTGGTGTCTTTAGGATTAGAGAGCTATGCAGGCTCTCTACGGTGAAGCACGTGAAAGAAGCGCCACCGGCGAATAAATCTTCACCGCTGGTCAAGAAGAAGGATGCCAAGAGCCCAAGCTTGGGGAGTCATCCTCCACTACTACCTTTGATGAGGCGCAGCCGAGGAAAGCCAACGAAAAGCAACAACTGAATCCAAGCGGCCTTCCCGGCAAGTTTGATACATGCATCTCCCATGCGCCGAACATCGAGCACTAATCGCAAATCTTAAGGGGTCAAGCTCAAGACCTTAAACGAGCGATTGTCGGGAGGCAACCCGACGATCCTATCTCAGTTTTTAGTTGAATTTTACTTTCAATTTTATTTTAAATCTTTGTTACTGTATAGAGTCGAGAGCCTAGGATGAATCTGACAACGGGCTACGGTTTTCATTTCAGGAAAAGGATGCTAGGAGAGCATATGAATGGAGGATGGCCATGGCGATGGAGAGCACTCCAGGAATGCGCTCAAACGCCAAAAGGAGGAAGAAACTAATGTGAGAAAAGAAAACAGAAAGTGTCACAAAGACAGAGAGTCTGGAGCTGAAAACAGCAGCCCACTCGGCTGAGTGACTTGGCCGAGTAACTTTTTCGCTCGGCCGAGTGAAGACCCTACTCGGTTGAGTAGTGTACTACACATGGAAGTCTCGAAAACCCCTCTTTGAAAATTATATACCACTCGGTAGAGTGACTTTGTCATTCGACCGAGTGACTCAGACACATTTAGCACTTAAAATGCTCTGAGTGTCCTATCCACTCTGCCGAGTGACTTCGTCTACTCGGTCGAGTGATAGTTTCTACTTGGCCGAGTGGGAACTTAATGAAATTTGTGATAATATCCTAAACAGTGGCCACTCGGCCGAGTGGTTATCGTCACTCGACCGAGTGACCCGACCGACCTAACCCTATTTAAACTTAAACTCATGGCCGCTCGGATCGAAATTTCCCAAATTCCCCCAAATTCCCCAAATCTCCCCCGACTCACCCTAGCTCCCCCTTCACTCGATTGAGCCACTGCAGCTACCCCCGAGTGCTGCGACCCCGCCGTTGCCACAACCCATCTGCCACCGTGTACCTCGCAGTCGGCCGGCGATCGGCAGCCCTCCAACGCCCATTTGGCCCACTACTCTCATATTTCTCATCTCGATAGCTTGAGGGCGACAAATTCGACTGGGGAGCTAACTGTGATCAGTGAGTACTTGTCATCTTCGTGGAGTTGCCCCGATCTCAGGTACATTCGTTCCTTCTCCCATTTTGAGAACATCGCAACTCATAAACCACACAATGTGATCATGCCTCCGTGCCGCAGTGCGAGGCTAGCCGCTCACAGGCGGGATAAGGATGGCGAACCTGGCCCCTCTTCCCCTGGAATAGACTACGCACCTTTTGGCGAGTCACCACCTGCACCTCCCGCTCGAACCGCCCTAGTCCGCCTCCCTCCGCCCCATGATGAGAGGCCTTATGAGGTCACCTTTAGGAACGAAGATTAGGAATATCAGTTCATGGCCATGCTCCTTCTCATACCTCAGGGAGGCGGGCTCACCCCAGAGTCCATTAATCGTGACTTTTCGGTTATCCTTGACATTGTCAGGCGCCGGTGCCCACTACCACCTCGCGCACAACAACGACACCCACCACCACCCCCAGAGGGTGGTGGTTCTGCTTGATTATCATTGCTCCCATTCCTTCCCCCTTTTTAGTGCCCATCTGTCTGTTCGGGGCCCTGCCTTTACTCATCCTGAAAAGGGGGATAACTCTCTTTATATTTTCACTTTTTATCATACATGCATCCACACCCATATATGCCCGGATGCCACACTTAGCACATTGAAGACACTGTGCAGTTTAGCTTGGGAGAGTGAGTACACTCACGCACTTTTTATTTTCTTCATTTTTTATCTTTAATTTTTCTACCTTTCTTTATTTTACACTTATTTTCACCCACTTTTTCATTTTTTTCTCATGCATAACGTTTTATTACTTTCTGCGTGCGTTGCATTTGTATATTTATGTCTTATTTTCCCTTTATCTTTATTTCTTTTATCCTTTTTGCTAGAAATGAATTCTCTATGATGACGATGACTAGGAGTTAGCTTGCTCTTATATGCATATTTCCTTGTCATGCCATTGTTTTTATTTCAGATATCATATGCTATACATCGCCAAGTATTTGAGAATAGGAACCTCCATCTCCATTATATGATTGTGAATGAAATTCTATCATTAGCTAAGTCTGAAAATTTATATCGGATGCTTTTCATAGAAAACACACCTAGCTTCACACATTGATTGCCTAATCTTGGAGTATTGCTTTATTATCTACTATCACTTCTATTTGCATGAAATTGTATGCTCAACTTCCAAGTTGATTGAATGTATCCTTTTTGTTATGATTAGATTAGTTCACTTTCTGAAATCAAACTGAGTAGATTACATTAACCTGCTGAAAGTTGTCGTGCACATACAAAAGAGTGAACTGAGCATTACATATTTTTCTTTCTCCACATATCTTGAACATCATCTTTATACTTATAATTATTGTTGAATCTCCCCTTAGTGAATCTTATACTTGCATCTTCCCCATGCTAAAAAGTCCAAGCTCCATTATCCCAAAATCAAAAGAAAAAAATACATGCATATCTTTCAATCTTTGATTTGGGATTGTTATTATGTATATTGGTTTCAAAAAGAAGAAAAATAAGAGAAAAAGAGAAAATAAAAACAAAAAAAAGTTCATTTGTATATACACAATCCTTCCTTCTTTCCTTTTTTATTTCCCTTTATTCCTCTGGTGCTTCAAAAAAAAATGGAAAAAGTCGTATTGTTCTATTTGATGCCACCACGATTATAGATAAGCTTGGGGGAGGGGATCCAATGGCGTGAGAGAGAGAGAGAGAGACCACTTATATGTGCATGACAACCTAAGCTAGGTAATTTTTGATACTTAGGTAGATTACTTAGAGTATAACGAAGTCTATGAATTGAAAATTTGACATGCATTTCATGAATACCATCTCTTTCTATTCTTATTGCTTTATAATGTGTGATACCTCTTATACTCCAAGCAGAAAGCGATCAATTGAAAAGTGTACAATCTATGATTACGTATATCATTTCAAATGCCTTAGACGATGCTAATTCGAGAATGATTTCATATTTTGCATCGTTTTTTAGTTCTTGGTTATGATGTGATATCAGCTTGAAGTCTTTAGCAAGTTTAATTCATCGCGTGCTATTTGAGTAAGCAACTCCATGTCCTGAGAGGATGATCTAGCACCTCCCTCTTCATTTTCTTTTCTATCTTTCTTTTTCATTTTCCTTATTTTTATCCACTAGGTTCACCGTTTTACTCATCTTCCTCGAGGATGAGTAAGAGGCAAGCTTGAGGGATTTTGATCGGTCCATATTTTACACCTTTTTCCTGCATATTTGCATACCATTTTGATCGCCCATATCGTGCTTTTCACGATTATTCGACGATATTGCGTTACTTTTTACTATTTCTTGTTTTTGTTGGATTTCAGGAAATATGGAGCGATCGGGAGCATAAATGAGATTAAGAGATTTGCACGCGTGTCGGAGTATCGCTCATGGCCTTATTGAGGAGCTAACGGCGCTGGATGATGAGCGGGAGAAGAAGAAGATAGATAGAATCAACAAAGAGGTGAGGAGGAGAAGAGTTGTTTCCAGAGACAGGCCACTCGGCCGAGTAACGAAGCCCACTCGACCGAGTGAAGAAGCGTACTCGGCAGAGTACGACTGATACGAAGACACCTTGTGCCGCAATGTACTCGACCCAGTGGTTAATTCCACTCGGCCGAGTAGAGAACTCCACTCACCAGAGTGAGTCAGAATTTCAGAAGGAAATCGAAGCAGACTCTCTGGAATTCTGGGGAGCGTAGCAGAAGACCCACTCGGCCGAGTAGGAAGTCCACTCGTCCGAGTGGGCCGAGTGACACAGAGTGCCAGAGTGCCCAAACCCTCCAACATCTTTGTTTTTATTTGGATCTGGAACTCGGCCGAGTGTGATTTCTATTGGATCTGGATCTAACCCTAGAGGGCGGAGGGGGGGGGGGAGGTGAATAGGCTTATAAAATAGTCGTGTAACCCACGAGAAATCACACGCAGTTATAGCACAATCAACCAGATGTAGAGTATAGAAAAGCAGTCACAGCTTGCACAGGCGATGTACATCCAGTCCCAAAAGCAATACTAGATTATTAAGGTTAATTGGTACAACCTGTAGGTAGAGCACCAACCGTATACTCACCTGGCCCTCAGTGCCTGCACTCACCAAAGTGACCAACCAATAACAATACTAGTAAAGCTCTCTCTCTTGGCTAGTCCCAACTAGCCAAGTCCCAAAAAAAATAATAAAATAGTTTCACAGAGATCACAACACCAAATCACAAATAAAATAAAATTCAGAGTTTAGAATCGCTCAGTCGTGACGGCGTTGGTGTCTCTGTCGTTCAGCACGTGATCAGATCAATCTGACGAGTAATAGGCTCTAGTCCTCAAGTGGCTCGGCCTCTTCTGTTAATGGAGAAAGAATGTTACGGCATGGAAGAGGCAACTTGCGGCAGCATATCAATTTCGGCCCCTGCGCTTTGACATCTTCAAGGGGAAGAGCACCACCAAAAATTCTGCCCATGTGCTTTTGTTCGGCAATGGGGAATTCGTGCAATGCCCTATGAAATTTTTGATTGGCTCTCAACTCAAGATATTACGGATGCCCTCCTCTCTAAGTTTGATGAATATCTCTTTGAGATTTTTGAAAGGGGGGAGAAAAAGAAAATTCGGCCTGATGATCAGAGCACAAATAAAAAAACCTTTTCTGATTTCCTCATCTCCCCTTAAAACAAAAGAAATCCTTGGCAAAATCACCAGAGCCGCACTTCTCTAGAAAGATCTCTCCTTTTTTTGCAGCTTGCTTTTGATTGGAAGGGGAAAAATATTGTGCTACTCTTGGAGATTGCAAAAAGAAATTCGGCTTTGAACCCTGGGCTTAGAGATGCAAGAGGGTTTTTTTTGATGTATTCAATGAATAATATAAACCTAGGCAGCCTTGGGATTTCGAATGCACTAAGAAAGAGAGTTTGGCTCTGTGCATTTGAGAGTTTCACAGAGAAGAACAAAAAGGATTCCGGCCTTTAAAATTTTCGCACAGTTTTTTGTGTGTGTATTCTCTCTGGAGGGCGGCTATTGGAAAAATAAATAAAGAAGGTTTTTTTCGGCCCTAGGGTTGGTTGTCCCCTCTTGAAAACCTAGGCTAAATAAAGCTATGCACAACACCCTTTATCCACTTAATTACCGAGTTGCCATTGTTTGCTTGGTAAACCAAAAAGACAGATCCTGACGTCCACTTGAATTTTATGGCTCGGTCACTAATCACTGGCACACTTCGCCAAATCCTTCTGTGAATTAATCACACGTTCGTCGTTCCTGAAACACGTAACACACACGTTAAAACATTCACACACGTTTGTTATCATCAAACACGAAGTTCATAGATCGTTGCTATCAACAATCTCCCCCGTTTGATGATAACAAACTAGGTATAAGATTTGCACATTAAGTTTCCAAATAGAGTGTGTGGAAGTGTGGCGATATTGGGTGACATGCAATAAGATTAAATGATGTGCGAACAATAATGTGTAAAGTTTAGCAATAAGCATGATCCCCCTATTTTTGTGCTTCCCCAATATTCATTAATGCTCCCCCTTAATCAAACAATCATATATTTGCGAGCATTACAAAGATAATACCAGATGCCAAATACCAAGCACACTGCCAAATACCAGACACACCAAGTAAATACCAAATCTTCACCAAGTAACTACCAAATCTTCCCAAATTTTTCTCCCCCTTTGTTATCATCAAAAGTCATCACACGAAGTCAAAATCATATATCATGCACAAAGAGAGTATTATTAACCATTACCAACAATTGCATGCATACAATCATAGAATAATCAAGTCAAAATCCAATGAAATTAAACAACTACGACTTCAACACCAACGTGTACGTGCGATGATTAAAATTGAAGCACATAAGGAGAATCATTAAGAAAATCAACCAAAAACAATCCACTTTTTCCAAATAACATTCTATCACCTAGGATTGATTTTTCCCACCTCAGTAAAAATGAGTTCAAGGTACCGCACCCCAAAAACATAGCCTATAAGGACTCTTAGATGTGGGGGTGGCATTGGTTGACGAGTAAATACACCAACGCTAAAGTTTACCCATAAAGCTTATGTTGGATACTCGTGGGTAATACCGTTGCCAAGGATTGTATCCATTTTTCATACGGAGCATGTATTTTCTTTTTCAATTTTTATACTTGTAGTAACATGTTTTTAATGCTCAATTTTTATCCATGGCAAGGTATATCATGTCCCTTAGATTTTCAGTTAAATTTTCCTCCTACATTCACATTTCCAATTTTATAAACGATATCTCCAGATGTGCAACAATAATAATACATGTGGGAGTGAAATAGGAGGTGTAGAAATCAAGTTATTTTCTAACATTGAATATGCCATGAATATTTAGAAAGATGAACATGCGCATGTAACAGAGGAAATAATACAACAATTTTAACATACATATGAAAATCATTCATGAATACCTTTTTAATGAATCAAAGAGACAGATACACATTTAAGCACCATTTTTTTTCATTCTTTTGTTTTTTTGTTTTTGTTTTTGCATGAGGTACTAAAGCAAACATGAGATGCAAGCACAAAAAAAAAAGAATCATGCACACATAACAATGCAACTACTAGCACACAAACAAGAAAAAAAGTTCAAGCACACAAGAAAGCATGGAGTCTCGTACTAAGTTTTATCAATAATACCAAGCTCAAGACGAAGACGACAAAAGCGAGCCTCAACCATAGGTTTGGTGAATATGTCTGCAAGTTGAGATTCTGTAGGAACAAACTCCACAGACACATCCTCTTTAGTGAGGTGATCTCTAAGAAAATGGTGTCTTACGTCAATATGTTTAGTACGAGAGTGGTGTACGTGATTATTAGAAATATCTATGGCACTCTTGCTATCACATCGAAGAGGGACTCTTTTAAGAGCTAGTCCGTAGTCAGATAATGTTTGCATCATCCACAGTACTTGAGCACAACAACTACCGAGGGCAATATACTCTGCTTCAGTAGTGGATATTGCAACACTATTTTGCTTACGGCTAGACCATGAAACTAAAGAGTGTCCTAGCATAAAACAAGTGCCACTAGTGCTCTTTCTATCAGTTAAACTACCCGCATAATCAGCATCAGAATAACCCACTAAATCAAAGTTACCACTAGAAGGATACCAAAGGCCTAAAGTAGGTGTACTGATTAGGTACCTAAACATCCTTTTAATGGCTTTCAAATGAGATTCTTTTGGGTTTGATTGAAAGCATGCACACAAACATACAGCAAACATTATATCAGGCCTAGATGCAGTCAAGTACAACAAAGAACCAATCATACCTCGATATAGCTTTTGGTCCACTGCAACTCCTTGTTCATCCCTGTCCATTTTCGTGTTGGGGCACATTGGCGTTCCAATTCCTTTAGACTTCTCCATCCCAAACTTTTTCAGAAGCTCCTTGATGTATTTGGTTTGAGATAGAAAGATGCCTTCCTTTCCTTGCTTTACTTGGAACCCCCAGAAAATATTTCAGCTCTCCCACAAGGCTCATCTCAAACTGATCCTGCATGACCTTCTCAAACTTTTGATATAGAAGATCGTTAGTAGCACCATAAATAATGTCATCAACATAAATTTGCACAATGAGAAAATCTTCAGATTCATGCATCAAAAATAGTGTATTGTCAGCACTCCCCTTTTTAAAATTATTTTCCAACAAATATGTGCTTAGACGGTCATACCAAGCTCATGGAGCTTGCTTAAGACCATACAAATCTTTTTCTAATTTATAAACATGGTTTGGAAAATTATAGCTTTCAAAGCCTGGGGGTTGCTTAACAAATACCTCTTCTTTTAGGTAGCCATTAAGAAAAGCACTTTTTACATCCATTTGTTTCAGCTTGAGCCCTTTATAACTTGCAAAAGCTAGCAAGATTCTAATGGACTCAAGCCTAGCAACTGGTGCAAAAGTCTCATCCACATCAATTCCTTCAATTTGATTATACCCTTTAGCTACCAACCTAGCCTTGTTTCTAATAACATTACCAGATTCATCATGCTTATTTTTAAACACCCATTTAGTGCCAACTACAGGATAATCAGTGGGTCTAGGTACTAGTTTCCAGACATTATTCCTGACAAATTGATTGAATTCCTCTTGCATGGCCAAAACCCAACTTTCCTCTTCTAAAGCAATGTCTATAGTCTTAGGCTCTATTACAGAAATAAAGTCACCATAAATACATAGAGCACAAAGATCTCTAAAAGAGGAACGTGTGCGAATACCTGCCGTAGGCTCACCTAGAATTAAGTCTGATGGGTGGTTTGGATTGAATCTCAGCTCTCCTCTGGTAACTGCTTCATCATGTATTTCTGGCTTGTCAGTTTCAGCTTCCTTTTGTATTTCTGGTTGCTCCTCATTAATTTTTGGAATGCTATGTTGTTCTACATTTTCCTCTTCATTGTTCTGCCTGCAATCCAAAGAATTTATATCAGATTCATCAAATTTTACATTTATAGATTCAACAATAGCAAGTGTGCGTTTATTATAAATACTGTATGCTCTGCTCCTTGCTGAATATCCTACAAACACTCCCTCATCTGATTTTGATTCAAAGGTGCCAAGCTGATCTGCAGTATTTAATATAAAGCACCTGGATCCAAAAACTCTAAAGTAAGAGACTTTCGGGGTGTTGCCATGCCATAGTTCATAAGAAGTTTTATTTAGTATAGGTCTAAGCATAACTCTGTTACATACATGGCATGCTGTATTAATGGCCTCAGCCCAAAAAGACATAGGCAAGCTATATTCATTTAACATACTCCTAGCCATTTCTTTTAATGTGCGATTCTTTCTCTCGACCACCCCATTTTGTTGAGGTGTTCTAGGAGAAGAGAATTCATGTAAAATTCCTTTTTCAAAACAAAATTTTTCAAAAATAGCATTTTCAAACTCACCTCCATGATCGCTTCTAATTTTTACAATGGAAGAATTTTTCTCATTAGAAACTTGCATACAAAAGTTTTGAAAATGGTCAAATGAGTCTGATTTTTTGGCTAGAAAGTATACCCATGTATATCTAGAGAAATCATCCACCAATACTAAACAATACTTTTTACCTCCTAGGCTAGCAATGTCTGTTGGCCCAAATAAATCCATGTGCACCAATTCCAATATGCGTGTGGTGGCAACTTCATTAATGCTAGAGAAAGTAGATCTAATTTGCTTACCTTTGGTGCATGCCACGCACAACTTACCATTCTCATATGTCTGATGCAGTAGTCCTCTTACCAAATTTTTGTTTTCCAGCTTCTTTATCAGTCCCATGCCTGCATGTGCTAATCGTATATGCCATAGCGTGGCCTCTTCTTCACCTACAAGCAAGCATTTAGAAACAGTTAGTTCTTCAATCATAAGAGTATAAACATTATTCTTTCTATTTACAGTAATAATAATGTCACCTGTGGAGATATCAATGATTCTACAAAGTTTTGCATCAAATTCAACTTTCATACCTTTGTCGCACAGCTGACTGATAGAAATGAGGTTATGTTTCAACTTTTCAACCAATAGGACATCTGTAAGCTGAAAGGTGTCGTTACCTACAACACCTTTACCAATTACCTTGCATTTTCCATTGTCCCCTAAAGTAACACTTCCTCCTTCATGCTTTGCAAGGCTAAGGAACGTTTCTCTTTCACCTGTCATGTGTCTTGAGCAGCCAGAGTCTAAGTACCACTCACACTTTTGTCCCTTAGCCGTGCCATGTACCTACACATAAGAAGAGCATGATATGTGTGACCTAGGAATCCAAATAGGTCCACTAGTGTTAGTCACTTTATTTTTTTGGAACCCAAATTTGCTTAAATTTGATGTTGGTATTCCTATACTTGCAGTTATAATAAGCATGACCAACACCACCACATGTGTAACATTTAGCAAACATGCTTCTTCCTACACCAGTTTCTTTTTGATTCTTTCTATTAATTTTAGGCCTCTCATCAATTTTATTTCCATATCCCAAACCACGCCTGTTATTTCCCTGTATCTGATTACCTAGAATAATGTCTAATGAATGCTTTCCAACACCAAATTTTTTTATAGACAATTCAAGATCAGATATTTTAGATTTTAAAAACATGTTCTCATTAACAAGCATGGTACATTTACTAATGAAGGCCTTTTTGTTCTCTTCCTCAGTCTTTTTCAGATTAGCCATCTTCTTTTCTAGCTCTTTATTTTCATTTATTAGCATGCAAATCTTCTCATTTAGTAATTCATTTTCAACTTCTAGCTTAACCATATTTAGTTTAAACATGCTAATGTCTTTAAGCAAAGTAGAGCAATTCAGACACTCAGTTTCAGTAGGCATACAAGATTTTCCCTTTTCCAAAGAGCTAATAGTCGAATTACATGCAATAAGTTTCTCTTTAATTTCATCAACTTCTAATGACATATTATAATTATCTTGTTGCAATTCAAAATTAGCATTTTTAAACTTCTCTACATGGGATTCTAGTAACTTAACAGTTGATTCCAACCTTTCAATTTCATTTTGCATTTCTTTAAAAGTAGTCACAAGTTGAGCTTTAGTTAAAGATTTTACCTCGTCAAGTTGTCCCATCAGGCAAAGATACGAGTGTGCAACTTCCTCTTGAGATTCATCCTCACTGTCCATATCCCATGTGAGCATCAAAGATTTCCTCTTTTGCTCCGCAGCGTTGTTCTTTCCTTGAGGGCATTGCTTCATAAAGTGTCCCTGCTTTTTGCATTTAAAGCATATAACTGGATCAGTAGTAGTCTGCTCAAAAGATTTATTATTAGAATTAAATTTAGAGCGATTAAACCTTTTCAGCATCTCTAATCTCCCGTTGCCAGTTCTGATATATTTCTTGAAGCTTCTCACCAAAAAAGCCTCCTCCTCATCTCCATCTTCATCCTCTTTAGCCTGAAGGGCTATTGCCTTTGAAGTCTTCATTTCATCTTTCTCTCTCAGTTCAATTCTCTGCAGCTCCAGCTCGTGGGACATCAGGTTACCTATCAGATCCTCCACTTTCATCTGCGATAAATCCCTTGCTTCCTGAATAGCTGTAATTTTAGGGCGGAAGGAGCTAGGCAGCGCTCTCAAGATCTTTCTGATTTGTTCTAGGCTTGAGTACGGCTTTCCAAGAGAAGTGGATTTGTAGACGATGTCTGTGAACCTCGCAAACATCTCTTTAATTGACTCTGATGGAAGCATGCGGAAGCTTTCATATTCAGTGCTGAGCAGCGCAAGTCTGGACTCCTTAACCTGCGATGTACCCTCATGAGTCACCTCCAGAGTATGCCAAATTTCCTGCGCAGTTTGACATTGAGATATACGGTTAAACTCAGCTTTATCTAAAGCACAAATCAATACATTCATAGCTTTATTATTCAATGAAAAGCGCTTATTATCAAAGTCATCCCACTTATCTTCTGGTTTTAACATTTCATTATTAGCAACATTAATGGTGGGAGGTTTATAGCCTTTTTCAACAATGCTCCATACATCATAATCAACAGCAGCTAAATAAATCCTCATCCTAGTTTTCCAATATGCAAAATCAACACCGTTAAACTTAGGGGGACGAGAAATAGACTGACCCTCAGCAAAAGCAGAATCAGACATATTCATAGACATGATCAACTGGGCTAGATCCTCTAAACTGGCTCTGATACCACTTGTTGGATCTGGATATAAGCCTAGAGGGGGGGGGGGTGTGAATAGGCTTATAAAATTCTCGTGCAACCCACGAGAAATCACACGCAGTTATAACACAATCAACCAGATGTAGAGTATAGAAAAGCAGTCACAGCTTGCACAGGCGATGTACCCTGGTTCGGTCGCACCCACGACCTACATCCAGCCCCAAAAGCAATACTAGATTATTAAGGTTAATTGGTACAACCTGTAGGTTGAGCACCAACCCTACACTCACCTAGCCCTCAGTGCCTGCACTCACCAAAGTGCCCAACCAATAACAATACTAGTAAAGCTCTCTCTCTTGGCTAGTCCCAACTAGCCAAGTCCCCCAAAAAATAATAAAATAGTTTCACAGAGATCACAACACCAAATCACAAATAAACTAAAATTCAGAGTTTAGAATCGCTCAGTCGTGACGGCGTTGGTGTCTCTGTCGTTCAGCGCGTGATTAGATCAATATGACGAGTAATAGGCTCTAGTCCTCAAGTGGCTTGGCCTCTTCTGTTAATGGAGAAAGAATGTTATGGCATGGAAGAGGCAACTTGCGACAGCATATCAATTTCGGCCCCTACGCTTTGACATCTTTAAGGGGAAGAGCACCACCAAAAATTCTGCCCCTGTGCTTTTATTCGGAAATGGAGAATTCGTGCAATGCCCTATGGAATTTTTGATTGGCTCTCAACTCAAGATATTACGGCTGCCCTCCTCTCTAAGTTTGATGAAGATTTCTTTGAGATTTTTGAAAGGGGGGAGAAAAAGAAAATTCGGCCTGATGATCAGAGCACAAATAAAAAAACCTTTTCTGATTTCCTCATCTCCCCTTAAAACAAAAGAAATCCTTGGCAAAATCACCAGAGCCGCATTTCTCCAGAAAGATCTCTCCTTTTTTTTGCAGCTTGCTTTTGATTGGAAGGGGAAAAATATTGTGCTACTCTTGGAGATTGCAAAAAGAAATTCAGCTTTGAACCCTGGGCTTAGAGATGCAAGAGGGGTTTTTTGATGTATTCAATGAATAATATAAACCTAGGCAGCCTTGGGATTTCGAAAGCACTAAGAAAGAGAGTTTGGCTCTGTGCATTTGAGAGTTTCACAGAGAAGAACAAAAAGGATTCCGGCCATTAAAATTTTTGCACAGTTTTTTTGTGTGTATTCTCTCTGGAGGGCGGCTATTGGAAAAATAAATAAAGAAGGTTTTTTTTTCGGCCCTAGGGTTGGTTGTCCCCTCTTGAAAACCTAGGCTAAATAAAGCTATGCACAACACCCTTTATCCACTTAATTACCGAGTTGCCATTGTTTGCTTGGTAAACCAAAAAGACAGATCCTGACGTCCACTTGAATTTTATGGCTCGTTCACTAATCACTTGCACACTTCGCCAAATCCTTCTGTGAATTAATCACACGTTCGTCGTTCCTGAAACACTTAACACACACGTTAAAACGTTCACACACGTTTGTTATCATCAAACACGAAGTTCATAAATCGTTGCTATCAACAATTTCCACTTGGCTGAGTAGCGCCACCAGCCTGGGTTAGAAACTAGGATTTTAGGTTGCGCAGGGGCAGTTCTGTCAGGATTTTATGGACGTTTTGGGCATGTATTTAACCCAGATTTTATCCTATCTTAGGGAGAGACCAGAATAGAGATTTTAGATTAATTCTAACTGTAATTCTGCTTTGGAGATTGAAGAACTCAGATCTGGTTTGTCTATTCCTTTTGAATATTTGTATTTTTTATGAATTGTTTTCTTTTAGATATGAATTGCAATATGGTTTCTATCATTGATTTTGCTATTGCTTCAATGAATTGTGAGTAGATCCGTTATTCTAGGTCAAAGGGATGAACCCTATGGATCTAATGCTAGTTTTGTAATGAATGAATTTATATGTTGCTAGAATTTCTAGAAGGTTAGATTGTGATTGATTTATTACGGATAGCTAGGAATTTCTATTGATCTAGAGTTTGCAAGAGATTGGGATTTGATCAATGGGAAGGTCTAGATATTTGATTTAGATTTATAATCGAGATTTGCTAGATTTGGTTTGCAAGAGATTGGACCAAAGCTATCATTTTTATTATAAGTCTATAACCATATTCGTTTGCAAGAGATTGGACGAATAAGAGCTATCACAATCTAGATTTTAACTCGATTTTGCACGAGTGGGCTCGAGGGGCGATTGGATGATGATGTCGATCTTAATGTTAGTAGCTTAGATTAGGGTTTGCAAGAGAGTGTGCTCTGATCTAGGTTTCTATAGACCTGCAATAGTGTGAGAATGTGAGATTGGTTCTCTATTCAGTTACGACTAGTTCACCTCAATTCAAGTCTTGCAACATTGAGATTCGCGATTCACAGAGATGCATGACGATCCGTAGTGGGATTCTCTAGACCTAGACACTTTTATAATATTGAATTGAATTGTTAATTGAACGATTGTGACACCAACAGTCCAAAATCGCCTTTCCACCAATAGCTTAGTGATTAAGATATAGTACCGTCATTAGTCCCTCCTCGTGTTAGATAACCCTCTTAACACTTAACGGTGCGCTTGCGGTAAAACTACAATTGTTTTCCGGGTGTATATCCGAAAGCGATCATCGCACATACTTCAGTACTATGATGAAGTTGGTCTTGGAGAATGCATCCACAGACATGTGCTTTTCTGTAATAATTGACCTGTTGGAATACAAATCCCAGCTATTCTTGCACTCTTGATCAAAGAACATTTTGCTCACAGCATCAGAAACTGTGAATAGAGATGGAGAAGGAGCTGATGCTTCAGGAGTACTCTGGCCCTTTTTGAAGCCGACATTGATGAAGAGGGAGATGGAGAACTAACCGGAGCACCATATCGCTTTGCAAAACTACAAATACATCGACATGATTGAGGAACTTCCAGATCACTCGGAGCAGAGACAAGATCAGACAGAGGATGATCAAGAGTAGGTGAAGTTGTAGTATCAACAGGAGAAGATGTAGTGCATGTTGTTTCCTGTGTCACATCATGGTCTGTGACATGAACAGTTGAAGATTCACCCGGATAATCATGTGATGTTGGATCCTGTGTTGTGACACTAGGTGCAACATGGCTCTCATCAGGGGAAACTTGATCAGCAATACGATAGTCAAACATTATGTCATCGGCATATCCAGCCCGCATACACGATCTTGAAAATTAGAATCTCATTGAACAGAAGACTCCACGTCATCTATCTTAAGTCCACCGGCATCAGCAGATTCGGTTGTTATTTGGTTGGTGATGAATCAGATTCATCCAACACAACTATCTCGTTAATACAACCGAGGATGAACGAGGACGTGATCTAGTGGTGGAAAGAACCAAAGTGTCCACATCCACAATATGCACATTCTCAACACCCCACATAGATGGTCAAGACGCACATCACCAATTCGTAGCCCAGAAAGTCCATATCAAACAAATCAAAATTGTCCCCCGTCTCTCTCAAACGACAAAAATAAGCCAAATGGATCTTCAGGAGCAGTAGGCTTTGAAGAAGAAGAGGGTACCTCACAGTTAATAGTGGTTTTAATGAATGTGACAATTTCTAGAAATGAGGTGGCTGCGGCCTGCATGTCCATGGACGACATTAAAATAGGTGAGGATGCAGTGGAATTTTGATGAAAAAGGCAAGAAGACGACATTGACGCCCGGGAAGATCGAGGCACGATGGCTTTTCGTTTCATTGGAGGAGGAGTGGATAAGGACACAACAGCCTTGCAAAGGCAGATCGATGAGAATAGCTGTGACGCTGAGAGGAAAGATCACCTTTAGTGCGAGCAATTGAGATGGAGGAGATTAATATTTCGCTAAGAGTAGAAAGGAAGCACTAGAAAAATTCCTTTTTTTTGAGAAGTTAGAATGAAAGAAATTTGAAGCCTTAAAACCACAACCGCCTTTTATTACTCCCCCCTCTCTCTTATTTTTATATAGTTCAATTTGAACTGTAAAGTTAAATGTAGCAAAGCACTAGAGCTTGCCGTAACTCCTCAAACCCGCCTGAGTCAAGTGGCTTAGTAAAAATTTTTGCCAACTGCCGTGATGATGTAACATAGTTCATGCCAATAACTTTCTGCTCCATTAACTCTCTGATAAAATGGTGCCGAATATCAATGTGTTTTGTTTTTGAATGTTGCACAAGATTCTTGGAGATATTTATGGCACTTTGATTGTCACATAGCACTGTTAACAATGCTTTATGTACTCCAAAGTCCATCAGCATCTGCTTCATACACAAGAGTTGGGTACAACAGTTTCCAGCAGCAATGTATTCGGCTTTAGCTGTCGACAATGAAATTGAGTTCTGCTTCTTACTATACTATGGGACCAAATTATTAACAACATAAAAGTAGCCACCAGTAGTGCTCTTTCTGTCATCTGCATTCCCTGCCCAATCAGCATCACTATATCCAGAGAGATGAGTAATAGTATCATTAGAGTACCAAATACCATAGTCTGCCATAGCATTAATATATCTGATAATTCTCTTGACAGCTGTAATATGATATTCTTTAGGAGCTGCTTGGTAACGAGCACAAACTCCCACACTAAAGCATATGTCAGGTCTGCTATCTATGAGATATAAGAGACTTCCAATCATACTTCTGTACAAAGTGATATCAACTGACTTCCCACTATCATCTCTACTTAACTTTTCACTCATAGACATAGGAGTGCGAACATGTCTGAGTTTAATAAACCAGACCTCTTAACAAGATTTCTAGATTACTTGCTTTGAGAGATAAACAAGCCATCCTTGGTTTGTTTCACTTGTAATCCAAGAAAAACATTAAGTTCACCAACCATGCTCATTTTGAATTCCTTCTGTATCAAATCAATAAATTCCCGAACTAATTTTTGTGAAGTTGATCCAAACACAATGTCATCAATGTAAATTTGCGCAACTATCAGTTCAGACTTGGTTATCTGAACAAACAAAGTCTTATCAGTTCCCCCTCTTTCATAGCCTTTCTGAAGCAAATACTTAGTCAATCTTTCATACCTACCCCTTAGCGCCTACTTCAATCTATAGAGAGCCTTATTCAACTGATATACACGACCAGGGAAATGAGGATATTCAAATCCTTTAGGCTGCTCAACATACACTTCTTCATTGAGAATGCCATTCAGGAAGGCACTCTTCACATTCATGTGATGGAGCATGCTGCACACAACATCAAGAAGGATTCTGCTGGACTCCAACCGAGCCACCGGAGCAAAGGTCACATCAAAATCCACACCTTCCACTTGAGAGTAGCCTTGAGCAACAAGTCTTTGTTAGGACCTGGCAGGGCTACCCAATACACTAAGGGGGTGAATAGTGCAAAGGCAAGCACATTTCTTAATTAAAATTTACCGAAATTAATACACAATAATCAGTGAAAATTAAAGAGTATTATGCTCAATAACAACAATCACAAACACAAATGATTTTACACTGGTTCCCAAAATTGGGTACATCCAGCCACACTAATATTCATTATGATCATACACAAGGTAGTGAATACAATCTCACACAGAGATACCTCTGTAGGATTTTGGCGGACCCTCAGAGCTTAGATCTGTGCCTGTTCTAAGTCGGACGAACCACAAAGGCATAAAGCGCAGCGAAAAAATAAAACATGCTAGCTAAACATTTTAACTAGGCCCTGAGAGAGCCAGAACCTATCCTGATCTATGCCAACTTGGGGTGGATCTGACCACCCCAATAGGGATCTATCCTAATGCGACGAAATTAAATTACACTAAAAAGCTTTAAAGAACATACCCGGAATCTCAACCCTGGGGCGGGCAAGATGTACCGCACCGACTTCTAACGCTTCTCGTAGCCGAACTACCTTGACTCGATCCACCCAAGCCTCTGTGCACCTTCGAACCGATACGCCCGAGCCGACACCTGCCTCCAAGCCGATCACTTGCGGTAGACGCTTTCACTTGAGTAAACCCGCGTCTTAGATGTCTGGATCCGAATCCAAACCCCTTTCGTAGTCTTGCTAGGACTAGTCTAGAGAATATGAAGAAGAGAGAAAGAATAGTTTAAGTCGTAGATCGAGCTTGCTCAAAATTCAGAGCTACTCGATCGAAGACTTGGTGCATTTTTCCAACAAAGAGAGTGCACCCTTATTTAAATAGGGAGTCGGCACCTCTCTTTCTGTCATGAGCAACGTGGGAAAAAAACAAAATAGAAGAGAAATTAATTTAGCTAATTGAACTTAGTAAGCCTTTCACAAAGGCTAACTTCAACGAATTAATTCTCTTCATCCATTAAACTTTAGACACCAAACAAGCTATCATTTCGAAGGGCTTCGAATGGTGAACGCATAGGAACGAACGGCGACGAATTCCGACTTCGTTTGGCCCCTCAAACAATTGTCCAAAGATGCGCAAAAAGTCAATTTTCGTAGCCGTCAAATGTGGGTTTCAAAAAAACCCTATTAACTTAAGTTGCGGGCGTGCCCGCTAAGCTTAGCGGGTGGACCCGCTTGCCCAAGGGGTCTAACCCACTTTTGCCTTTGACTGTTTTTGCGTTTTCGGGCTCGTTTGAGCTCTGTTTTGGACACGGTTAGAACCTGTGTTTAGACCGGGACGATCCCGTCAACCTGGTAACCCTTTCCAATGCTTTTGTTCCTACAAATATTGTCGTAACCAATTTACGACACGTTTAATCTTGTTTGCATCGAATGCAACATTGTTCCCATCTATGACTTAGTCTCACAACTAGCTTGTGAACTTAACTATTCCATTTCATTGAATGAATTCCTCTTATTAATCTTCCTATTACTAGGACACGAATACTACTCAGTGTGAGACCCTACAGTCTGACCTTACTATAGGTTGGGGCTCGAAACGCCTAGGTCACAACGAGCAGCAGTTGTCGTCCCTATTTCAGAATCATCATAACGTGATCAACCCATTGACAAAAGTATCGTTGAGTTCACTTTGGCTGTGTCAGTGATGAATACCATTAGCTATAGTCCCTTCGTCAAGACTGTGTCCCTGTTGGCCTAGGATACGGTTTACTGTCAACCAAATTAGACAACATCGGTCAGTATACGATGGTCTTTGGTGTATTCACGTTGTACATCTTACAACGTACCCCGACCGGGGATTAACACAAAGACCGTACTGAGCCTGTGACACTAACTCCCCTTTAACAGATGAGACGAATCCCATCTTAGTCATCTACTCACCTCGAGAGTTTCAGGTGTAACCCAACCTAAGATCTTTCAGCAGGCCTAGCTTCCAAGCTAGATCATAGGTTTAAGCGACACTGTTCACTCACAAGTTCGTACAAATGACTTCAGGTCTTAAGGACCAGCTTACCTATCATCACCCTAGAGTTATTATAGACAGTTTAGTTAAACTTAACCATTTAATAACTCTAAGCTGGTCGTTCAGTGAACTCATTCTCCAATGAGCACCTGTGTCTCGTCTTCGACTTCACCAAGTCGAATGACTATGAGATCATCATTACCCTAAGGTAAGACAAAGACACATTGGTCTGTCCGATGTGTCGATATCCAGTTCTCGACAAATCTATGACCACGAACCGTTTAAGACTTAAGTTTCTGTTCGGTCACTTACTACTCATAATCGAGATCTAATCTGGATACATAAGGACCTAACTATAAGTCTATAGACATTATCTATGTATATTTATTTATTCGAATATATACTTAGGATAATGAATACCATATAATATCTTAACAAGACGTTTACTTAGGATAAATCACCTTATGGGCATATATCCTCCTACATCTCCCACTTGCACTTAGGCTATTTATCTCGATATCTCATACCGTTATATCATATCAATCACATGGGACATTCATATGTCAAAACTAAGAGTGGATTTACTAACAAGTACCTATAATGCATTTTAATGGATTTTTATTCACACATCTCTTGATCATACATGGTTGATCCTTGAACAATGTTTTGGATCAATTTTCTTTTCTTTTTATAGCTAACAATTAGCTCATACAATCTTGATGTAGGGTCTAACATTTCTATAAGTCAATGTTGGCTCATTCCAATTATTTTATGTCATTATGGTAAGTACATAAATGACACCTTGAGTCTCTATATATTCGATTAAATCAAAACTATTTTGATTCAATGTCTTATATAGATGATTCGAATAAGTTGGAAACCTTTTTACTTAGTCCGAGAAACTGGAACTAAGTATATGAGATAGCTCCCACTGACTTTAAGAATTAACTGATTAAATGCTTCTACTATATATCTAAATCATATTTAGAATATATATGATAAGCATAACCAATTGAGAAGTGCTTAGATGGAATATACCCGTGTCAGGTTTGGTTTGACAAATAGTCATATCAAGATCGGTTTAAGGAATCTTAAACGTCATACTTAGTACTTTTTTCCTTAACTACATTTAATAATAACTCTATAAGAATCAAATGCAGTTTAATTAAGAATCAATCTTAATATGCATATAATTGTGATCATACACAATTTATACGCTCCTGGAACTTATATTTAACTATCGACTGGTTATAATATTAAGTCAGCTCCAAACAATCAAATTATTCAGAAGCTCTGTTTGACAGCTCGAGGATTAATGCAACTAGCTCAGACAGCCACATTCACAGAAATTTAAGCCATTCGCAACAAATCACAATTTCAAAAGAAGCACATTTCCCGAGACATTTATTAGAGCAATGGATTCATAAAAATGAATCATAATGTGTTTATTATAATAAACTTTGAGTGTTAAAAACTCAATCATTCTTTTAACTTAAGGAACGATACAGTTTATTCATAAAAGAAAATAAGTATCAGTTCCTTCTTCTTCACGTCTCTTGAAGTCCTCGCACGGCCCCAGCGGCAACGATTGCTTAGATGCCGACCGTCCTTGGAACTTCTTCCATCCTCTGCTTCATATCAGCCAACTGTATACATTACATAGATGTCTTAGTATCTCATACTATGTGATAAAGCATTTATGGAATAATTATGCTTTATTAAATTGAATTTGTTGTACTTGAGGTAGAGGCATCAGTATGCCCCTTCTTCTTTTCTGCAAGGTAAACCTTGCAGTTCCTCTTCTAGTGGCCTACCTTATGGTAATGAAAGCACTCGGATTTCGACGGGCCCCTTTCGTCTTCTTCCCCTTCTTCACCTTGGCTGGTTGTGGGACCTGCCTCTTCTTACCCTTGCCTTTCGACTGGTCTGAAGAAGCAGATCCAACAACCAACACAATCGGTTTCTTCTTGATCTCCTCAAACTGCCTAAGCTTGTTGAGGAGGCCAGGAAGATCCGTTTCAATACTATTCATAATGAAACTAGTAATGAAAGGTTTGAAGTCTGGGGTCAAAGACTTAAGGATGATGTCCATGGACATCTCATTGTCCAGGACAAAACCCAACTGGGCGACGCTTCCACGTACCCGATCATCTTAATCACATGATCTTGTACGCGTCCCGTTTCCATCTTAGTGCTCTAGAGGTTGCTTGTGGCTTCAAACTTGGCAGCTCTAGATTGCTTGCCAAACAATTCCTCTGCATTGAGAAGCATGCTTTGAACATCCAGATGTTCATGCTTTCTCTGTAGATTGTTGTTCATTGAAGCCAGAGTAAGGCACCGGCCTTCTCGGCATCCCTCTGGTACTCCTTATAGGCTTTCCTCTCCTCAGGTATTGCATCTTCATCCTGCTTTTCCAGGGGGTCCTCGAACAGCATGTATCTATTCCCGGCTAGAGAAAGGACTAACTTATGTTTTCTAAGCCAATCCTTATAGTTGGTTCCATCAAGCACATTCCTCTCTACCATATACTTTAGACCCAAATCCATTCTGCAATTTAGTAGATACTTAGTCAGTATATGTTTGTTGTATAGTTTCAATGATTTTTATTAAACTATATTCTTCCCACTAAATTTATTAAAGCCATAATAATAAACAGTTTATTATACAATAACATTTGTGGGAGAGGGATCCGACTACCCTGAGTCTGACAACCTTGAGTGTAGCTCAACAAGTTATCCGACTCTGCAGTCGGTAGACGAACTCATCGTCAATCATATTAAATATGATTCCCTTTCGATTTTTACCCCTAGTCATTTGTGATCATGAGTGTGCTCATCCAAATCCCAATGGCTAGCCTAGTCGGACCCTTGTTTTTACGTCTAGCCTGACTTGCCCCGGCGGTCGGTGTAATGCACGACACATCGGTTTGGGTCAGGTCTTAGACTACATCTTTGGTTAGACTTACGTCAGCGCTCAGTGTATGCACGACACAACGGTTTGGGTCAAGTCAATATGTTATCAAGAAATCGGTTTCTATAAGGGTGCCATGACACTGCTTGAGTGTAGCTCAACAACCGTAACACGGGTCTTACAGTTGCCAACTCCTAAAACAAGGAGGGCTACGATTTATCTTGAAGAAGATTATTATCGTATTTGACTTAGGTATAGTCGATGGACTTACACAGTCATGATTCGACTCCTTGCGGTCCAGCGGACACGGCCAGGGAATTGACTAAGCCAGGACCACTTAACCCCTAGTCTAGCTAGGGTGGTCCAGCAAACTTAGCTAAGCACATTGATCAACATCATGATCCATTGAAGGAGATTCATCAATTCTATGTTCATCCATCAACTAAATAGCTTTTAATAAATACTAGTTAATCCTTATCAATTAATGGATCCTTAAAATTCGAAATTTTATGGATTTGTTGAACAACTTTTATTAGATCCTTATCAACTATAAGGTTCGTTTTGTTCATCGTGCTACCCCAATTTTATTAAGATTTTAATAAAACAATTACAACATTTTACAAAATTAGTCATTGTCACGCCCCGCTTCCATAAAATGGAGACAAGGCGTGAGAAGGTCCGCTCAGACTTGGAGTTGTGATGCTCCAGTCTGTAAAGCGTCTGGATTTAACGGAGTTCAGGTCCTTGCAAATGCGAAGCAGAACAACAATAATAATAAGGAAAGAGAGAGAGATAAAAGTTTATTAAATCTCAGAATGTCCATAATAAATAAGTTCCAACATCACAGAAAAGCCACCAGGCTGGAAAGAAAAGAGTCTAAAAGGCCCAAGCATGGCCAACAAAAGTACAACGTACAGAAAGTAAAGGTGCTACGCACTGACAACTAACAGCAACCTAAAATAGAAGTAACTCAGAACAGTCTCTAAGATTGGTCACCGGTTTCCACAAACTCCTCGTCAAACGTGGGCTCAGGCTCGACGTCAGTGAACACCTCGTCCTCAACAACGGTCTCTAATTCAGGGTCTAACATGTGACACCCAAAAGAGAGAGGGGCACATATCAGCAAGTCTACAAAAGACTTGTGCAAGGAAACTAAAAGAAAAGTAAAACAATCTAGCAGTTCTAAAATTTATGCAATGACATGGAAGTTATTGTATGAGTGCAACAGGTAAAGAAACAAGTACAACAAGCATCTAGCATGCCATGGCAAGAGTAGTAAACTACTAACAATCACAATTCACGTTTTCATGTCGTGCAAAGAGTTTACGCCTTACAGCTGAAGTGGTTGTACGGGCACACTTCTACGCTGAGTGGTCGCTCAACCCTACCCCTCCATGTGTATCGGTCATTGGCTGTTGACTAACACAAATGGCCCACTTCTGGATCACGAGCTAGGAAGTGTATTTGGCATAGGGTTGTTGTCACGCCTCGCTTCCCAAAAATATGGAGGCGAAGCATGAGAAGGTCCGCTCAGACTTGAAGCTGCAAAGCTGCAAGTCCGATAAGCGTCAAACAACTTTAAATAGCAGGTCCTTGCAACGCGAACGAAACAAAGTTAATAATAATGAGATGAGACAAAAGAGATATCTCAGAATATCCATAAAATAAGTTTCAACATCGCAGAAAAAGCCACCAGGCTAAAAGAAAAAGAGTCTAAAGGCCCAAACATGACCAACAAAAGTACAACGTACAAAACAAAGGTGCCACGCACTGACAACTAACAGAAATCCTAAAACAAAAGGAGAACTCAGCAAGGTCACTAAGAAAGGCCACCGGTGTCCGCAAAACTCCTCCTGGGCAGGCATGTACTCAGGCTCAGTGTCAGCAAAACATCACGTACTCAGCAACGGTCACTGGCTCAGGGTCTAACATGTGACACCCAAAAGAGCAAGGGGCACATGTCAGTAAGTCTACAAGAGACTTGTGCAAGGAAACTGAAACTAAAGCAAGACAACCTAGCAGTTCTAAAAGTATGCAATGACATGGCAGTTATAGTATGAGTGCAGCAGGTAAGGAAAACAACAAGTAAACTAGCATGGCATGGCAAGTGTGGCAAAACTATTAACATTTACAAGGATTTCTCTAGTCACGTTTTCATGTCATGTGCAGAGTTTACGCCTTACAGCCGAAATGACTTACTTTCGCACTGAGTGGCCGCTTAACTCCGCCCCAAACCCAGAGTTTATGCCTTACAGCTGCAGTTGCTGATCAGGAAGACTCCCAGCTGATTGGCCGCTTAACTCTTACCCCTCACACGTGTATCGAGCCAGGGCCTTACCCCCGAACGGTAATGCTCGCTTCTGGATCACGAGCCAGGAAATGTTTTTCAGGATGGCATAGGGGTGCACCTAGCCAGGACGAGCAAGTACAAGTATGTAGCGTGTGCTATGAATGCAACATTCAAGACATGAATGACATGGCATGGCAGGTAGCAAAGCGTACAGGTAAGAAAAGTAAACATGACAGTTTAGTATGCATGATCAACAAGTTAAAGAGTTGGATCTAACTTCATTGTCAAGCTAGATCAATAAAGGTGACGGATCTAGTTTCGTTGTCAAACTAGATCAAATAGGCGTCTAGCCAGCTATCATTTCACTGACTAGTCTCTTTTATGCTAAAAGCAAGGAAGTGGCCTAAAACATGGCCCTAAGCAAGAGTTGGCAAGTTTCACTTGCCTGAAATACGATTCTGGTGACCAGGTGATTGCTCGAGAACATGATTACCTGCGACAAGATATTAAGCTAAACTTAATAAATTCAAAGAAACATCCCCAAGCCTAACATTTATTTTAAAACTCGACAACTTATACTAACTTAACCACCAACCAATCTTTTAATATAAATATATATTTACACTGCGTCTAACGGGATATTTATTGCTAATTTATTTACTAAGAGCTAACACAGTACTAGCTGTAAAAGATTATATAAGACGTGGTACTTACCGTAAGTGATCACCTTAAACAATTCAAATTTCAACTTAATCTACTGTAATACTACACATTTATTTATAACCTATATATATATGGCTATAACATTCCTATGGTTATAGCATGTAATATATCCACAAGGCCTAATATTATAAACTTACTTTAGTAGCATCCACATGCTCAGCTCTCGGTGCGACGGAACATGCGAGATTGGATGATCGGCGACTGCTGTGGCGGAGGGCGGACTGAGTGCACACAATAGCAGTCATGGGCGAGTGTCGGCCATAGAGAGCTCCGTTCATGGGGTCTTGGTCGAGGTAGAGCATGGAGGGCCGGAGCTTGGGGGTCTAGCGTATGCCAGCGGTCGAAGCGCAGTTGGGAGGTGCGGCCAGGTGAAGTGTTTCGAAGGCGAACAGGGAGGAGGCGGTGCTACAGGTGGTCTCCGGCGGCCAGGCGGAAGGTGGGGTCGAGGTGGTTGGCGAGGGTGAACGGAGGAAGGCCTGGGGAGGCTGTGCGATGAGTGCCAGGGTACTCTGTTCCGAACAGGGGAATGTGAGGAAAACAGGGGAACTGGTGAGGGCTCGGCTCACTGGAGAGGCGGTGCGGTGGAAGCTCGAGATGCCGGCGACGGAAGGAGAGGAGAAGGAGGGAGGCTGTCGGCGATGGGTGGGACGAAGGCGAAGGTCGGGCGATGGCAATTTCCGGCGATGATAGAGCGGAGGCAGGTCGGGGTTGGTGCTGCGGGCTGAGGATCGTGAAGGAAAAGCGTCGTAGGGGTATTTTCGTGGCGTGTGACAGGAACGGGGGCGACGACTCTCACCGGCGAGAATGGCCGGAGGGACGTCGGAGTCGGGCATTGGAGATCGGAGAACGCATCGAGGGTGAAAGGTGCGTGACGACGATGCAAAGGAAAGAGATTTGCGAAAGAGGAAAATTACCCTAGGCTCTATAGGGTAGAAATAGCCTTAGGTTTATCAACTAGGGAAGTAGGGAGAGCCTGCCATCACGTGAGAGGAGGGAATAGGCTGCGGCGGCTAAGTCCTAGGTCTTTTAGAATTTGAGTAGGGTACATGGTCTTTTTAGGGTTTATATTATAAGGCCCAGGCTAATAATGTATAGAAAAATAGGGAGGGTGTTTTGCAGCAGCCCGCGAGCCAGCTAGGCTCTTAGGTTCTAGACATTAGCTTAGGGTATTATCTATAACGCGAAGTAGGGTACGTGTGCCTCTAACTGGGTTCGGCCAAAAATACAAATAAATAGCTAGGGATAAGGTCTAAGGCTAATAAAGGATCAATATAATTATACGTTAGGATGTGATAGTAACTAATGTTAATAATAACAATATTAATTAGAGGGTTAGCAAAACTAATGGAGGTCGATTGTATAATAGTTTGGCCAAAAAGTGAACGTAGATCAAACGAATCCCAAAAATCGTGAAATAAATACTGAGGTGACCGGAACGACGAGAGAAAGAAGACAGAGAAGACGGATCTCAATTTCGATGTCGAGGGACGAAATTAAAAATAGAAACGTCCCCCGCCAAAAGTGGAAATCACAACGTCTCTTCGAATAAGATCAAATCGTGGGAGAACGACCCGAGAAATGTCGTTCCAAAATTAGTGTCACAATTTAATACTCTCAGAGACGTTCACTACGGCATATCACACCAAAGTGTTCACAAACAAACAAAGTCTAAAATAAGTACATGCATGGTCACAAGCACGTGTACGAACAAAGTACGATTGGAAAGCGGCCGTTGATCGCTCCGGAATGTGACCCAAAGAACGGTTGTAGTTTTAGCGCAAGCGCACGGTATAGCAGCGAGCAGGTTATCGAACACAGGGAGGACGAATGACCGTGCTTGTTCTAATCAACCTGGCTATTTAAGAAGGGAGAAATTTGCCTTTAGCGATCCTGTCACAATCGTCAGACAAAGTACGGAAATATCAAATCAAATAAAGAACGTCTAGGGAATGGGGAATTCCCGCTACTCACCGTATCTCGTCAATGTGGTTCATCGGTATCAAAATTGCTAGAATAAGATTTTGGATGAACTAGTTGCAACTGAATTTAGAACCAAGCTCACGCTCTCGCGCTGTTGCCGGTCTATAGCTATCCTAGGTTCGGGTCCAATCTCTTGCAAACCCTAGCCTAGGGAAGCTAGCATGAGGATCAACATCATCGTTCAATCGCACACCGAGCCCAATCTCTTGCAAACTCGGCCCACGACCTAGGTTGGGATAGTTCCTACCCGTCCAATCTCTTGCAAACGGGTATCGGCACGGAATTGCAACCGGGAACCCTAGTATCGGTCCAATCTCTTGCAAACCGATACTACGGAAATTCGATTCCAACCCAATTCGGATTTCTAGGGTTTCCTATCGAATTGGGATCCAATCTCTTGCAAATCCCAATCGGTATGAACTCCTAGTTATCCGTAGTAAATCGCTCCCAAACTAATCCCTAATAGCAATTCTAGCAAAATTTCTACCAATTCATCACAAATATGAAATTGGGCTTGTAGGGTTCATCCCCACGCCCCAAGACGTGGAGACTACTCACAATTCATAGCACAAACACAAAAAATAATCAATGAAATAAACAAGAGAATTCATCACAATATTGAGATAAGCAATAAAAATAGAATTTTTAGAGAAGAGAGAGACAAACCAATTGAGTTCTTCAAATAATCCAACAAAAATCAACTTTTGTCTCCTCTCTAATCACAAGAATAAAGCTAGAAAGTAAATCTAAAAAGCTGCAAAAATCTAAGAGAAAAGCTCTCCAAACTAGGGTAAAAACAGGGGTTAAATACCCCCCAATATCGTCCAAAAACTCTGACCAAAATACCCCTGCGCAGCCTGAAATCCGCAATTTTCGCTACAGGCAGCACGTCGCACTCGGCCGAGTGACAAAAGTCGCTCGGCCGAGTGAGAAACCCTATAAATTTCCAGTAAGTCTCGATCTTCAGGGGTCTTCACTTCGGGGGTGGCTCGGCCGAGTGAGTTGTCGTCACTCGGCCGATGGCTTCATGGTACTCGGGCAGTCGGGATTATCCACTCGGCCGAGTGGGTCTTCTGAATCTCAGGCAGCCGAAAAACAGTAAGTTGGCGATTTTTGAATGGCTTCGTCTGGGCGCCACTCGGGCGGACGGGATCTCGTCACTCGGCCGATGTGGTCTCCGTCGCTCGGCCGAGTGCACGTATGAAACGTATCCGATCTGGTCGGCCGAGCGGTGTCTCGCTGGTCGGCCGAGTGACTCCTTCACTCGGCCGAGTGGGACACTAAAAAATGCCCAAACAGCTTGTTTTGGCCTCATCGTCGCTCCTGCGACGTCCGTTCTTCTTTCGCTCCTCTCCAACAGCAAAATACCCCTTGGGGAGGTCGTCGGTGACCCTCCGGAGTAAGCGCATCTCGAGATCACTCCAAATCGCCCCAAATCACTTGAAATGCGACAAAAACAACAAATCGTGAAAAGCATCGCAATATCGTCGATATATCGTGAAAAACATGATTTGGGCGATCCAAATGGCATGCAAACATGCGGAAAAAAAGTGTAAAATAAGGAGTGATCAAAATCCCCCAAGCTTACCTCTTACTCGTCCTCGAGGAAGATAAGTAAAAGGCGAACCCGGTGGATTCGGAAAACGAAAACGGCGAAAAAATGAAAAATGAAAAACGGAGAAGAATGGAAAACGAAATAAAAATAAAGAAGAAAGAAAGAAGCGAAGTGGTAAGCTGCTAGATCATTTTCTCAGGACGTGGGTTCAGCTTACTCAAATAGCATGCAATGAATGAGAAATACATGTCAAAGAGTTCTATTTTGATATCATAGTATAATAATGCAAATAGAAATAGAAAACCCACGAACAACGATATAATCATGAAAAACGGAATAATTTTAGAATTAACATCGTCTGAATCATTTAAAGCGGTATACAAATCGCAGATCACACACTTTTCAATTGAATGCTTTCTATTAGGAGTATAAGAGTATCACACAATAGAAATAGAGAGAATAGAAAAGTGTGGATTTCATGATATGAATGCTAGGCTTAGATTTCTGGATTTCGTAAAGCTAGAAATAATCTCACCGAGTATAGAATATTACTTAGCCTAGGTTGTCGTGCAACGTCAAGTAGTCACTCTCTCACACATCAATGGATTCCCTCCCCAAAGCTTATCTATGAGCATGGCGGCATAAAAAAAATATTTACATCCCCATTTCTATAAAGCTCCAAAAGCAATAAAAGTGAACACGAAAAGAGAGAAGAAAGAAAGAAAGTGAGATGGGATCTTTTATTGAGGATTTTTCCTCTTTTCTTTTTCTTTTTCTCTCTTTTTTTTTGTTTTTTTGTTTTGTTTTTTTTGAGACAGCATATATACACAACGATCCTAACTCAAAGAGAGATAACGATATACAAGAATATTTTTTTCCCTTTTTTTTTGAATTCGGGAAATTTGGAGCTAGGAATTAATAGCGGGGGAAATGCCATATAATAGAATCGCTAAGGGGAGATTCACCAATGATTTTAAAAGTAGAGAAACGATGTTCAAGATTTGTGGAGAAAGAAATAAACATATCTCTCGGTTCACTCTATAAGACATGCACGACAACTTCAGCAGGGTAATCTAATCTACTCAGTTTCGATCACAAAAAAGCTAACTAATCCAGATTTATCATAGCTAACATCATTCAATCATCCTGAAGTGAAATGTATAATTCATGCATATAGAAGTGATATAGGAAAAGAAATCAGTACTCCAGATATAGGCATTCAATGCGTGAATCTTGGTGTGTTTTCTGTGATAGCATACATATGAATATTCAGACTCAGCTAATAATAAAATTTCATCCATTTTCATGTGGAAAAAGTGTGGGTTACTATCTCTAAATGCAAGGCAAGTCATAGCATATGATGTCAGAAATAAAGTCTAAGACATGACAAATAAAGCATGCAAATAGAGTAAGCTAACTCCACGTCATCATCATCATAGAAAAGTCATCTCTAGCATGAGATGAAAAAGAAAGAAATAAAGATAAAGGGAAAATAGAACTATTTACAATGCGGCACACAGAAAAATAAGAAAAACGTGATGCATGGTAAAATAAAAAGAAAAATGATGAAAATAAGTGCAAAAGCGGAAAATGGTGTGAAAAACTAAAAATAAAGGTGGCAAATCGAAAAAAGAACGTGAGAATTCACTCCCCCAAGCTAAATGGCACAGTGTCCTCAATGGGCAAAGTGTGGCACACCGAGAGACAAGTAATGGGAGGGGCAAGTGAGGATGCATGCATGATGAAAAAGAAGAAAATAATGAAACAGTAAAGATGATGCGGACATGAAGAATGCAGAAATAGGAGTGATACAGATATATAGGTGTGGCACCAAAAACTCTCCCTCTCTCCCAAAAAAGATATAAAAAGATATATATAGAAAATGCGTATCAGAGAAATAGTGAGGGGAGGGGGGTGGACAAAAGTGCATCAGGACCCAGCAGAGACGGGCAGCACAACGGCAAAAAGAAGTGATGGCATCAAGAGTGCCTAAGAAGGTGTGGGAGTGGAAGCAGGCTGAGT
This sequence comes from Scilla litardierei, assembly GCA_030789695.1. Taxonomy (NCBI): domain Eukaryota; kingdom Viridiplantae; phylum Streptophyta; class Magnoliopsida; order Asparagales; family Asparagaceae; genus Scilla; species Scilla litardierei. The sequence goes on from CM061141.1 coordinate 139,323,761, forward strand.
GTGTGTGGAAGTGTGGGTGGGAACCTGCTGGGTGGGTACGGGTACGCGGGGGAGACGCTCCAGGACCTGGGTAAGGCAGTAGTGAATCTGCGGGAGCAGGTCAAAGCGGCCAGCCTTCGCAGTGACGGTGGCGGACAGGGTCCGAAGGTCGCCTCTGAGGCCACTCACCGCCCCCTCAAGAGCACGAATGCTCTGAAGTACAGTGTCAGGGGGAGGTGGTGCAGAGGGACGCACCGGTCGAGGCTGTGCAGGTCGGGGCTGGCGTACTCTGGTGGCGTAGGTGACGGGCTCAGCATGCAAGGGAACAAAAGGGGCTGCACTCGCAAGTGGGGGCCTGGCCTCAGTGCGAGGCTGGGCAGGACGGTGAGAAGTGGAGACAGCAGCAGCGAAAGAAGAATACAAAAGTGGCGGCGAGGCGGCCAGAGAGGTCGGTGGCACAAAAGTGTGGACAGACGCCACGACACTCTCGGAAAATACAGCAGCAGTGGGGACAGAGGGCTCTCCGTACTCAACTATGGTCGGCAGGCGCTCGGGTGGGGCAGAGGAAACGGGCTCAGCAGACAGAGGGCCAGTGGTGGTGGTGACAGGCTCGGAAGCAGTGGAAGTGGGCTCAGCTAAGGTACTCCCGACACCGACAGAGGTGGGGACAGAGGTGTCAGGGGCAGCAGAAACATCGGGGATAGGCTGAGGGGCCACGGGGTCAACAGGGGCAGCAGGCTCGGTAGGGGCAACAGGGTCTGCGGGGGCAGCGTGGGCAGCGTGGGCCTGCTCGGCCTCCTCGGCCTCGAGTACGTAAGCGGCTGGGATGAGAACATCCATCGCAGGGAGCCAGTCCACATGGGCCGGTGCAATCTGAGTCTGAGCTGGGCTCGGAAGAATCATGTAATCGGCATCGTAAGGGCCGTGCAGCCAGACCCAGCGTCGCTCACCGTGCGGACGAAGCATCTTCATCCGGGCCATAACATCAATCGACAGAGAAGTGGGGCCCGGTGCTCGTCGCAGGTCGTCAGGGAAGTCCTCGCCAGTCATAAGGGCAAGCAAGGTGATCAGACCGCCGCAGCATATCGGTGAGCGAGCGCCCACCGATACAATGATGCGGTCCTAAAACCAAGCCGCGACATCAATCACGACGGCGGGGACCAGCTCATCGCCATCCCTAGATAGAGCTCTGGGCCGTGTCATCGCGTAGAGCATGTAGAGCTCTGGCGTGGACATCGTGCTTGGCTCATATCTGGCCAAAAAGGTCGTCGCCATAAGGCGCTGAGCTATACAGAGGCAGGGGTGAACAATGGCCGAGGCCTTGGCCCTACTAGGGTCAAAGGCAGCGTGAAGACCTGTAATCCGGGCCCAGAAGGCACCGGCGTCGAAGGAAGGTGGGGGGATATGGGTGGGGGCGTAACCTCGATCGGCCCCGGGGACATCGGGCCACGAGAAAAAGGCTCTCATCATACCGAGAGTGACCTGGCACTCCCGGTCCATGAACCGAAACGAGCATCCCTCGTCGGTCCGGGTGATCGAACTAATTACCTCAAGTGTTGGACGGATAAATGTGTCCGCCGACACCTGAAAGAAATCTCGCCAGCCCACGTTGTCGTACAACGTGAGCATCCCCTCTAGTACCCCCAGGCGTCCTAGGTCGGCAAGGTGTGCAAACCTGGAGGGTACGATTGAGCGCTGGGAGATACGCTCGAAAGCGACGTGGTGTGCGTCGTCTCGGAACGTGATCCCGAGCGGCCCGATAAGTGGAGCCGGAGGTGGTGGCTGTGGAGCGGCAGGGAGCGGCTGTGCGGGGTGCCAGGCTGTGCGGGCTCTGCAGGCTGTGCGGGGTGTGCGGGGCCTGCAGGCTGTGCTGGGTGGACAGGGTGTGTGGGAGAAGGCGGAGGAGAGTCCTCCAGCTCGTGGGAGGGGCCGGCGTCATCCAACCGCTTCCGCTTGGCGGAAGCTCTCTTCGACCGCGGCCGTGTCCGGGGCGGCATATGGGCCCCGAGCGCGCGCCGAAAAACGTAAAAAGTGCGGCGTGCGTAAAATAAAGGAAAGAGTGTACCACGACATGCCGCGAGTGCAAAGCAATGGAAGCGTGCGAAGACGACGCCTCCACGCAGCCCAAATCAGTCCCGAGAAGCTCCCCTGGGCTCCCCTAAGCTCCCAGAAACAACCTGCGCATGAAATGGAGATATCAGCGAGTAATATTCAAAACGTATGGAGCATTGGGGGTATAATAGATAGATATAGAAATCGATTTGGGTTTGGGGTTCGTTTAGCACATGGATCCTCGAAAAACACACAAAAGAGGAGAAAAAGGCGAAAATTGGGGTTACCGGAGGTGGCCGGAGTGGTGGCCGCCGGCGGCGACTCGGGCGAGGAGCGGCGGCGGCTCGGCCAGCGGTGGCTGGCCGAGCGGCGGCGCGGCAACGTCGGTCGGGCGAGTAGGGGGTGAGTTCGGGCAAGGGAGGTGAAGGGTCGGGGGTCGCTACGGTTGTGTCGTTTCGAAAAACGAGCCCGACCCCGCCCCCTTTTATAGGAAAAGTTACGACTCGGCCGAGTGACTGGGTCACTCGGCCGAGCGAGATCAATGGAAAATCCCTACTCGCTAACGCCTCGGCCGAGTGGACTTGCCAAACTCGGCCGAGTGGAGTAAGTCCATTCGGCCGAGTGGCTCAAGCTACTCGGCAAGACTCGCCCTAGGAGCGTATCCGATTTACTCGGCCGAGTGAATATATATACTCGGCCGAGTAGCAGTTATACTAAAATCAGGAAAATAAACAGAGAGTTGGGTACAGCAGACTTTCCTCGTTCGTGAGCGGCTCGGCCGGACGAACTTGTGTACTCGGTCGAGTGACTAGTATACTCGGCCGAGTGAGCCTTGTGTTCTGCTGTTTGTCTTTGTTTTGGCTCTAAACTCCGTCTTTCTTCCTCCAGTCGATTTCATCTTCCTCCTAAGCATCGAGCTCCTTCCTGGGGTGCTCCTTATCACCTCGTTCATCCTCCTCATGATGGATTTACATATCTCCTCTCCTGTCAAGAAAAATAGGACCTGTTATCACAAAATTTTTGGGGCGAACGACTTAAAACACTAAAAATTTCTAAAACAAAAATAAAGAAAAAGTAAAAATAAAGTAATAACCGTCGGGTTGCCTCCCGACAAGCGCTTGTTTAAGGTCGTGAGCTCGACCCCCTATGATTTTCAATTAATGCGGGATGTTTGGTGCATATGAGATGCACCCATCAAACTTTCCGGGGAGAACGCTTGGATTCGGAAGTTGCGGCGGCGTGTTCTCCCTCGGTGGTCTCCCGTGTCGAATAGTGTTGGGAGGAGGCTCCCCCAAGCTAGCGTTTGCTCCGGTCTTCGGCTTCACCGGTGACGCCGATTTCCGTATCGGCGGAGCTTTCTTCGGAGACTTCAATTTCGAGAGCTTGCAGAGCTCTCGAATCCTTGCAACATCAGCGTCGCCTTCATCACTTTCAGCGGAGAGGTCGGGGGAATCAATTTTCTTCTCATCTTGGCCTAAATCCGGGCCTTCCTCGAAATCCTCATCGAAAAGAGCGCCAATCGAGTGGGGGGTCGCTTCTTCAATTACCTCATCAAGGAGGTCCATGTAGTCAAGCTCCTCGTGGTAAGGCATGTGTTTCATAGCCTTAGGAATGTGAAGCTCCACCTCGATGTTGCCGACGTTCAAAGTAAGTGTACCTTCTCGCACGTCGACAATCACACCGGCGGTGGCGAGGAACGGGCGTCCAAGTATCAATGACGTATCTCCCTCCTCCTTAACGTCCATGATCACGAAGTCACATGGCAAGCATATTCCCCCCGGGACTTGTAGCGGGATGTCTTCGGCGATCCCTACCGGCCTTGTTATTCGCCCGTCGGCCAATTGTATCCGCATGTCGGTAGGTTTCAACTTCGTCCCGGTGTTTAGCCTTAGGAACATGGAGAGAGGCATGAGGCTTACACTAGCCCCTAAATCTACCAATGCCTTTTGAAGAGGGACGCCGCCCAAGGTGCAAGGAATTCGAAAGCTCCCCGGATCTTTGAATTTGGCCGGCTCCTTCTCTCTCTTAGTGAACCAAGAGCCCTCCTCGGCTAGCATAATCTTCTCCTTCCTCTTTCTCCCCGAAATCAAATCCTTTAAGAATTTAGCATATGTGGGGATCTCCACGATAGCGTCGAGGAAGGGAATGTTGAGGCTAACCCCTCTCAGATACTCGAGAAACTTTGCTAACCTTTTCTCCATTTTCGCTCTAGCAAGCCTTTGGGGGAATGGGACCGGTGGCATGAAGCGCCTTTCCTCAATCAATTGCTCCGCTCTTGATTTCTCCTTCTCTTGCGGCTCTTTTTCCTTCTCAAATTCAACTACCGGCTTAATTGGCTCTAAATTTTCCTCCACGGGCTCCTTGGTAGGAATCATGGCGGGGGTGGTGTCCTTCCTGCCTCTAGTAGTGACGGCAACCACAGCATTGATGTGGCCGGTGTTGCTCCATGGGTTTTGCTCGGGTTGCGCCGGTAAATGTTGAGTGTTCCGATTGAGCAACGCCAATTGTTCCGATATTTGAGCCACAACGGTTGTAAGGGAGTCTTGCCCCGCCTTCAAGGTAGCATTGACCTTCTTTTGCTCGACCATAAACGCCTCCACTCTAGCTTCGAAGTCGGATTGTTGTTGAGCTTGTGGAGGGTTTTGATTTTGATTTCTCCACCCTTGATTGTATCCGGGCGGCCTATAAGGCGGAACTTGTTGCTTCGGTTGGAAACTTTGTTGTGGAGGCCCCCTCGGTGGATAGTGTTGTTGTTGGGGTGGGGGTGGTGGTCGAGCTTGTTGAGGTGGTTGTTGTGGCGGGTTCAAAGCTCCTTCATTGTTGGCGTAAGAGAAACCGGTATGATTTCTTGTGGCCGGATTGGCCCAATACCCTTGGTTCCCCGCAACATATTGTACTTGCTCCAAGGATCCTTCTCCTTGCTCTCCTCCCGAGTACATGGCTTGAGATTGGTCTTGCCAATCACACATTTGGTTCGATGGCGCGGAGGTGGAAGGGGTCCCTTGGGGCTCCGTGATAAACTTCTCCAGTCTCTCCACTACCTTGTGGAGAGAATCAAACTTGCTTGTAAGCTCCGCTACGGCCTTCGCCTCATAGATACTAGTTGGCTTCAAGGAGGACGTAGAGTGTCCTTGCTCGTCGCCCCATTGTTGATTGTTTGAGGCCATCTCCTCAATTAGGGCCGTAGCTTCTTCGGGAGTCTTTGGTAAGATAGCACCATTCGCCGCGGCATCAATAATTTGTTTGGTCCCCGGTTGGAGACCGTTGTAAAAGCTATGAACTAGCTCCCAATCTTCAATGCTATGGTGCGGGCATTGATGCTGCAGATCTTTAAAACGCTCCCAAGCCTCATAGAGCGTCTCTTGGGGTCCTTGCTTGAAGGACATAAGAGCGCTCCGAATCTTCACCGTCTTGGAGGGCGGATAGAACTTATCAATGAATGCACTCGCCAACTCGTCCCAAGTGGTAAAGACTCCATCAGCTTGCGTCCTCAACCAATAGAGTGCCTTGTCTTTTAGCGTGAAGGGGAAGAGACGCAGTCTGATGGCATCGATGGAGACCCCCGGCATCTGAAATGTGGCGCACTTCGACAAGAATAATTGGATGTGGTAGTGGGGATTTTCATGGGCATTCCCATGAAATGGATCCTGCTGCATCAGAACCACTAGTCCAGTCTTCAGCTCAAAGTTCTTGTCAGCCGCCAACTCCGGCATGGCAATGGATGAGGTCGTAGAAGAGGTCTTAGGCCGAAGCATATCTCGAATAGAAATTATCCTCACCATTCTTGTCGCTAATTGGTCCGCAGTTTCTGGGTTGGTCATAAACCTCCCTTCCCGATCTTGTCTCCTCTCCGTTCTAATTCTCCGCGCGGTACGTTCGATCTCGGGATCAAACAATATAGCTTCAGGGTCCGCCGTAGATCTCGCGTACATGCACAGAGAAAACAGAGTTTCAAAGAAATGATTAGTACCGTGGAAGGGTTAGGTAAAAATAAAGAAATAAAATAATAATAAAAAAAGGAAATAGCTAGGGTGGTAAGATCAAACGCAATCGCCGCCCCGGCAACGGCGCCAAAAACTTGATCGCTCCAAAATGCAACACAAGAGCACAACCTAGTATGGCGCAAATACACGGAGATAAATCCCCGGCAACGGCGCCAAAAACTTGATCGCTCCGGAATGTGACCAAAAGAACGGTTGTAGTTTTACCGCAAGCGCACGGTATAGCAGCGAGCGGGTTATCGAACACAGGGAGGACGAATGACCGTGCTTGTTCTAATCAACCTGGCTATTTAAGAAGGGAGAAATTTGCCTTTGGCGATCCTGTCACAATCGTCAGACAAAGTACGGAAATATCAAATCAAATAAAGAACGTCTAGGGAATGGGGAATTCCCGCTACTCACCGTATCTCGTCAATGTGGTTCATCAGTATCAAAATTGCTAGAATAAGATTTTGGATGAACTAGTTGCAACTGAATTTAGAACCAAGCTCACGCTCTCGTGCTGTTGCCGGTCTATAGCTATCCTAGGTTCGGGTCCAACTCTTGCAAACCCTAGCCTAGGGAAGCTAGCATGAGGATCAACATCATCGTTCAATCGCGCACCGAGCCCAATCTCTTGCAAACTCGGCCCACGACCTAGGTTGGGATAGTTCCTACCCGTCCAATCTCTTGCAAACGGGTATCAGTACGGAATTGCAACCGGGAACCCTAGTATCGGTCCAATCTCTTGCAAACCGATACTACGGAAATTCGATTCCAACCCAATTCGGATTTCTAGGGTTTCCTATCGAATTGGGATCCAATCTCTTGCAAATCCCAATCGGTATGAACTCCTAGCTATCCGTAGTAAATCGCTCCCAAACTAATCCCTAATAGCAATTCTAGCAAAATTTCTACCAATTCATCACAAATATGAAATTGGGCTTATAGGGTTCATCCCCACGCCCCAAGACGTGGAGACTACTCACAATTCATAGCACAAACACAAAAATAATCAATGAAATAAACAAGAGAATTCATCATAATATTGAGATAAGCAATAAAAATAGAATTTTTAGAGAAGAGAGAGACAAACCAATTGAGTTCTTCAAATAATCCAACAAAAATCAACTTTTGTCTCCTCTCTAATCACAAGAATAAAGCTAGAAAGTAAATCTAAAAAGCTGCAAAAATCTAAGAGAAAAGCTCTCCAAACTAGGGTAAAAACAGGGGTTAAATACCCCCCAAAATCGTCCAAAAACTCTGACCAAAATACCCCTGCGCAGCCTGAAATCCGCAATTTTCGCTACAGGCAGCGCGTCGCACTCGGCCGAGTGACAAAAGTCGCTCGGCCAAGTGAGAAACCCTGTAAATTTCCAGTAAGTCTCGATCTTCAGGGGTCTTCACTTCGGGGGCGGCTCGGCCGAGTGAGTTGTCGTCACTCGGCCGATGGCTTCATGGTACTCGGGCGGTCGGGATTATCCACTCGGCCGAGTGGGTCTTCTGAAGCTCAGGCAGCCGAAAAACAGTAAGTTGGCGATTTTTGAATGGCTTCGTCTGGGCGCCACTCGGGCGGACGGGATCTCGTCACTCGGCCGATGTGGTCTCCGTCGCTCGGCTGAGTGCACGTATGAAACGTATCCGATCTGTTCGGCCGAGCGGTGTCTCGCTGGTCGGCCGAGTGACTCCTTCACTCGGCCGAGTGGGACACTAAAAATGCCTAAACGGCTTGTTTTGGCCTCCTCGTCGCTCCTGCGACGTCCGTTCTTCTTCCGCTCCTCTCCAACAGCAAAATACCCCTTGGAGAGGTCGTCGGTGACCCTCCGGAGTAAGCGCATCTCGAGATCACTCCAAATCGCCCCAAATCACCTGAAATGCGACAAAAACAACAAATTGTGAAAAGCATCGCAATATCGTCGATATATCGTGAAAAACATGATTTGGGCGATCCAAATGGCATGCAAACATGCGGGAAAAAAGTGTAAAATAAGGAGTGATCAGCCGTTACATCCTCCCCACCTTAGAATAAAGTCCGTCCTCGGACTTTCTAATTATAACTATATCTCTAGCCAGACTAGTAGCTATCCCAATCACATCACACTATAAATCAAACCAGGTATGGTTATCACAAGTGCTTATATATGCACTAGGTAGTCAAACAATAACTCTACTAACCTGTATCTATTCACGCACATTACACACTTACACCTATCATAGCCAGTCAAATTCATATACATATTTCAATCATTCATATAGTCACATACATCCCTTTATAACTACTACTTACTCAGCACAAAACAATAATTCGGATACTCACATAGGAATATTCTCATAGTAGCAATTACAATCATTGCTCTACGTATAGTTAACTACCTATGCACAAATCAAACATGGGTATACTACTCCCTAATATCTCCTAGTATACATCAAATACAGACACATCAACTCAAATAGTCACACCATACCATTATTATATCAAGTTTTACTATGTCTAATATACATTCACCTCTACTATAATTTCACAATACATAGTCATTCATATGCATGCAACCATTTCACCACATATTCACACCACATACGGTCCTATAACTATATTCACGTCACGCCACACATACCATAGTCACCAATACCCATAACTAAGCACATACTTACCCGTGCATGGTGCACGCCCATACACGCTAACATTTCATTCACATATATACCAATCACACCACTATATACTTAGCACATCTACGCACCTAGTTTAGCTAGCACACATATGTTCACACAAGCAAGTCATTAGTGATTACTATACCTGCAAGACCAACACCTATAACTATATACTGGTATATCGACCCACAATCATGTGCGTAACGCAACCAGTCACAAACACTCCTATCACTATACATACATCAAACATCGCTATATGCAACTACATACATACACAACAATATGCCTAGAGTATACCCACTCAAGCTTGAGTGAGACTCAATACACAGATCAGAATATTCTATATACGTAACACGGTATCTATACCTATACTAATACCACTCCAATGTATACACATCTACCAATACAACCATATACATATTATGTGTCAATCACCTAATATTTAGTCAGGTAATACTCACATAGTTCAATCACTTTATACAATAATAATACAGACATCCGCACACGTATAATTATAATACTCTCCCTAATACATGCATTCACCGTATAGTCACACACATGTAATACATATATTCACACCATATCTTACTACCTGTAATTAGTATACCAACACATCAACACATACATAGTTTAGATGTGCAATAGTCGTGTCTACCTCACGGTATACACGCATACAACATCCCGTACAAGAAAGCAATACCAACCAAAATTATAATCCTGCTACCCTATGTACATCACCTACATACTCATGCAGCAAATACATAACTACTTATGTCTAATCACAATACGTATCCACGTACGAGCACGTACTCACTCATACTACCATATAGGTCATATAATAGGCCTGTTCACTTAACTATACGTACACCTATTATTATCACACCTAATATACACATAGCTTTACCAATCATATTATTTCAACCATTATAAGTATCTCCAACTACATACACCCCACTAGATATTCCAACACTGATTCTTATATACATACACGCCCCTAGAGTAGTATGCTATCCACACACATATCTATAAATACTAACACACATACAACTTCATCACATCATGAATAACTCTGAGTATGTATATATCACACAATAGGCAAACATTAATATACTACATGGGAATACACTCATTCAAGCCTACATACTAGGCTTAGATACATGTACCACGACAACATCACAAGGGTCCAGGGCTTACTAACAAATTAAGGTTGACACAGTCATCGACGAGCACTAAAGCCTAAGCATTAGAGGGAGACCGAGGTTGATAGCGTAACGAGGGAAGGATCGATAAGCATGAGTTCAGATAGGGCGAATACAAGGAGACAACTTGGTTAGGTGAAACAGCGACTCACTTGTGAATGTTTTGGTAGAGGAAAGGGAGACGTAGTGACACTTTTATAGGTTAGAGAAGGAAATAGTGTAGATAAGATAAGCTAAAATACGTGGAATTCAAAAGCTGTTGTACTTCAAAAGTTGGAATCCTCGTTTGTGTAAAATATTTGGAGATCGGTAAAACAAGTTGTTCAAAATAAGTTTGTGTCGAATTTACATAATAAGAGAAAATGATTTATTGGCTTATATAAAATTTTCAGGAGGGAAGTAAATCATTCACATGAACATTAAGAACGTAGTTTAGAAAACATTATACGGCAGTAATTTAATATACGGTTGTCAAAAGTTTTGAAATTCAAAGAACGAAATGAACTGAAGAATTTAAATTCATGTAAAATGCTTTCTAATCTTTAAGCTAGGGAAAATTTTAAAGTAATCAATATTGAAACTACTTTTAGAGGGACCAGGTTTTGCCAAAAAGAAACTGTTTTATACAAGGGTTTTAAAATCAAAATGCGAGAAATATGGGTTAGCAATTAGCCACGAGATAGTAATTAAAATTACTACCAAAAGACTCCCGAATTTACGAAAGGATTTTAACTCAATCGAATAGTGGAAAATTTGAATGTATACGTAGAGGATTTAAAATAAAATTTAAACTTAGCGAAAACTTTCAATAAGTGAAATCGAAAAAATAGCTTTAAAAGAATCAAGCTTTGCAAAGAAGGACATTCGAAAGATCAACGATTATCGAAATGTGGTGATCACGTGAATCGAGGAAAGGATTTGGTCGCATGATCGAAACATAAACATGCCTAGGATATGAATCAGGAAAACCTACGGGAAACCCCTGCGGTTGACCAACTAAAGATTAAGGAACTAAGCGCTAAGACTTTCTAAGGAGCTAGACGGTAAAGAAATACGTTCAGCTTGGTCCGAAATCGATGAGCCCAAGCGAACGACAAAAGGAATCCTAGAAATTTAATATGGTCAGGGTTGGGCAAGGACCACTGAGGTAACTCCTACGATGATTAAATCAATTCCTAGCAGGGAGTCTAACTAAGAATCAGGGACCTCTAACTAGCAAGCTCAGATGTCTAACTAAGTCTCCTTACCACCTAATGACATAGAAAACGATTAGAACTAGGCTTATGATTCGGATGTTGCAATTTATTTAATGGACATTCTATCATTATTATCGTTGTTTCGATAGTTCGCATCTGCAAACGGACCTGCATGGGCCACCAACAAAACCTGTCACGCCCCGCTACCCAAAAATATGGAGACGAAGCATGAGAAGGTCCGCTCAGACTTGAAGCTGCAAAGCTGCAAGTCCGATACGCGTCAAACAACTTTAAATAGCAGGTCCTTGCAACGCGAACGAAACAAAGTTAATAATAATGAGATGAGACAAAAGAGATATCTCAGAATATCCATAAAATAAGTTTCAACATCGCAGAAAAAGCCACCAGGCTAAAAGAAAAAGAGTCTAAAGGCCCAAACATGACCAACAAAAGTACAACGTACAAAACAAAGGTGCCACGCACCGACAACTAACAGAAATCCTAAAACAAAAGGAGAACTCAGCAAGGTCACTAAGAAAGGCCACCGGTGTCCGCAAAACTCCTCCTGGGCAGGCATGGACTCAGGCTCAGTGTCAGTAAAACATCACGTACTCAGCAACGGTCACTGGCTCAGGGTCTAACATGTGACACCCAAAAGAGCAAGGGGCACATGTCAATAAGTCTACAAGAGACTTGTGCAAGGAAACTGAAAGTAAAGCAAGACAACCTAGCAGTTCTAAAAGTATGCAATGACATGGCAGTTATAGTATGAGTGCAGCAGGTAAGGAAAACAACAAGTAAACTAGCATGGCATGGCAAGTGTGGCAAAACTATTAACATTTATAAGGATTTCTCTAGTCACGTTTTCATGTCATGTGCAGAGTTTACGCCTTACAGCTGAAATGACTTACTTTCACACTGAGTGGCCGCTTAACTCCGTCCCAAACCCAGAGTTTACGCCTTACAGCTGCAGTTGCTGATCAGGCAGACTCCCAGCTGATTGGCCGCTTAACTCTTACCCCTCCCACGTGTATCGAGCCAGGGCCTTACCCCCGAACGGTAATGCTCGCTTCTGGATCACGAGCCAGGAAGTGTTTTTCAGGATGGCATAGGGGTGTACCTAGCCAGGACGAGCAAGTACAAGTATGTAGCGTGTGCTACGAATGCAACATTCAAGACATGAATGACATGGCATGGCAGGTAGCAAAGCGTACATGTAAGAAAAGTAAACATGAAAGTTTAGTATGCATGATCAACAAGTTAAAGAGTTGGATCTAGCTTCGTTGTCAAGCTAGATCAATTAAGGTGACGGATCTAGTTTCGTTGTCAAACTAGATCAAATAGGCGTCTAGCCAGCTATCATTTCACTGACTAGTCTCTTTTACGCTAAAAGTAAGGAAGTGGCCTAAAACATGGCCCTAAGCAAGAGTTGGCAAGTTTCACTTGCCTGAAATACGATTCTGGTGACCAGGTGATTGCTCGAGAACATGATTACCTGCGACAAGATATTAAGTTAAACTTAATAAATTCAAAGAAACATCCCCAAGCCTAACATTTATTTTAAAAATCGACAACTTATACTAACTTAACCACCAACCAATCTTTTAATATAAATATATATATACACTACGTCTAACAGGATCTTTATTGCTAACTTATTTACTAAGAGCTAACACAATACTAGCTGTAAAAGATTATATAAGACGTGGTACTTACTGTAAGTGATCACCTTAAACAATTCAAATTTCAACTTAATCTACTGTAATACTACACATTTATTTATAACCTATATATATATATGGCTGTAACATTCCTATGGTTATAGCATGTAATATATCCACAAGGCCTAATATTATAAACTTACTTTAGTAGCATCCACATGCTCAGCTCTCGGTGCGACGGAACATGCGAGATTGGATGATCGGCGACTGCTGTGGCGGAGGGCGGACTGAGTGCACACAATAGCAGTCATGGGCGAGTGTCGGCCATAGAGAGCTCCGTTCATGGGGTCTTGGTCGAGGTAGAGCATGGAGGGCCGGAGCTTGGGGGTCTAGCGTATGCCAGCGGTCGAAGCGCAGTTGGGAGGTGCGGCCTGGTGAAGTATTTCGAAGGCGAATAGGGAGGAGGCGGCGCTACAAGTGGTCTCCGACGGCCAGGCGGAAGGTGGGGTCGAGGTGGTTGGCGAGGGTGAACGGAGGAAGGCCTGGGGAGGCTGTGCGATGAGTGCCAGGGTACTCTATTTCGAACAGGGGAATGGGAGGAAAACAAGGGAACTGGTGTGGGCTCGGCTCACTGGAGAGGCGGTGCGGCGGAAGCTCGAGATGCTGACGACAGAAGGAGAGGAGAAGGAGAGAGGCTGTCGGCGATGGGTGGGACGAAGGCGAAGGTCGGGCGATGGCGGTTTCCGGTGATGATAGAGCGGAGGCAGGTCGGGGTTGGTGCTGCGGGCTGAGGATCGTGAAGGAGAAGCGTCGTAGGGGTATTTTCGTGGCGTGCGACAGGAACGGGGGCCGCGACTCTCACCGGCGAGAACGGCCGGAGGGACGTCGGAGTCGGGCATTGGAGATCGGAGAACGCATCGAGGGTGAATGGTGCGTGACGACGGTGCAAAGGAAAGAGATTTGCGAAAGAGGAAAATTACCCTAGGCTCTATGCGATGTAGGGTAGAAATAGCCTTAGGTTTATCAACTAGGGAAGTAGGGAGAGCCTGCCATCACGTGAGAGGAGGGAATAGGCTGCGGCGGCTAAGTCCTAGGTCTTTTAGAATTTGAGTAGGGTACATGGTCTTTTTAGGGTTTATATTATAAGGCCCAGGCTAATAATGTATAGAAAAATAGGGAGGGTGTTTTGCAGCAGCCCGTGAGCCAGCTAGGCTCTTAGGTTCTAGACTTTAGCTTAGGTTATTATCTATAACGCGAAGTAGGGTACGTGTGCCTCTAACTGGGTTCGGCCAAAAATACAAATAAATAGCTAGGGCTAAGGTCTAAGGCTAATAAAGGATCAATAGAAATATACATTAGGATGTGATAGTAACTAATGTTAATAATAACAATATTAATTAGAGGGTTAGCAAAACTAATGGAGGTCGATTGTATAATAGTTTGTCCAAAAAGTGAACGTAGATCAAACGAATCCTAAAAATCGTGAAATAAATACTGAGGTGACTGGAACGACGAGAGAAAGAAGACAGAGAAGACGGATCTCAGTTTCGATGTCGAGGGACGAAACTAAAAATAGAAACGTCCCCCGCCAAAAGTGGAAATCACAACGTCTCTTCGAATAAGATCAAATCGTGGGAGAACGACCCGAGAAATGTCGTTCCAAAATTAGTGTCACAATTTAATACTCTCAGAGACGTTCACAATGACATATCACACCAAAGTGTTCACAAACAAACAAAGTCTAAAATAAGTACGTGCACGGTCACAAGCACGTATACGAACAAAGTACGATCGGAAAGCGGCCGTTACAGTTGTGCCTGCAACGCAGGTGCCTAGCCTGAACAAGCAGGTACAAGTATAGTAGCGTGTGCTACGAATGCACAATCGGACATGGATGGCATGACATGGCAAGCTGTAATTTAAATGCGTACAGATAAGGAATTTAAACATGGCAGTTACAAATGCATGGATGACATATCAGCATGAACCAAACAAGTAAAAGGGGTTGGATCTAGCTTCGTTGTCAAGCTAGATCAAGTGAGGTGACAGATCTAGTTTCGTTATCAAACTAGATCAAATAGGCGTCTAGGCAGCTATCATTTCACTGCCTAGTCTCTTTTACGCTACGGTACAAAAGTGGCCTAAAACATGGCCTAAACAAGCAACTGGCAAGTTTCACATGCCTGAAATACGGGCTTGTATCACAATTCTCAATGTCCAATCACAGATTTACAATGTCCAGAGCTCCCACGCTCAGTCCAACAATCAGCCTACAGTCCCGTATTATTAAGTTGGATTAGTGAGTTACAAAGCAGTAAAAATAATCGTTTTTAATCTTATTTAGCATGCAAAATTGGTGGGGGGTTCCTACGGTTAGAAATATACCCTCACACGACGCGAGAGCAACACTGACGTCGGGTAGTGACGTCAGGGGTTGTATTAATCGAAGCGTGCGACACTCCACTGCACGTTAGCGATCAGCGTCAACAGTGGACGACAGTGACAGCGGACGACGATCAGCAGAGTAGCGGCACGATCACCATTTAGCAAGGCGGGGAGGATAGCTGTACGACGTTCTACGGCCCGCTGTCGAGTTGTGCACAGCAACGACACAACAGGGAACGCGTCAAGTGGATGAAGGGACTGTCGGATGAGATAACGGCAGATTTATGGGTGCACGGGCTGTTTTGGGTAGATGATGGCAGTTTAATGGAAAGAATGGCTTGAGAGCGGTAGGTCTAAGGTGGTCGGGTTGCGGTAATTGGATGGGCATGCCGAGAGAGAAAGGGGGTGGCTGTCAGGAACAATGGGGAAGGCCGGTCATAGAGGAGAGATGTCCGGAGTTTAGAGGGCTGCCGGCGGTGGTCCTAGGGTGTTTTAGAGGAGGAGGGTGGTATGGGGTGATGGCGGGTCGCCGGAGCAATGAGGGGAGGCCGGAGATGATGTGGGTGGCCGAGATGGGGCAAGGGGGTGCCAGAGATGATGTAGGTGGCCGAGATGGGGCAAGGGGGCGCCGGAGTCGGGGTGAGGGATGTGTTGCCGTGAGGTTACAAGGAGGGAGAGGTTCGGATCTGAGAGGAGATGGGGGCGCCGCTAGGGGTTACCGGAGGAGCTGGCCGGTGGGAGGGGTCTGTCGTGGGCAGGCCGGCGTGCACAAAGATGGCCGGAGATTACGTCGGAGAGGGGCACATGGCTGGGCTAAGCATCCAAGGGAGAGGGTGTGGTTTCGAGAAGGAGGAGGGAGGATACGGCCTGCTTGCGGGGATGCTCCTGCGAGAGTGTGGCCGAAGATGCACCGGCAAGGGGAAGGAGGTGCTCGCGGGGTCCTTGTGTGCGTGCGTGGGTAACGCAAGGGGCTGGCGGCTGTTAATTTCCTCTTGCGTGAAGGGATGAAAAACTAGGGTTTTTGCCAAATGTATTTGAGGAGGGGGTATAGAAAAGGGAAAGTGGAGAGACAATGTGAGAGGGAGGGAGTGTAATTCGTCTGATACAGGAGGGTGAATAGCTAGGGAAGAATCAACATCAGATGTAGATCCTATGGCTAAGATCAAACCAGATTTAATTAAGTTTTGAAATAAAGATGAGCTAGGCTAATTACAATTTGGAAGTGATTAGTGAAAAAGGCCAACTAAACGGTGTCCGAAAAATATAATAAAAATACCGAGACGACCATGTCAACGAGAGAATCGAGGCTACGAAGATTGATCACGAGTTTGGTGACGAGTGACGAAACTAAAAATAAAAACGTCTCACGACAAAAGGGAGAATCATGACGCCTCTTCAAACAAAGTCAAATTGTGGGGAAACGACCCGTGAAATGACGTTCCAAAATATTTTCACAAAATAATACTCTTCGAGAGGGTCAGAACGGCATATCACATCATAGGGTCTGGATGGAAGATAAGGCTAAGAAAAATACGCGAACTTCGAGGAAGATACGCGTACAAAGGATACGAGGTCCAAAGGCGATAGTAATCTCAAGTTGGGCACCCGTCGGGGGTTGGCTTGCTAAGGATGAAACCAATGTGCTACGGCCCTATCGACTCAACAACACGACTCACATACAAGGCAACCAAACCAATCAGGTACATGAAATTGCTATACGCACAGCCGTATAACGAATAGTGGATACCGGCTGTTACATCCTACACACCTTAGGATAAAGTCCGTCCTCGGACTTTCTAACTATAAATATAACTCTAGTCCTACTAGTAGCTATCCCAATCACATCACACCATAATTCACTCTGGTATAGTCATTACAAGCGCTTATATATGCACTAGGTAATCAAACAATAACTCTACTAACATGTATATATATTCATGCACATTACACACTTACATCTATCATAGCCAGTCAAATTCGTACACATATTTCTATCATATATATATGCATACATCCCTTATATAACTACTACTTACCTAGCACAAAACAATAGTTCAAATACTCACATAAGAATAGTCTTACACTAGCAAACACAATCATTGCTCTACGAATAGATAACTACCTATGCACAAAACAAACATGGGTATACTACTCCCTAATATTTCCTAGTATACATCCAA
Organism: Scilla litardierei; assembly: GCA_030789695.1. Lineage (NCBI taxonomy): Eukaryota > Viridiplantae > Streptophyta > Magnoliopsida > Asparagales > Asparagaceae > Scilla > Scilla litardierei. Next base: position 139,341,042 of record CM061141.1, read on the forward strand.
TACCAAACAAATCAACACATGTAATCACACCATACCATTATTAAATCAAGTTTACTATATCTAATATACATTCATCCTTACTAGAATTTCACCAATATATAGTCATTCAAATGCACACAAATACTTCACCATATTCACATCACATAGTCCTATAACTGTATTCAAGACTTATCACATGTACCATAATTACAAATACCTCTAATTAAACATATACTTACCCGTGCATGGTGCACACCCACACACGCTAACATTTCATACATATATACCAATCATACCACTATATACACAGCACATCTACACACCTAGTTTAGCTAGCACACATACGTTCACACAGGCAAGTCCTTAGTAAATAATTATACCACAAGACCAACACCTATAACTATATACTGGTATAGCGACCTACAATCATGTGCGTAACACAACCAGGCACAAACAATCCTATCACTATACATACATCACCCATCGCTATATTCATGGTACTACACGCAACCACAGACATATGTAACAATATACTTAGAGTATACCCACTCAAGCTTGAGTGAGACTCAAAACACATATCAGAATACTCTATATACATAATACGGTATTTATACTTATACCAATACCACCCCAATGTATACACATCTACCAATATAACCAAATACATACCATAATGTCAATCACTCTTAATATCTAGTCAGGTAACACCCACATAGTTCAATCACTTTATATACCATAATAATATTACAGACATCAGCACACGTACAATTATAATACCCTTCTAATGTATATGCATTCATCGTATAGTCACACATATGTAACAATTATATTCACACTATATCCATCTACCTATAATTAGTATACCAACACATCTACTTATCCACACATAGTTAAGACATGTAATAATCGTGTATACCTCATGGTATACACGCACACAACATCCCGTAAAAGCAAGCAATACCAATTAAAATTATATCCTACTACCGTACGCATATCACATATATACTCATGCAGCAAATACATAACTACTTACGTCTAAGCACAATACATATCTACGTACAAGCACACACTCATACGTACTAACGTATATGTCATATAGTAGGCCTACTCACTTAACTATAAGTACACCTATTATCATTACACCTAACATACACACGTCTTACTAATATATTATATACCAAGCATCTACAAGTATCTTCAAGCTACTTACACTACTAGTAAATACCCCAATGCAATTTCCAATATCTATACAGACATTCCTAAAGTGTTATAGCTACCCACACATATATAACTAATATCATCCATACAACTTCATTTACATCATGAATAACACTGAGTATGTATATATCACACAATAGGAAAACATTAATATACTACAGGGGAGTACACTTGTACGTGAGTGATACGCCGGGGTTCACACACACGGGTCCACACACTTTACTTATACATGCAACACAACGACATCGCAATAAAATCAATGGGCTCGCTATTATGCTAGGGTTGACACAGGAAACGACGAGCACTAATGGCTAAACAATAGGAAGAATCCGAAGCCAACAGCGTAACGAAAGAAGATCGAAAAGCACGAGTTCAAATAGGACGAAGATAAGGGAACAGCTTGGTTAGGTGAATCAGGTGTATAATCGTGAATGTTTAGGTAGGAAAAGAAAGATATAACGATACTCTTATAGGATACAGGGAAATAGTATGTAAAAGATATAAGTTAAAATACGAAGAGTACAAAACCGGTCGTACCTCAAAAGTTGGAGTTCTCTTATGCATAGAAAAATATTGGTGGTCGATAAAATGAGTTGTTCGAAATAAGTTTGAGTCGTATATACATAATAAGAAAAATGGTTTATTAGCTTGTTGAAAATCATTATAAGGAAGAATTAAACATTCACACGAACATTAAGTACATGGGTTAGAAAATATTATACGGCAGAAATTTAATATAATTTCGGCAAAAGCTTCGAAATTCAAGGAATGAAATCAGATCAACTATAGTGTAGAGAATGTTTTCCAAGTCTTAAAACTGGAGAGAAATTTCAAATAAATAATATTGAAAATACTTTTAGAGAAAACCAGATTTGCCTAACGAACTGATTTATACAAAGATCTTAAAGTACGAACACAACGAGCCTAGAACTGATATATATAAAAATAATTGAAGTTCTATTTATCTTGGAAGATATTCTAAAGTATGTACGGTAAATGGCTAAAATGAATTTCGTAGTTTAGAAAAAGATGGTATATCGAATTATCAAAATAGTAGTAAAGTTTTTTTAAAACCAAAATGCGAGAAATATTGGTTAGCAATTAGCTACGAGATAGTAATTAAAATTACAACCAATAGACTCCAAAATCTACGAAAATATTTTAACTCAATCGAATATGGAGGAAGTATATACATAAGAAGGGGGTTTTAAAACAACAATTAAACTGAGCGAAAAATTTAAATAAGGAAGAATCGAAATTGACTTTGAAGGATTCAAGATTGCAACGGAGAAAATTCGAAAGATTAACGATAATCGCCATGAAGCAATCACGTGAAATAAGGGCAAGAATAAGATCGCGTGGTCTTATACAAAATACGCCTAGGATATGACTCAAGAAACTCTACGGGGAACTCCTACGATCGACCAATTAAAGATTAGGAAACTTAGCGCTAAGATTTTCTAAGGAACTAAACGGTAATGAACTGCGTTCAGCTTGGCCCGAAATCGATGAACCCAAGCGAACGACTAAAGAATTTCTAGGAGTCTAATATGGTCAGAGCTAGGTAAGAACCACTAAGGTAACTTCTAAGATGATTACAAAAATTTCTAGCATGGAGTCTAGCTAATAATCAGGGACCTCTAACTAGTCAGCACAGACGCCTAACTAAGTCTTACTAAAGTCCTGGTCTAATGGATTCCCTACTAAGCCAAGACAGATGTTCGGGCAACACGTCACCAGCCACCTAAGACATAGGAAGCGATAAAAATTAGACTTAAGGCTTATGATTTGGATGTTTTAATTTATTTAATGGACATTCTATTTTTATTATCGTTGTTCCGCTAGTTCGTAGTTGCAGTGGACCTGCATGGGCCGCCAACAAAACCTGTCACGCCCCGCTTCCCTAAAATGGAGGCGAGGCGTGAGAAGGTCCGCTCAGACTTGGAGCTGTGAGGCTCCAGTCTGTAAAGCGTCTGGATTTAACGGAGTTCAGGTCCTTGCAAATACGAAGCAGAACAACAATAATAATAAGGAAAGAGAGACATATAAAAGTTTATTCAATCTCAGAATGTCCATAATAAATAAGTTCCAACATCACAGAAAAGCCACCAGGCTGGAAAGAAAAGAGTCTAAAACGCCCAAGCATGGCCAACAAAAGTACAACGTACAGAAAGTAAAGGTGCTACACACCGACAACTAACAGCAACCTAAAACAGAAGTACCTCAGAATAGTCTCTAAGACTAGTCACCCGTGTCCACAAACTCCTCGTCAAACGTGGGCTCAGGCTCGACGTCAGTGAACACCTCATCCTCAACAATGGTCTCTAACTCAGGGTCTAACATGTGACACCCAAAAGAGAGATGGGCACATGTCAGCAAGTCTACAAAAGACTTGTGCAAGGAAACTAAAAGAAAAGTAAAACAATCTAGCAGTTCTAAAATTTATGCAATAAAATGGCAGTTATTGTATGAGTGCAACAGGTAAAGAAACAAGTACAACAAGCATCTAGCGTGGCATGGCAAGAGTAGTAAACTACTGACAATCACAAGTCACGTTTTCATGTCGTGCACAGAGTTCACGCCTTACAACTGAAGTGGCTGTACAGGCACACTTCTACGCTGAGTGGTCGCTCAACCCTACCCCTCCATGTGTATCGAGCATTGGCTTTTGACCAACACAAATGGCCCGCTTCTGGATCACGATCCAGGAAGTGTATTTGGCATAGGGTTGTGCCTGCAATGCAGGTGCCTAGCCTGAACAAGTAAGTACAAGTATAGTAGCGTGTGCTACGAATGCACAATCAGACATGGATGGCATGACATGGCAAGGTGTAATTTAAATGCGTACATATAAGGAATTTAAACATGGCAGTTACAAATGCATGGATGATATAGCAGCATGAACCAAACAAGTAAAATGGGTTGGATCTAGCTTCGTTGTCAAGCTAGATCAAGTGAGGTGACGGATCTAGTTTCGTTGTCAAACTAGATCAAATAGGCGTCTAGGCAGCTATCATTTCACTGCCTAGTCTCTTTTACGCTACGGTACAAAAGTGGCCTAAAACATGGCCTAACCAAGCAACGAGCAAGTTTCACTTGCCTGAAATACGTGCTGGTATCACAATTCTCAATGTCCAATCACAGATTTACAACGTCCAGAGCTCCCATGCTCAGTCCAACAATAAGCCTACAGTCCCGTATTATTAAGTTGGATTAGTGAGTTACAAAGCTGTAAAAATAATCGTTTTTAATCTTAATTAGCATGTAAAATTGGTGGGGGGGGGGGTTCCTACGGTTAGAAATATACCCTCACACGACGTGAGAGCTACACTGACATCGGGTAGCGACGTGAGACGCTCCACTGCAAGTTAGCCATCAGCGTCAACGGCAGACGACAGTGACAGCGGACGACGATCAGGCGGGTAGCGGCACGATCACCATTCAGCAAGGCGGGGAGGACAGCTGTACGACGTTCTATGGCCCGCTGTCGAGTTGTGCTTAGCAACTGCACAACAGGGAACGCGGTAAGTGGAAGAAGGGACTGTCGGATGAGATAACGGCAGATTTGTGGGTGCACGGGCTGTTTTGGGTAGATGATGTCAGTTTAATGGAAAGAATGGATTGGGAGCGACATGTCTAAGGTCGACCGGGCTACGGTAATTGGATGGGCAGGCCGAGAGAGAAAGGGGGTGGCTGCCGGGAACAATGGGGATGGCCGGTCATAGAGGAGAGATGGTCGGAGTTTAGAGGGCTGCCGGCGGTGGTCCTAGGACGTTTTAGAGGAGGAGGGTGGTATGGGGTGATGGCGGGTCGCCGGAGCAATGAGGGGAGGCCGGAGATGATGTGGGTGGCCGAGATGGGGCAAGGGGGGCGTCGGAGATGATGTGGGTGGCCGAGATAGGGCAAGGGGGCGCCGGAGTCGGGGTGAGGGATGTGTTGCCGTGAGGTTACAAGGAGGGAGAGGTTCGGATCTGAGAGGAGATGGGGGCGCCGCTAGGGGTTACCGGAGGAGCTGGCCGGTGGGAGGGGTCTGTCATGGGCAGGCCGGCATGCACAGAGATGGCCGGAGATTACGTCGGAGAGGGGCGCATGGCTGGTCTAAGCATCCAAGGGAGAGGGTGTGGTTTCGAGAAGGAGGAGGGAGGATACGGCCTGCTTGCGGGGATGCTCCTGCGAGAGTGTGGCCGGAGATGCGCCGGCAAGGGGAAGGAGGTGCTCGCGGGGTCCTTGTGTGCGTGTGTGGGTAACGCAAGGGGCTGGCGGCTGTTAATTTCCTCTTGCGTGAAGGGATGAAAAACTAGGGTTTTTGCTAAATGTATTTGAGGAGGGGGTATAGATAAGGGAAAGTGGAGAGAGAATGTGAGAGGGAGGGAGTGTAATTCGTGTGATACAGGAGGGTGAATAGCTAGGGAAGAATCAACATCAGATGTAGATCCTATGGCTAAGATCAAACCAGATTTAATTAAGTTTTGAATTAAAGATGAGCTAGGCTAATTACAATTTTGAAGTGATTAGTGAAAAAGGCCAACTAAACGGTGTCCAAAAAATATAATAAAAATACCGGGACGACCGTGTCGACGAGAGAATCGAGGCTACGAAGATTGATCACGAGTTTGGCGACGAGTGACGAAACTAAAAATAAAAACGTCTCACGACAAAAGGGAGAATCATGACGCCTCTTCAAACAAAGTCAAATTGTGGGGAAACGACCCGTGAAATGACGTTCCAAAATATTTTCACAAAATAATACTCTTCGAGAGGGTCAAAACGGCATATCACATCATAGGGTCCGGATGGAAGATAAGGCTAAGAAAAATACGCGAACTTCGAGGAAGATACGCATACAAAGGATACTGGGTCTAAAGGCGATAGTAATCTCAAGTTGGGCACACGTCGGGGGTTGGCTTGCTAAGGATGCAACCAATGTGTTACGGCCCTATCGACTCAACAACACGACTCACATACAAGGTAACAAAACCAATCAGGTACCCGAAATTGCTATATGTACAGCCGTATAACAAATAGTGGATACCGGCCGTTACAGTATTTTAATGATAATCATTATTTAAACAATTTATGATAATGATTGTCAATAAAAGGGACTACCCTAATCAGGAATTAGGTTTTGATGTTGTGTTTGTTCATTTAAAACGTAGCATTTCACATGTCATTCAAAATTTATCTTATAAACTTTTAATCAATTAATGGCTAACCTAAAGGGTTCATGAATAATTTATTCATCATGTCCATTAAACATTAACCAACTAATTTAAGCACATAAATTAAAGGTTCAATAATGTGACATATAAAGAGAACATGCAAGTTAAAATTATCTACAACATAAATAATTAACTTACTAATCTAAAATTTTAACATTTAAATTTAAAGATCTAAAATTTTAAAGCTAGAAACATTTTACCTCATAAAATTAGGTTTCATAAAATTATCAAATAATTTTAAATACAAACCTAAGATTTAAAATTAATGAAACATTTAAATTATCTCATAAAATAATCTTCAAAATTTATGTAACTAAAAGAAATGAATTTATAATTCCATCTCAGGAAAAAAAATTTCTTTATGTTACATATACTACAAAATAATTTTAAAACATTTTTAAAATCATTGAAATCAATTTTTAAAACTGTCAGATAAAGTTAAAAAATCTTTCAATCTTTTATGTAACTAAAAGAAATAAATTTTTAATATCACCTCATGAAATAAAAAATTTTCTTAATGTTACATACACTTTGAAAACTTTTAAATGCTTACTAAAATTATTTTATCTCATCAAATAAAAATTTTAAAACATTTAAACATAAAACACTGATTAAATTTATCACATAAAATTTAAAACGTCCCCCAAAACATTTTCATGTTATAAAAACAATTTTTAAAACACAAAAAATTGTTAAACCAATTTTAACATAAAGTTAACACGTATGTTCAAAAACAAGCAATTTATGAATTTAAAAACGTTGCAAGTCAAGATCTACAAGCATAACCTGGCTCTGATACCACTGTAAGGTTTTGGCAGACCCTCAGAGCTCAGATCTGTGCCCGTCCTAAGTCGGACGGACCACAGAGGCATAAAGCGCATCGGAAAAATAAAACATGCTAGCTAACCATTTTAGCTAGGCCCTGCGAGAGCCAGAACCTAGCCTGATCTATGCAAACTTAGGGTGGTTCTGACCACCCCAAGAGGGATCTATCCTACTGCGACGAAATTAAATTACACTAAAAAGCTTTAAAGAACATACTCGGAATCTCGACCCTGGAGCGGGCAAGATCTACCGCACCGGCTTCTAACGCTCCTCGTAGCCGAACCGCCTTGACTCGATCCACCCGAGCCTACATGCACATTCGAACCGATCCGCCGGAGCCGACACCCGCCTCCAAGCCGATCACTTGCGATAGAAGGTTTCACTTGAGCAGACCCGCATCTTAGATGTCTGGATCCGAATCCAAACCCCCTTCGTAGTCTTACTGGGACTAGTCGGGAGAATATGAAGAAGAGGGAAAGAATAGTTTAAGTCGTAGATCGAGCTTGCTCAAAATTCGGAGCTACTTGATCGAAGACTTGGTGCATTTTTCAACGAAGAGAGTGCACCCCTATTTATATAGGGAGTCGGCACCTCTCTTTCCGTCATGAGCAATGTGGGACAAAAACAAAATAAAAGAGAAATTAATTTAGGTAATTGAAGTTAGTAAGCCTTTCACGAAGGTTAAATTCAACAAATTAATTCTCTTCATCCATTAAACTTTAGACACCAAACAAGCTATCATTTCGAAGGGCTTCGAATGGTGAACGTGTAGGAACGAATGGAGATGAATTCCGACTGCGTTTGACCCCTCAAACAATTGCCCAAAGATGGACAAAAAGTCAATTTTCGTAGCCGTCAAAAGGTTTTTTCAAAAAACCCTATTAATTTAAGTTACGGGCGCGCCCGCTAAGCTTAGCGGGTGGACCCGCTTGCCCAAGTGGGTCTAACCCACCCTTGCCTTTGACTGTATTTGCGTTTTCGGGCTCGTTTGAGCTCCATTTGGATGCGGTTTGAACCTGTATTTACACCGGGATAATCCCGTCAACCAGGTAACCCTTTCCAATGCTTTTGTTCCTACAAATATTGTTGTAACCAATTTACGACACGTTTAATCTTGTTTGCATCGAGTGCAACATTGTCCCCATCTACGACTTAGTCTCACAACTAGCTTGTGAACTTAACTATTCCATTTCATCGAATGAATTCCTCTTATTAATCTTCCTATTACTAAGACACGAATACTACTCGGTGTGAGACCCTACAGCTTGACCATACTACAGGTTGGGGCTCGAAACCCCTAGACGACAGTCACCACGAGTAGCAGTTGTCGTCCCTGTTTCAGAATCATCATAACGTGATCGACCCATTGACATAAGTATCGTTGGATTCACTTTGGCTGTGTCAGTGATGAATACCATTAGCTATTCCCTTCGTCAAGACTGTGTCCCTGTTGGCCTAGGGTACGGTTTACTATCAACCCCATTAGACAACATTGGTCAGTATACGACGGTCTTTGTTGTATTTACGTTGTACATCTTACAACGTACCCCAGTCGAGGATTAACACAATGACCGTACTGAGCCTGTGACACTAACTCCCCTTTAACGGAAGAGACGAATCCCATCTTAGTCATCTACTCGCCTCGAGATCTTTAGGTGTAACCCAACCTAAGATCTTTCAGCAAGACCTAGCCTCGAAGCTAGATCATAGGTTTAAGCGACACTGTTCACTCACAGGTTCGTATAAATGACTTCAGGTCTTAAGGACCAGCTTACCTATCATCACCCTAGAGTTATTATAGACAGTTTAGTTAAAGTTAACCATTTAATAACTCTAAGTTGGTCGTTCAATGAACTCATTCTCCAATGAGCACCTGTGTATCTTCTCCGACTTCACCAAGTCGAATGACTATGAGATCATCATTACCCTAAGGTAAGACAAAGACATAGTGGTCTGTCTGATGTGCCGATATCCAGTTCTTGACACATCTATGACCACGAACCATTTAAGACTTAAGTTTCTATTCGGTCACTTACTACTCATAATCGAGATCTAATCTGAATACGTAAGGACCTAACTATAAGTCTATGAACATTATCTATGTATATTTATTCATTTGAATATATACTTAGGATAATGAATACCATGTAATATCTTAACAAGACGTTTACTTAGGATAAATCGCCTTATGGGCATATATCCTCCTATAACCTCACACAGAGGATTTGAATTCTCGCAAAGAGAAATCATTGCTCTCACACAGAGAGACTCTAACTCTCATAAAGAGAGTTCATAATTCCAACAAAGAGAGTAAAACTAAATTTCACAAAGAAAGTTAGGGTTTCAAGAAACGAAACAAAACAACACTTACATATACCCTCATATGATCTTACCAATGTGAAGAAGAAGGCATGCACGTGAAACCCAAGTGTTTGAGATGAGGCTTTGATTGCACTTGATGATCTTTCTCTCTTTCAGGAATGAATCCTAACGCTTCTCACTTGAGTGTATGAATGAAGAGAAGAAAGATGTTCTCAAAGAAAAGAAATGAGATTGAAATCACTTGGAGAAATTTCCTAGAGCTTAGATGCTATAGCATAAGGTTGAAGCTCTAATGAAGGAAATGAGGGAGGAGTGGCTTAGAAAATAGATGAAATGATCTTCAATGTTTTCCTAATCCTTTCAAAAGTTCTAAATGAACTAAGCCTTCTCATATATATAGGAAGCCAAGAAAATCCCATAAAACCAACCAAAAACCCAAAGGAAAGAAATATGCAACGGCTAGATTTTGACAGTTTACGGCAAAGACAGTCGACTGAAGAAGAACTGACGGTCGACTAATCAACGGCTATAAAATTCCCAACGACTATAAAATTCCCAACGGATATAATTTGAGCTAGGACATGCAACTGTAGAAGACTACACAGGTGCTTGTAGAATGTGCAGTCACATGTAAAGGCTTCGTTAGGCGACTGTCAAATGTGATGGAAAGGAGCAGAGAAAATGCAACTTACACACTTGAGCATTCAGAGGACTGATGAGCAGAGTCCAGGCGCCTAAAAAATGTCAAGCGACTGTAAACTATACATCAGTCAATTGGCAAACAAAGTGGGTTGATGCCAAAAAAAATGCAGGTTACGCATGTTGGCATACAGACGAATGTAGAATAATTTCCAGGTGCCTGATGGAAGACAGGTGCCTGAATAATGAACATCAGTCGTCTGTTCCCAAAAGCTCAAGAATGAGTTAATAAAAAGTTGACTTGAGTAGTGCAATACAGTCGACTGTAGAAGGCCGGCCAGGTGCCTGGAATCACCCAGTTGCCTATTCTTCCTTCAGCAATTGCTTGTAGGAGAGCCACAGACTCCAATTGAGTCATTTGGCATGATGAACCTATTGGGTTGGATTCTATAATAATCCTAAGGCTCACTAAGATGGTTATATACATATGCATGAATAAGTTGATCATCTATCAAGACATTACAATAATCATAGACTCGAAAAGAGAAATGCAAGTAATAAAAGATATTGCAAGGATTACATTGCTTCTCCTGGAGTCTAAGCTTCAAGCTTTTGATGCCATGATGCTCCCATCATCTTCCATGCTTTGCTACCTCTTGATGAGCTTCCCTTCATCAAGTTCCAAGCTTTGGAAATCCATCACTCTTGGAGGTCTTTAAGATATCCATTGCATCATCCTCCAAGCATTATGCTTTGTCTTATCAACTTATAATCATTAAGATAAACTGAGATTAAAATATAAGATTGATTAGCACACTAACATAATGTATTGATCATCATCATTACAACGTTAGTCTTGAACCCAATAACTAACAATATTGCTTTGTTGCATGTGATGTTCCCATGTTCATCAGTCTTGTTCTTAAAGCTCCATTTTGTGCCTATTGCATTCACCCCGTCCGGTCTTTCAACAAGAGTCCACACATCATTTCTTTGAAACTGATTAAGCTCTTCTTGCATAGCTGACACCAAGTATTCATCTACAAGCGCTTCCTTCACATTCTTTGGTTCAAACAAGAAGGTAAAAAATACATACCCAGCGAGATCACAATAGTTGATATGACTTGGGCCTGTCATTCGACGTTCTTCAAAGATATTTCCTATGACCAGATCAGGTGGATGATTCTTGATAACTCTGATTGTGACTTTATGAGAATTAGTATCTGGTTGCTCACCTTGATTTTCTGCAGACGATGTTGTCTCTTGTGTCACAACATCAGTTGCAACATCGTTTCGTGTCATTTCTGGTGTTGCAACATTAGACGTAACATGCTCTTCTTCCATAGTACTTTCTTCTTGTCTGGAACTTCCTTCACCAACGATTGTCTCTCTATGCTATTCAAAATCATCATCAACATTTATAGACGCTATCATTGGTTTGGTACGCTTATTATATACCCGATATGCACGACTAGATGTAGAATAGCCCAGAAAGATTCTTTCATCACTTTTAGCATCAAACTTCCCTCTCTGCATACGATTATTCAAGATATAGCACTTGCTTCCAAAAATGTAAAAATAAGATACATTTGGCTTTCTTGCCTTTCAGATCTCATAGGGTGTCTTCTTAGTTCTTGGGCGAAGATATACTCTATTAATAGTGTAGCACACTGTATTTATAGCTTCGGCCCACCACCTCACACTTACTTTTCTGGCATTTAGCATGACTCGGGCCATCTCTTGAAGAGTCTGATTCTTTCTTTCCACCACTCCGTTCTGTTGAGGAGTCTTTGGAGTTGAAAATTCATGAGCAATCCCTTGTGATTCACAAAAATCAACAAATAAACGATTTTCGAACTCCTTACCATGATCACTCTGATGCTTATAAGTTTGCTAATGACGTTTCTTTTCTCATACTGAATGCAAATACACAATTTTTTGAACGCTTCAAAGGTGTCGGATTTTTCTAGAAAAATCATCAACACAAACAAATATATACCTCTTATCCCCAACACTTGTTTCAGATGTTGGACCAATGAGATCCATATGAAGCAATTCCAGCACTTGAGATGTAGTAATATTCTACAGTTGCTTATGCGATGTTTTCTGCTGCTTGTCAAATTGACATGGACCACAGATACCATCCTTCTTTCTGTTCAGAGTAGGCATCCCTATGAGAGCCCCAAGCTTTGAATTCTTCAGAAGAGTTTTGAAGTAGAGATGTCCAAGTTTCTGATGCCATTGTTCACATTCATCAGCAATAGTCCACAGTCATGTATTAGATTTTTAAAGAAGATAACAATTATCGGCTGATCTCTTGCCCATCAGAATACATTCTTCATCAACATTAAAGACCAGGAATTTCTCCTTAGTAAACCTTACAAGCAAACCTTGATCACACAATTGACTGATGCTAATAAGATTAGCTTTAAGATCTTCAACATGCAATACATTCTTAAGCTTAGGAACTATGATTACATTAAGATTATCTTTACCAATAACCTTGCTCCTTCGACCATCACCAAATGTCACACGACTCCTAATATTAACTTTGTAGTTATCAAGAAACCCCATGTTGCATGTCTTATGTCGTGAACATCCACTGTCAAAATACCACATGTTATCTGAAGACGCTATTAAAGATGTATAAGCCACTATGCTATATAACTCAGTCTTCCTGACCCAATGCCTTTTCACTCTCATGCCGAAAGAACTTACAGTCTTTCCCTCCTTGAAATGACGCGTATGAATAAAGCAGTTCTTCTCAGAATGTCCAATGATTCTGCAATATTCACATACTGGTCTGTCCTTTGACAGATTTGCACTTAAAAGTCGGCAAGAGGTTGAGGCTGGTAGCGTGAACTGGATGGAGTGTAGGGAGCCGCCGTTTCCAGAGTACTCAAAATCTTTGCTTGAGTCTCTTGCATATTTTCCATCAAAGTGTTCAAGTGGTCAAAGCGATCTTCAAAACCGCTAAGATGAGTTTGGATACAGGTAAAACCAGAATTCATATCATCTCGAAGATGATCAATTTGGTCTTGAATCGTAGGACGTGAAGGTGGACGACGAGCATAACGATTGACAGTGACTTTGCAACGGCGGGAAGGACGTGTAGTAGATTGTTGTTCTTGTTGTTCTTATTCCTCTTCAACTTGAGGAGGAGCCATTCGATTGACAATGGAGTGATCAAAGCATTGTGGATTAAAAATAGAGACCTCATTGTCAAGTGGAATGTCAAAATAACGTATATTACGGGTGATGGTACATGGAAGGAAGATGTGCTTGGAAATGGATTTGATCAACACAAACTTGATGGTACTAGCCCAATCTACTTGGAGTCCTCCCATAATAGCATAAAGAACCCGACTACGGGTCTCATTGACATAGTTAAGGGAACCAAGTTTCAAAATCAAGTTGTAGGTGATGATCTTGAGGAGATGACGAGTGATGTGTTTCAAATCCATGTCAGTCATTCCAATCCGAAAATTGGAACTCAAAAGATCAAGAATATGGTGATCATCCATTGGAAAGCCAAGGTGTTGTTGAGGAAATCGTGGGAAGTTGAGACTTTGGGCAATAGTATCAAATGAAAGGTGGATGTCGATACCTTTGACCATAGTATCAAGATAGATGAGGCCACCATTCTCTATCACGACCATGTTTGCATAAAATTGCTTGACGAGAATGTGGTAATAAGGAATGTCCTCACACCAAAGATGGAAGAGGGAAACGGTATGGAGAAGATAATGAAGGTTGTAATCCATGATGATGGATACGTTGAACTTGATGGTGCGTTCCAGGAAGAAAGAAGCATTTTCTATGGTGGCAGCCAGATTTAGGCGACGTGGGTGACGAGGATTCGAGGAAGACGCCATAAGGGAATGATGAAGAGAACCAATGGAGCATTTGTGGGATCTCTATCTGAAAATGGAAGATTTTTCTGAGTATTGTGATTTTGGCCTTCTCATGGTGAAAAAGAGAGGATTCATGGTGTTTAAATAAAGATTTTGAGTGGGAAATTTGAATTTTGAACACTCAAAACCGAATTAAAACTAAACAGTAACTCCCAATATCTTTCCTAAACCCATTGGGAAAGAAAAACTAATTAAAATCACGCAAAAGAACGGTCAAATTCGGCTGTTCTGTGGAAATTATATAGTGATTAGTCAACTAGCTCTCGGTATTATTCGACTAGTCGGGGTTGGGCTTGATCGGCTTGGGGAAGACACAGAAATAATCAATTGTTTATTGATTGATGGTCAAAATTTGTTTGACCGGTCATTGTACTTGTTGGATTGATTTAACCACACTTAAAATGGAAGGATTTTGTTCTATGTACTTGAGTATAAGAGATGTAGACAACACAATGTACTTTGTCTTATTGTATGTAAGAGAAATTAATTCATACAAAAGTACTTTAGAGGGAAATTCAAACACTAGAGGAAGATTCAAAAATATTTTGACTTCAACTAAAACTGTTGACCGGTTAGAAAAATATATATTATTTTATAAGAAATAATTTCATGAATATATTAGTATATATATATAATTATATCTAGCGCAATGGTCGACCAGTACGTTGTCATAATCAACTAATTAAAATGTGAAATAAATCAGAAAAATCCAGAAAAATTATATAATGATAATCATATGATAATTAACAATAATGTATAATTAAAATTCTGATTCACTAATTATACCAAGTTCTCTTCTTATGTTTAGAAAAGTCTCTTCTTTAAGAGGCTTAGTAAGAATATCGGCAATTTGACTTTTAGTATCAATATATTTTAGTATTATATCACCTTTTTAGACATGATCATCCAAGAAATGGTGACTTATATCTATATGTTTAGTACGTGCATGATGTACTGGATTTTTGGACAAATTATTAGCAATAGTGTTATCACACATAATAGGACATGTGTTACACTTAATACCATAATCTAATAGTTTGTTTCATCCATAAAATCTGTGCACATTCTAAATCAGTGGAAATATATTCTGTTTCAGTGGTTGATAAAGAAACAGAATTTTATTTCTTACTAAACCAAGAAACTAATTATCGACTTAGAAAGTGATAAGTACCACTTGTACTTTTGCGATCAGATTTGTAACCATCAAAATCTACATCACTATATGATACTAAATCAAATGAACTTGATTTTGGATAAAATAAACCAAAATCAGATGTATGTTTGATATACCTAATTATCCTTTTGACATCAGTCAAATGAGATACATTAGGATCAGATTGATGCATAGCGCATATACAAACAGAAAACATAATGTCTGGTTTACTAGCGGTAAGATAAAGTAACGATCTAATCATACCTCGATATTTACCGTTTATATCCTTATCAAGCTTTGATGAAGTACCCATTGGAGTACGTTTCTCTGCAGAATTCTCTAGTCTAAATCGTTTGATTAGTTCCTTTGTATATTTACTTTGGTGTATAAATATATCTTCCTTCATTTGTTTGATTTGAAGTCCAAGGAATTAGGTAAGTTCACCCATGTGACTCATCTCGGATTCATTCTGCATTTCCTTTGAAAATTCTTGACATAAAATATCATTAGTAGAACCAAATATTATATCATCAACATATATTTGAATAATTATTACATCAGAAACTATATGTTTGGTAAACAAGGTAGAATCTATTTTTCCAATAGAATAACCAGATTTTAATAGAAAGTTCTTCAATCTTTCATACCAAGCACATGGTGCTTGTTTTATACATGTTGAGTCATTGGGCCGGCAATCGAGATGACTTGATCGACAGATGACTAAGGCCCATGGGGCCTGTAAAAGAAGCTCGATATCGACTCGGTCAAAGCCCATTAGCCAGTTAACCGCTGCATTCCCCTCACTCGAACGTGGGATTAATGACGAGCTTGTAATTATCAAGAATGTGGGCATCATTCACTCCTATTAAAGGGGGGAGATCATGGCACCATAATGGGTGACCGTTATCCCCACAACGTCACTGGAGAGACCCGCATCATCCACCTCCATCACTCGACCCAGGGTCTCCCAACCTAGGGTCCCACTTCACTTGTTGACGAGGATCCGACTAAGTACGAAGAGCCCCCGTCAGCCTGACACCTGTCTCAGTCATTTTTGGCCTAAATAGCTTGGCGCCGTCTATAGGAAAGCGTTAACTAGCTCAACATCCCGAAGCCAACGAAAAGCTATGTCAGCTGGACCCATCAATACCGGACCAATCGAAGGTCCGAATGAGAAGCAAAAGGCAAATAGCATTGAGATGGAAGATGCCACGGATTCCACCTCACCCTCAAAGCGGCCAGCGAGGGCCACAAAAGAGCTTGAAGTGACCCGGAAGGAATTCACCGAATTTTTGGATCGAGTCGACAAGAGTCTCGGTGGTCTGGGAACTTTGATATGCCAGAACATGGGTGACCCATTGCTCTTAAATGGGCAATTGCCGCCTCCAAACCCGACCCTGATGTCGACTAGGGACATGGCCTTACTCAGGAATCAGGGGATCCGATGGCAGATCGACTAGAGATCGACCCGCACAACTCAACCCCCTGTCTCACCAATACAGTGGAATGATGATTGACAATCGTGCTTTCGTTCTACAAGGGGAGCCCATCCCCTCAAATTATAAAGAAGAGATCTGCAACATCCTAGACTAGGTAATGTACGGGGCTCCCCCGAGTTATAACTCTCCCAATCTTGCAGATGGATTTAGAAGGAGGAAAGAGATCCCAAATCAATCTTCAGGAGCCAACTACGTGCAAGCCGGAGAGGGAATATATCTACTCATCCAATCCGTGCTTCAGCAAACCCCGCTGAGGGAGAATATCACTTCTGCCCCCTTCTTCAAAAATTCAAACTCCCTGCCTTTGCAGCTTTTGATGGCAGAGGCGATCCGTGGTCGTGCATTCATAGGTATTTGAACGTGATGCTACTCCACGGGGTTGATGAGTCATACCTTTGTCGAGCCTTCCATGCGACCCTATTCAAAAGGGCAGAGGGCTGGTTTGAAGGGTTATCCGACGGTTGTATCGGGTCATTTGACGAATTAGCGGATATGTTCTACAAATAATTTGTCGTAGGTCAATGCCCTAAGAAGAAGTCCTCCCACATCTTCTTGCTCAAACAGAACGAGAATGAGTCGATTCGAGCCTTCGTCCAGAGATTCAATGACGAAAGGCTCGATGTAGAAGAGACGCCGAACGTGACTGTCATAGCTACACTCACCCAATCAGTCCAGAACAAGCACCTGCAAAGGGCCCTCCACCAGTTCCCCCCTAACAATCTCGCAGAAATGTTCAACATAATGGATCGGTTCACCATCTCAGAAGAAGCAGAGGAACTGGCTGGAACTAATGGGAAAGGCACTCCCGCTCGCCGTGGAGACACCAGGCGAGAGAAACCAATGCTGGGAACCACTCGCCAAGAGTCTCGAGACAAGACCCAGAGAGGGGAGCCCCTGAAGCAAGGAGCGCCCTACCTATACGAAGCCAAGCACACCCAAGGCGGAGGTCCTCGCTTACGCCCCGCAGGAAAGGCCGGTCCAAGAATCAGCCAAGAAGGGCAAATACGAGAAGAGGGACGACCTCAAATTCTGCCAATATATCAACGACTATGGGAACGATACCAATGACTGTTGGACTCTCAAAAAAGAGGTTAATGCACGAGTCAAGCATGGCACTCCAAAAACCTGGCTAACGATCCACCTAGCAAGGAGGGATCCTCGAAGCAGAAGGGCAAGATGACATGGTCACCAATCACCAAGGTGATCGATTAGCGAGCAATCCGAGCTTAGAACCAAATAAAATGGCGAGAGCAACTCCTATAAAGTTCGGAAACACATGTACGCCTTTTATTCCTATAATTCCTCTCAATAAAGCATGTCTTTTCATCAAGTAAAGTCTCATTTCTTTCTTGAAATTAAACCTTCATGAATTTTACAAAAGCTATCCCATCAAACCCCACACCGAAAGGATCCGATCCCTGGGGAATCCTGGGTAAGCTGAATTCATATTTGATGAAACCAGTGCAAATTACACTTGAACGTCGTCAGTCGTAAATCGAAGGGGCTATCCCTTCACCACTGAACGACTCTCCTAAAGTGTCGTTAGTTGTAAGTCGAAGGGGCCACCCCTTCGCTACTGAATGACCATCCTAAAGCGTCGTCAGACGTAAGTCGAAGGGGCCACCCCTTCCCTACTGAACGACCATCCTAAAGAGTCGTCAGCCGTAAGTCGAAGGGGCCACCCTTTCACCACTGAACGACTCTCCTAAATGTGTCAACAGTCGTAAGTCGAAGGGGCCATCCCTTCGCTATTGAACGACCATCCTAAAGCGTCGTCAGCCATAGGTCGAAGCTGTCCCCCTTCGCTACTGAAAGACCATCCTAAAGTGTCGTCAGCTGTAAGTCGAAGGGGCCACCCCTTCACCACTGAACGACCATCCTAAAGCATCGTCAGCCATAAGTCAAAGGTGCCATCTATTTGCCACTGAACGACTCTCCTAAATGTGACGTCAGCCGTAAGTCGAAGGGCCACCACTTTGCTACTGAACGACTCTTCTAAATGTGTCGTCAGCTGTAAGTCAAAGGGGCCACCCCTTCACCACTGAACGACTCTCCTAAATGTGTCGTCAGCCGTAAGTCGATGGGGCCATCCCTTCGCTACTGAACGACCATCTTAAAGCGTCGTCAGCCATAAGTCGAAGTGGCCACCCCTTTGCTACTGAACAACCATCTAAATCATCGTCAGCCATAAGTCGAAGGGGCCACCCTATCGCAACTGAACGACTCTTCTAAATATGTCGTCAGCCGTAAGTCGAAGGGGCCATCCCTTCGCTACTGAACGACTATCCTAAAGCGTCATCAGCCGTAAGTCGACGGGGCCACCCCTTCGCTACTGAACAAACATCCTAAAGAGTCTTCAGCCGTAAGTCGAATGGCCCACCCTTCCCACTGAACAACTCTCCTAAATTTGTCGTCAGCCGTAAGTCGAAGGGGCCACCCATTTGCTACTAAATGACCATCCTAAAGCGTCATTAGTCGTAAGTCGAATGGGCCACCCGTTTGCTACTAAATGACCATCCGAAAGCGTCATCAGCCGTATGTCGAAGGTGCCACCCATTCGCTACTCAACGACTCTTCTAAATGTGACGTCAGCCGTAAATCGAAGGGACACCCCTTCGTTACTGAACGACTCTCCGAAATGTGTCGTCAGTTGTTAGTCGAAGGGCTACCCTTTCGCTACTGAATGACCATCTTAAAGCCTCGTCAGCCGTAAGTCGAAGGTTCCACCCCTTCACTATTGAACGACTCTACTAAATGTGTCGTTAGCCGTAAGTCGAAGGGCCACCCCTTTCGCTACTGAATGACCATCATAAAGCGTCGTCAATTGTAAGTCGAAGGGCCACCTCTTCGAAGGGCCATCCCTTCGCTACTGAACGATCATCCTAAAGCGTCGTCAGCCGTAAGTCGAAGGGGACACCCCTTCGCTACTGAACAACCATCCTCCTAAAATGTCATCAGCAGTAAGTTGAAGGGCCACCCCTTCATCACTGAACGACTCTCCTTAAGTGTCGTAAGTCGTAAGTCGAAGGGGTCATCCCTTCGCTACTGAACGACCATCCTTCTAAAGTGTCGTCAGCTGTAAGTCGAAGGGTCACCCCTTCGCTACTGAACGACTCTCCTAAAGTGTCGTCAGTCGTAAGTCGAAGGGCCACCACTTCACCACTGAATGACTCTCCTGACCTATCGTCAGCCGCAGGTCGAAGGGGCCACCCCCTCGCCACTGAACGACTCTCCCAAAGCGTCGTCAGTCGTAAGTCAAATGGCCATTCCCTCGCTACTGAACAACTCTCCTTGAGCGTTGTCTATCGTAGTCGAAGGGCCACCCCTTCGTCACTGAACGACTGCCATACTGACAACCGTGAGTCAAGGAAATCGCTCCCTCATCATGGAACATAGTGGTCTACTTCTAACATGGTTTGATGGCTTACCCTTGATCATCATGAAGCAGTGTCTAACCCATCGAGGGGCCATCAGGTGTTACGACCACCACATGACGTAAGCAACAACAAACAAAGAGATGAAACGACAAATAAGGATATACATGCAAATTCTTCTGGTACTTCTATTGCAAAAAATTGTTTTCGTTTACATCTACATCACCCCCGATACATTCAAAAATTTCTAAAGCAAGCGTAAAAAGATCATCGAGATCCTATAACAGCTGGCTAGGCCCTTGGTCTCCATCCAGCATGACCGTGGATTATGGGTCTCCGTAGCATCTGCTCCTGCATTGTCGCCAGCCATAGTGACAACTTTGTCGATGGGACAACCTCCTCTGTCCCTTGGCTCGACTCATCATCACCAAGATCTGGAAAAATCACCGAGATTTGGTCGATCTTGGCGGAGAGGTAAGGGAATCAGTTTTTCATTTCCAACCAACATCGCTAGTAGCCTTCCCTATATTGCTCGTCAAAGTCAGGGAACGAATCCTTGAACTCCTGAACCGCCGTCTCCGCTACGACCTCGACATGGGCTTGCTCTTCAAACAGAGCCTTCTCAGCCCGCTCTCTTAAAGCAACTGGCTCTGTCTCCATCTTACGAGCCTCCAGAAGCTCCCGATCAAGCCGACCAAGGCGATTCAATCTCGTTTCGGAGAGAAGTCTGAGTCTAGTCAGCTCCAGTTGAGATTTTTTTATGGCCGACCTAACGGCCTCCAGGGTGACTTCATGATTGGCTACCACCAGAGCACGGCGATGTAAAGCTGCGGTGGCCACGAGAGCGTGGAAACAACACGCGATGGTCAACATCCGTTCTTGCATCACCTATGAGTGATGCTAGAGTAATAATTACCTGGACGCTGGCATGAACGGCTATCTACGCAAGCCACTCATAGTCAACCCTCTCCACGATAGCCCTGTCCCGTGGAAGGGTCATAGTTTCAGTAATGCGGGAGGCAGTCCCGTAATTGAGAAGAGCGTAATTTCTTACCTTATCGAAAACTCTGCCTAAATGAGCTCCTCCTTGAAGCAGTCGAATAGGGCCTAGAGAGATCAACTCTCCAGCAAAATCAGCCTGAATTCATCTGGGATGTCTTCAGACAATTTAACTGGAGGAAACAGCCCTCCCCCAAGGCAAGAATCCTCATGCAGAAGGAGATCTGGAGGGACCTGGGCCTTCCCCGAGTCTCCCTCTAGAGAAGCACCCCTCTCCTGCTCGGAGACTTGCTACACGGCTTCATTCGACCCAGATGGCTCAGAGTCGCTGAGAAGAAGTCGCTGCCTCCTCTTATTCCCCTCAAGTGCAACCACTTCAAACTCAAAGACGAGCCTTTCCTTCTTCTTTCGCTGAAGATGGCCCACCTGAGCGGTCCTCTTGACAACAACATGTCGATCCTCCGACAATTGGGCCGTCCTTTCCCCCAATGTCGGAAACCGAGGAGATAACTGTAGGAGGATATATGCCCATAAGGCAATTTATCCTAAGTATACGTCTTGTTCATACTGTATATGGTACCTATTATCCTAAGTATAAAAACGTTCGTATTAATATACTTAGATAATATCCATAGACTTATAGTTAGGTCCTTACATATCTAGATAAGATCTCGATTATGAGTTAGTAAGCGACCGAATAGAAACGTAAGTATTAAAGGATTCGTGGTCATAGATGTGTCGAGAACTGGATATCGACACATCGGATAGACCACTGTGTCTTAGTCTTACCTTAGGGTAATGATGATCTCATAGTCATTCGACTTGGTGAAGTCGGAGACGAGACACAGGTGCTCATTGGAGAATGAGTTCACTGAACGACCAAATTAGAGTTATTAAATGTTTAAATTTAACTAAACTGTCTTTAATAACTCTAGGGTGATGATAAGTTAGCTAGTCCTTATGACCTGAAGTCATTTGAACGAACCTGTGAGTGAACCGTGTAGCATAGACCTATGATCTAGCTTCGAGGCTAGGCCTGCTGAAAGATCTTAGGTTGAGTTGCAACCGAAGCTCTCGAGGTGAGTAGATGACTAAGACGGGATTCGTCACTTCCGTTAAAGGGAAGTTAGTGTTACAGGCTCAGTACGGTCTTTATGTTAATCCTTGGTCGGGGTACGTTGTAAGAAGTACAACGTGTATACAACAAAGACCGCCGTATACAGACCAATGTTGTCTAATAGGGTTGACAGTAAACCATACCCTAGGCCAACAGCAACACAGTCTTGACGAAGGGACTATAGCTAACGGCATTCATCACTGACACAGCCAATGTAAACCCAATGATGCTTTTGTCAAAGGATCGATCACGTTATGATGATTCTGAAACAGGGACGACAGCTACTGCTCACGGTGATCGTCGTCTAGGGGTTCCGAGCCCCAACCTGTAGTAAGGTCAGGCTGTAGGGTCTCACAACGAGTAGCATTCGTGTCTTAGTAATAGGAAGATTTATTGAGAGAGATTCATTTGATGATATCGAATAGTTGATATTCATAAAGCTTGTTATGAAAATTAGTCGTAATAGCAATAGGGACAAATGTTGTATTTGATGCAAACTATGATTAAACATGTCGTAAATTGGTTACGACAAATTTAGTAGGAACAAATATATTGGAAAGGGTTACCGAGATGACGGGATCATCCCGGTCTAAACACAGGTTCAAATCGCGTCCAAATCGGAGCTCAAACGAGCCCAGAAACGCGAAAACAGTTCAAGGCAAGGTGGGTTAGACCCACTGGGCTAACAAGCCCATACCCAGATGCAAAACGGGCATGGCCCACTGGCCGTAGCGGGCTCACGCCCGCTGCATCAGCGGGCTCACCGCTGGCCGTAGCGGGCTCACGCCCGCTGCAGCAGCGGGCTTACCGCTGTCTGTAGCGGGCTCGGCCCGCTACTTGCAGCGGGCCAGCGCCCGCTGCGACAGCGGACGCGCTGCCCATCGGGCGGCCAACCCGCCTCTGTTGCCTTGGGCGGGTGTGCCCGCCAAGCTTGGCTGGCGCGCCCGCAACTTAAGTTAATTTTAGGGTTTTTTGAAACCCCAAATGACGGCTACGAAAAGTTGATTTTTGCCCGACTTTGGGCAATTGTTTGAAGGGTCAAACGAAGTCGAAATTCGTTGCCGTCGATTCTTACGCGTTCACCATTCGAAGCCCTTCGGATTGATAGCTTGTTTGGTGTCTAAAGTTTAATGAGCGAAGATAATTAATTAGTTAAAGTTTGCTTTTATGAAAAGCTCACTTAAACTACAAATTAAGCTAAATTGGCTTAATTGATTTTTCCTCTCATTTGCAAAAGTCCCACATTGCTCACAACAAAAGAGTGAGTGCTGACTCCCTATATTTATAGGGGTGCACTCTCTTTGTTGAAACACACACCAAGTTCTGTTGAATATTGGACTCCCCGGATTTGGTTTTGGATGATGAGCAAACATAAATAATTCATGAACTAACAATTTGTGAGCGCAGTATTGGAGATCGTCGCCAAATTCACGAGAACAATCAAAGAGACATCTCAAGACTTCTCAAAGCACGTATTCATTGCCTAAAGCTTCGTTGAAGCTCTTGGACCGTTTTGGAAGTCATGAAGAATTGATCGAAGCTTTCGAAGACCGTTCCTTAAGGTTTTATTTATAGTCTTTTAGCTTTGATCTATAGAATGTTAAGCCTTGAGTATATCTTACGATTCTATCTTCATAACGCTCATATCGTAGCTCTAGGATCTTAGTACAAGTTCATTCTAACTTCCTCGAAGCGTCGCGCTTCGATTCGGACTTGTTTGTGCATGTTAGTTGGTACAAGAAGAAGTACTGACCGACTAGATGGTGATCTAGTCGGTCAGCAACGCTTCTTGGACCGACTGGTTTGCTTCCTTAATTTCTTGCACCTTACTGTTTACAGTTAGTCGGTCTACGTTGACTCACCGACCGACTAGTTTGTGAACTAGTCGGTCAGTGATGCTTCTTTGACCGACTAGTTGTGATTTACTGTACATACTAAATTTCTCCTAAGCTACTGTTTATCGTTAGTCGGTCTAAGAACATTTGGTGACCGACTAGTTGACAATCTTGTCGGTCAACCTTTGTTCTTGGACCGACAAAGTCAATTTGTATTCAGACTATTTCATTTTGCCTCTTAGTCGGTCTACGTTCACTGACTGACCGACTAGTTGTGAAACTAGTCGGTCAGAATGTCTTCTTGGACCGACTAGATTTCTAGGTCTGAATTTCTATCTCTTCTCAGTTCCTCACTTAGTCGGTCCATGTTGTTTGACTGACCGACTAGTTGATGAACTAGTCGGTCAGTGGTTGTTCTTTGACCAACTAGTTGCCTCAGATTTCTATCCGTTGGGAATTGACCTAACTTGTTTTTATGGGACCCTATAAATACGAACCTAGGTCATTTCTCTCTAGGTTAGAGCTGCCATTAAGAGATCCATTGAGATTAAAAGAGATAGCCATTGTCACTCATTTCCAAAGCTCTCTTCCTCACAAGAAACCCATTCTCTCACTTTCTAGATCTAGAATCCATATTGAGAGAAGCTTGTTCTTGGTGAGCTCTTCAAGCTCTAGCTTGATTCAAGTCTCCAAATCTCTCCTAGGCACCTATTGCTGGTCATTTCCTTGGTGCTAGGTCTTGGTGACTTCATCTTCCTCAAATCCTTCCTTTCACCTATTGGGTAAGAAAAACTCAAGGTATAGGATTTTGTGGTAAGATTGTTTATTTCATTATAAACTTGTTTATATTGCTTATTGATTCTCTCGGTTGTGAGAGAAGGTTGTGATCCCGGGTTGTGGGATTCACTATTGCCATTGCATGTATGATTTGATCTTGTGAAGGTTTTTCACAAGATATTCATAGTGGAAATCTTGGGTTAGGGTTTCTAACCTAAGTATCCGGAGGGGATCCGGGTGGTTGGGACGTAGGATCACCGGGAACAAGTCGGGGAGACTTGGGTGGATCCGAACCCAGTAACATCTTTTGTTAGCATTGTTAAATTTGTTGTTGTCATTCAATTTAAGCTTCCGCAAATTGATTTGGTAGTTGTTTGCACTATAATTAGGAATTATACTCCTTGTTATTTTTAAAGTACTATTCACCCCCCTCTAGTACTTGTGCAGTAGCTTGTAGGGTATTACATTTGGTATCAGAGCCAGATACTTAGCTATGTCTACCAACGACAATAAAACCGTGCGTCCACCTTCCGACTATGGCACCTTCAGGAACCGTGAAGGAGCGTCTTCGGTCATGGAAGGACATTCCTCGACTAGGCCTCCATTCTTCAACGGCGTCAATTATGGATATTGGAAATGCCGGATGGAAACGTTCCTCCGGAGCGCCTCCTTGTGGAGAATTACCATGTCGGAGTACAATGTGCCTACCGAAGAGGATTTCGACAAATGGACTACCGCGGAGGTCGCCGCGGAGATTGCAAATGCCAAAGCTATGAATGCTTTACAATGCGCATTGGAACCCGAAGATTTTAATAAGATATGCACATGTAAGAGTGCATATCAAATTTGGAATTCGCTCCTCATTTTGCATGAAGGAACGAGTCGGGTAAGAGATTCTAAACTCGTAGTAGTCAATAGAGATTACGAATTGTTTCATATGGAACAGGGAGAAAAGATGAAGGAGTATTATGCTCGCTTCGTCGACATAATGAACGAGTTGGAAGCTCTCGGCAAAACCTACACCCAAAAGGAGAAGTGTTCGAAGCTTATCGAAGGACTTCCTTCTTCTTGGGAGAAACGTACCTTCGCCATCGAGGAAGGTAATGACATGAATAAGTATACCGTAGTTCAATTGATGGGTACTTTGATATCATACGAGGTACGCAAAGATAGCAAGGTGAAGTTACAAGAAAAGATGAAGTCCTATTTGAACCAAGACGCGCCTAAGAAAAAGGCGATTGCATTCAAGGCGGCTTCATCCACCTCTACCGATGATGAGGACTCGGAAGAAGAAATGGACATGGAATCCATTGCACTCATGGCAAAGAAGTTCAATCGCTTCTTCCGAAAGGGTAACTTCAAACAAAAAACTAAATTTACTTCTACTAACGCCTCTCCACCTTTGTGCTTTAAATGCAATAAGCCAGGACACATCAAAGCAGATTGTCCTCAAAACAAGCAAAAGGAGAAGTGGAAGGCGCCGAAATTCGACAAGTCGAAGAAGTACAAAAAGGGGTACAAAAAGGGACTTGTCGGAGCAACATTCACCGACTCCGAGGATTCCTCAAGCGGAGAGTCGGACGATGAGAAAGTGGAGCAAGCGCACATGTGCTTCATGGCGAGAGAGGAGCATGATCAAGAATCTTCCTCCTCCGATGATAGCAACAATGAAGGCGATGAGGTAACCATGGATGATCTTAGGAATGCTAACTCTCAATTATGGTCTAAATACAATAAATTAGTAAATAGATATACTAAAGTAAAAGATGACCTAGCTAGCATTCAAACCTCGCCTAAGACTATCATCACCAACAACGACACCGTTGTTGAAGAGTTAAGAAATGAGATTGTCAATCTCAAATCTAAACTTGAACATGTTAGCATTGAAGATCCGGAAGAACATAGGATAGCGGATTTGACTTCTCAAAACTCGACTTTGAGTATTGAGAATGAGAATCTTAAATCTCGTGTTTATGTGCTCACATCGCAAGTATCAAACTTGGATACTTCTATGCGTTCTCTCAAAGAGAAATATGAGAACACATTAGGCCGAATTAATAAATTCAATTAGGGTAAGGACCATTTGGATAAAATCCTAAGTGACTTACTTCCGGCCAATCACCACATTGGTTTGAGGTATACGATGGGATGTCCATCCAAAGCGGCCACTACTTTTGTTAGGCCAACTTCCGGTGACTCTACGAGTGGTAGCAAACACTCTATTGGTAGTTCATCTACCAATGGTTCTTCCACATCGTCCACACCCTCTTTCGGAAAGAAACCCACTTTGGGTGGACCTCCAAAGAAGGGGCATTCTTATATGTACACCAATACCATGTCACATAGGAACACACGTCCTACTCCACCGTCTCACACATATGATGATTTTTATGCAACACATTCTCGGGCACGTGCACACCATGTGAGACACCCTCACGCATGTGTTCCCACACATGCATATGTTCACCCACCTCATCATATGAATAATTCTCGTCGTGCACCATTCCATCATGTTCCGTATGCCTATCCACAACATGCATCACGTAGAAATCAACGTCGCATGCATGCACCCAATAGGATGAGGGCTCCCAAGATTTTCACTATTTGGAGCCCAAAGGACACAAGCATGGATGAAAAACAAGTGTATATGAATGCTTATTTTTCGGATGTTGTGCATAGTAGAAATTATGTGGGGAAGTCTAAGTCCAATTGGACTTGGCTTCCAAAGGTCTAACCTTTGAGGACCCAACGACCTTGGGTACCGTGATATGAAATTCTCTATCTTTAGGTACTCAAGGAAAAGAAAAAGAAAAGGAGCAACAAATTTAAATTTAGCTCCAAAGGGAATTAGATACTCGATAGCGGGTGTTCAAAACACATGACGGGTGACGCTCAATTGCTCTCCGGAGTAGTTCCCATTGCAAATGGAAACCGCGTCGTATTTGGAGGCAACGAGAGCGGAACCATCGTCGGTGTTGGTAAAGTGGGTAACCCATCTAAACCCTTAATTAGTGATGTCTATCTAGTTAATGGTTTAAATCATAATCTTATTTCAATAAGCCAACTTTGTGACAAAGGTTACAAAGTTAGCTTTGCGAAAGGATTGTGTCATATTTCAAATGATAATAATAAATTATTATTTTCCGGCACACGCCATAAAGATATCTATATTTTGGATCTTCCTAAGTCATATGAACAATGTCTCGTTGCCAACACAAGTGAACAACACTTATGGCATCGACGCTTTGGACATGTGAACTTTGGAACACTTTATAAGCTTTCAAAATTAAATTCCATTAAAGGTTTTCCGAAGCTCGTTTTTGAAAAGAAAAGTTTTTGTGATTCTTGTCAACGTGGCAAGCTTCCTAAATCTTCATTTAAACCTAAGAAAAGCATTTCTACTAAACGGCCACTAGAGCTATTGCATCTAGATTTATTTGGGCCAACTAGAGTTGCTTCCTTAGGAAATGCAAGATATGGTCTTGTCATCATCGATGATTATTCTAGATTTACATGGGTATTTTTCTTATGTAATAAAAATGAAGCTTTTGAAAACTTCACAATATTTGTGAAGAAAGTACAAAATCTCATCGGAACCACCATTGTCACTATTCGTAGTGATCACGGGGGTGAATTTGAGAATGAGTCTTTCTCAAATTTTTGTGATGATCTTGGAATTACTCACACGTTTTCTTTCCCTCGCGCACCTCTTCAAAATGGTGTTGTTGAGAGGAAGAATAGAACGCTTGTGGAGTGTGCTCGTACTATGCTCGAAGATAGTCAACTTGGTTATCAATTTTGGGCGGAAGCGGTACACACCGCTTGCTATGTGTTTAATAGAATACTTTTGAGGCCCGTCACCAAACAAACTTGCTATGAATTGTTGTTTGGTAGATTGCCTCAAGTTAAACATTTTCGTGTTTTCGGCGCAAAATGTTTTATTAAAAACACATATGATAATTTGGACAAGTTTGATCCGAGATCGGATGAGGGGATATTTGTTGGGTATTCCTCACGTAGCAAAGCCTACCGGATATACAACAAAAGATCCTCTACGATCGAGGAATCACTACATGTCTCTTTTAATGAGAATTTTACTACTCCTAGAATTTCAAATGATGATGACTCTATGGATGTTATATGTGATTCGTTTGAAAATTCTAAGTCTATTGGTTCAATTGATTCTATTGATACTAACCCGACTAATGAAGTTGTTGAGAATGTTCCTAGTGATCAAGGTATTCCCAAGCGGCTTCATACCGTTCGCGACCATCCCCATGAGCAAGTCATTGGCAATATTCATGATAGAGTCAAGACGAGATCGCAAGTCCACCACTTCGCCAATTGTGCCTTTGCCTCATCGATAGAGCCAAAGAATATAGTTGAAGCGTGCGAAGATAGTGCTTGGATCCTTGCCATGTAGGAGGAACTCATTCAATTCGAGAGGAATGAGGTATGTAATCGCCCCAAAATGCAACCCAAGAGCACGACCAAATACTTGGTCGGCCCCGGATACACAACCGGAGAACGATTGTAGTTTTACCGCAAGCGCACGGTCAAGTGGCGAGCGGGTATCGAACACGAGGAGGTGGTGTTGGCTCCAATCTATCCTAGGTTGGTTGGACTACGAATGTATTATTGGTGGAGATGGCTATGGTATGATGTAGTGGCAATGGTGATGGATGTCGGTGTCGGAGATAGAGAAATTGGTCAAATGTCGATTCAAATACAATATAATAAAAGTGTCTAGGGCTAGGGAATCCCCACTATGGACCGTCATTCGTCATTGTGAATAGTGAATCTCAATATTACTAGACTTGTGTTGAGGTGAACTAGTCGCAACTTAATGTGGAACCAAGCTCACGCTCTCGCGCTATTGCCGGTCTATAGCAAACCTAGGTTAGGGCCCAATCTCTTGCAAACCCTAACCTAAGCCACTAGCATGAGGATCGACATCATCGTCCAATCGCCCCTCGAGCCCACTCTCGTGCAAACTCGAGTTACGATCTAGGTTGTGATAGTTCGTATTCGTCCAATCTCTTGCAAACGAATATGTGTGTAGATTTACAATTAAAAATCCTAGCTTTGGTCCAATCTCTTGCAAACCAAATCTAGAGAAACCCAATTGTAAAACTAAATCGAATATCTAGGCCTTCCCATCGATTAGAATCCAATCTCTTGCAAATCCCAAATCGATGGAAATCCCTAGCTATCCGTAGTAAATCAATCACAACCTAACCTCCTAGCAATTCTAGCAATTTGGAAATTCATTCATCACAAATATGAAATTAGATCCATATGGTTTATCCCCAAACCCTAGAACAACAAATCTACTCTAGCATAGCAATAAGGATATAAGAATCAATAAAAACCATTGCTTGCATATAAAAAGATAGAAAATCAAAGATTCAAATAATAAGAATAGAAATACTTAGCTTAGATGAAGAATTCCAATCCAGATACAAGCTTTTTGATCCAAGAGGGGGCCTAGGGCATGGCCTAACCTCTAAAATAATCCTCCTAAAACATCTTAGGAACTAAGAAAACATAATGGGGATCCTCTCTAATGGTGGCTACAAACCCCTTAAATACTCTCCCAAAAACCCTAGCAAAACTGCCTAAAAAGCCCCTGAAAATCGGGCCCAAAACTGAATCTGCGCGTGCCCAGAAATCTGCGCCAGTTACGACTCGGCCGAGTGGAAATCTCACTCGGTCGAGTGGAAATCTCACTCGGTCGAGTGGACAGCTCACTCGGTCGAGTGGAAATCTCACTCGGTCGAGTGAGCTTTCCTGTAGAAACTCCAGAAAACAGCACTCTGTCAAAACTGTCAAAAACTGTCAAAAACTGGTCACTCGGCCGAGTGGAAATGTCACTCGGCCGAGTGACACTGACATGCAAATTCCAGCACTGCAGCATCGACTTGCAGAAATTCCCCAGATTTCATCCGACCTCCGATTGACGCGTTCTTGGCGGCGTTGGAATCGTCATGAAGCGTACTATCCATAAAAAATATGAGAAAAATAATTTGATGGCTGAAATGATAGCAGATTTGAAAAGAGTAGGAGGATGTCTGAAAATCTGGGCGCCGTGTGTCCTCGGCATCACTCGGTCGAGTGGCAAATGTCACTCGGCCGAGGGGCATTTGGTACTCGGGCGGACGGCTTTCGTCACTCGGCCGAGTCAGGCTTCTGGGGCAGACTGACGGATTACAGTAAGTTGGACATTTTTGCTTGCCGTCGTCTGGGTGCCACTCGGGCGGACGGAGTCTCCGAACTCGGCCGAGTCGGCGTGCGATGCTCGGCCGAGTGCACGTTGATACATCTCTGTTGCGTGTCCGATCTGGCCGGCCGAGCGGGGTCTCATTGCTCGGCCGAGTGACTCCTTCACTCGGCCGAGTGGCATGCTGAAAATGCCCAATCTTCATCTTTTCGCTCCCCCGTCGCTCCTACGACGTTCTTTCTTCTTCCACTCCTCTTCCATTGCAGAATAACCCTCAAAAGGGCCATGGTTGACACTCCGGAGTGGGTGCAAATCTCTAAAGCTCATTTTTGCTCACGATCGCTCCATATTTCCTGAAATCCGACAAAAACAAGAAATAGTGAAAAGTAACACAATATCATCGAATAATCGTGAAAATCGCAATATGAGCAACCGAAATGACATGCAAATATGTAGAAAAAAAGGTGTAAAATATGGACCGATCAGTATGGGAGCTTGTTCCTTTGCCATCGAAGAACCACACCGTCATAGGGACAAAGTGGATCTTCAAGAACAAAACCGACGAAAACCAAGTCGTCGTTCGGAACAAAGCTCGGTTAGTAGCTCAAGGCTATCGACAAGAGGAAGGTATCGATTTCGAAGAATCCTTCGCTCCTGTAGCTAGATTAGAATCAATTAGACTATTATTGTCTTTTGCATGCCATAAAAATTTTAAATTATTTCAAATGGATGTTAAAAGTGCATTTTTAAACGGAGATGTCGTTGAGGAAGTTTACGTTTCTCAACCTCCGGGCTTCATAAGTGAAAAATTTCCAAATCATGTTTTTAAACTAAAGAAAGCTCTTTATGGCTTGAGACAAGCTCCTCGAGCTTGGTATGATCGCTTAAAGAATTTTCTTTTGGATTTGAATTTTAAAATGGGCGAAGCCGATTCTACACTTTTTGTTAAGCATGCGAATAATGATATTTTATTAGTTCAAATTTATGTTGATGATATCATTTTCGGTGCTACTAACTTCACTCTTTGCGAAGAGTTTTCTAATGTTATGAAGGAACAATTTGAGATGAGCCACATGGGCGAACTCAAATATTTCTTAGGTCTCCAAATTCGCCAATTGAACGATGCAATCTTCATCCACCAAACGAAATACACGGTGGAGTTGCTAAAGTGATTTGGAATGGAGAATGCCTCCGGGAAAAAGAATCCTATGAGCACTACAACGCATCTTGATAAAGATACGGGCGGAAAAGATGTAGACATTCGTCTATATCGAGGTATGATAGGTAGTTTACTTTATCTTACCGCAAGTAGGCCCGATATTATGTTTGACGTTTGTATTTGTGCTCGTTATCAGTCTCAACCTAAGGATTCTCACTTAGTAGCGGTTAAACGTATTTTTCGCTATCTAAGTTACACTTTAGATTTTGGATTACTTTATCCGAAATCTAGCACATATGAGTTAGTCTCTTATAGTGACGCTGATTATGCGGGATGCAAATCCGACAGGAAGAGTACTAGTGGCACTTGCCATTTTCTAGGAAATTCCCTTGTCTCTTGGTTTTCCAAGAAGCAAAATTCGGTATCACTTTCAACCACCGAGGCGGAATACATTGCCGCCGGTGCCGCTTGTGCCCAGGTTCTTTGGATGAGACACACACTGAAGGATTTTGGTATTCATTGTGATACTAGCCCTATCATGGTGGATAACCAAAGTGCTATTTGTCTTTCAAAGAATCCGGTGCACCATTCCCGATCTAAACACATAGATGTCCGACACCACTTTTTAGATGATCATGTTGCTAAAAAGGACATCATATTAGTGTACGTTGAAACCCAAAAGCAAATCGCCGATATTTTCACGAAACCCCTAAAGGAGGACTCCTTTGTGTGGTTGCGTCGAGAATTGGGGATTATGGGTGAATCCGAGATATAGGATTCATGTTTCATTCAATTATCTTGCATGCTATTATATTTCGCGATATTTCATTCATGCTAGATTTATTGAATTTTTGGGGATTTTATGTGATATGTTTGAATTTTTGCTCGAATTCTTATTTGAATGTCGTATTTAAGATTTCGACGTTTTGTGGGGTAGTTTAGATGACTAATGAGAGAGTTAAGATGTTTCATCCAAGTGGTTTATGAAGAGAACTCATTTATCAACTTTTGGACTCTTCTAGTCGGTTTCAGTTCATTAGTCAACCGACTAGATGCTCATATAGTCGGTCAGCTAGTGAACTCAGACTGACTAGTTCAAGCTTTAATCTTTCTATTGTCATTAACTTTCACTAGTCGGTCAGTGAGTATACTGTAGGAATATTATGCCCTCGAGGCCATTTATTCCTGTGTGAATAGCACAAACATCTTGTTCGAAATAACAGTAAGCTGTTTGGTAATAATTTATCTAAGTTATATTGTTATGTAGTTAACGTTAGATATCAACTTAGGTAAAGTCCTGAGACTTTATGCAAGGTCAAACGTGTATCGAGATGAGTATCTCGATCATGGAGAAACGTTTGACCGTCTGTAGCATAAGTCTGAAATGGTTCATGGTCGTAGATGTTTCGAGACAAGGATATCGAAACATCGGATAGACCATTGTGTCTTAGTCTTCACCGTTTAGCGGTGGCGATGATCTCATGATCGTTTGACTTGGCGAAGTCGAAGACGAGACACAGGTGCTCATTAGAATGAGTTCACTGAACGATCCACTAGAGTTATCATATGGTTATATTGACCAATCTGTCAGTGATAACTCTGAGTGATGATAGGATAGTTGGTCTTTTGACTTGAGGTCATTTTAACGGACCTGTGCGTGAATGGTGCCACTTAGATCAACTGACCTAGCTTCGAGGCAAGGCCTGTCGAAAGGTCTTTTGATTGGGTGTCACTTGAAACGTACGAGGCGAGTAATGACCAAGAGAGGATTCGTCTCTCCCGGTCAATGGGAGTTAGTGTCGTAGAGTTAGTTCGGTCTTTAGTAAAAACTCTGCGCAGAGTATGTTGGAAGATGTCCAACATTAGTTGACTAAAGATCGATAGAAACTAACCGGAGTCAAGTTATTGGGGTTGACAGTTTGACCGTACCCCAGACTTGATCTACACGACACAGCTAAGACGAAAAGACTATAACTACGGAATTCATCACGGAAACAGTCAGGTGGTCCCGACAATACTCATGTCAATGAGTCAACCACATAATGATGATTCCTGAAGCAGGGACGGCAACCACTGCTCGTGGTCACTGCCGTATAGGGCTTCGAGCCCAACCTGTTGTAAGGGTCAGGCTGTAGGGTCTCACACAGAGTGCTAACACTTCGTCTAGTAATAGGTAGAAATTAGTTAGGGAGAATAATTGCATTTTTGATGCAAGGGATGAAATAATTGCATTTGATGCAATATGATAATTTAAGCTTAGATAGGGACTATTTTGCATTTGATGCAAAAGCGATTAAATGTGTATTAAATTGTTTAATACAATATTTAATAAAATAAATGCAAGGAAAAGTTCACGGGTAAGACGGGAATGTCCCGGTCTAGACCCAGGTTCGAACGGCGTCCAAATCGGACACCGGATGCTCAAGTTAGAGCCAAAACAGACCCAAAGAATAAAGCCCACAACTTAAACTGCATTTGATGCAGAATTAATTGGGGCAGACGTGGGCCCGGCCCAAAGGCCAGGCCACTACAGCCGCAAAGAAAAGGGGGCGCCACGTGGCGCCCCCCGGTTGGCCGCAGCCAGGCGCTTATGCGCCTGGCGGTAACGCGGGCCCGGGCTTTGCCCGGGCCCGGAACAGTGCGTGCCCGTGCTTTTGCACGGGCACGTCAGCACTCGCACAGAGGCGCGTGCGTTGCACGCCGCCTGGCGCAGGCGGGGCCCACAGCTGCCTAGGGCAGCGTGATTCTGCTGGCGGCTGCTGTTTTGCGTTTTGGGTGGCTTTGGGCTGATCTTTGGACACTCAATTGGAGGGTCAAACGAACTCCGATTGACGAACGGTTTTTTCCTATGCGTTCACCGTTGAACACCCGTCGTATTGATAGGTTGTATCAATCTTGAAGCTCAACGGTGAGTGAGTTAAAATTCACGGAAGTTTGCACTTTGTGAAGTGCAAACTAACTTGATTTAATTAACTCTAATTTTTAGTCCCACATCGGAAATTGAGTAGAGGGGAGGGGTCAGCCGCCTATATAAATAGGGGTCTGCCCCCTTCCTCTAAACTCGTCCCAAGCTCTAGATCTGAGCGGCTCTCGTAAATGTTGGAGCACGCTCGGATCTAGGCTTAAATTAATATTTCCCTATCTCCCTAAATTTCTGCCTTACTCCTGCGGGCTCTAGCAAAGCCACAAAGGAGTTCGGATTCTGGATCCGAAATCTTGGCGGAGGTTTCACTCGCGTGAAACTTTCTTCGGCGGTTGGTTGGCTCGGCGGCACGGGGATTGATCGCCTCGGGATGTGGAGCGGTTCGAGGAGCGGTTCGGGGAGCGGTTCAAGGAGCGGCTCGGCGTGGGACGGGAGCAGCTCGGAAGACGGCGCGGAACATCTCGCCTGCTCCAGGGCTGAGATTCCGGGTATGTGATTAAAGTAGTTTATTAGCATTAGTTTAATTTAATCGCAGTAGGCTAGATCCTTCTTGGGATGGTCAGACCCATCCCAAGTCGGCATAGATCTTGGCATAGGGTCTTGGACCTTAGGGCCAAGTTAAAATTGTTTTAACTTGCATTTTAATATAGATTAACTGTTTTTCTTCCGCAGTTTTTTTTTTTGATTTTCCTGTCTATGTTCCGTCCGACTTAGGACGGGACTAGAAATTTTGTGCCCTAAGGGACCGCCCAATCCCCTACAGTGGTATCAGAGCCTAGGTTTGCGTAGCGATCTAGGTACTGCGATTAATTTTAAACTTAAGAATGCTTTTAAATACTTTTAAAATAAAGTTTTTAAAATTATGAGATAAATTTTAAAAATGTTTTAGATGTTCTAAAATTTTTTTTTTAATGAAATTTTTGAACATGGAAATTTTTTTTTTTAAAATGACGTTTTAAAATTTATGTGATAATTTTAAAACTAATTTTAAATCATTAAAAGTTTAAATTAATTTTGGATGCCTAAAATTTTTTATTTGATAAATTTTTAAGCATGAAAGTCTTTAAAATGGTGTTTTAATTTTATGAGATAATTTTAAAACTGATTTTAAAGATTAAAATTTTTATGCGATAAATTTTTTTAAATAGCATGCAAAGTTAGTGATTTTAAAATTAAGTTTTTTTTATGAGATAAAAATAAAATAATTTCAAAATCATATTTTAAATTTAATTGTTAAATTTATGTTTGCATGCAAAAATAGTTTATGCGATAAACTTAGTTTATTTAATTGTTAAATAGTTGTGCACTATCTTTATGCGATAAATTAGTGTAGTTTTAATGGCTTGTTTATCTTGTCCCTTCTTTGATAACACAAGACAACCTCTTAGGTTAGCCATTAAAAATGATTAAAATTTATTACTTGAATTTTAATGACAAGCTATGCTTTGATAAATCATTAACAACAATATTAAAGACCTAATTCCTGATTAGGGTAGTCCTTTAAATGAATTTTCAAATTCTAATTGTTATAATTAATTTTCATTAAAGGACTTCGCTTCTAGCGTTGTTAATAATTTATTAAAATCCTAATAACGATTAGGGTAGCACGTGAACCTTATAGTTGATAAGGACTTAATAAAAGTTATTAAACAAATCCTAAAAATTTTGAATTTAAGGATTCAACTAGTTGATAGAATTAATTAGTTGTTAATAAAAGCTGTTTAGTCTATGGCATACATACAAAAATGACAAGCTTCATTCAATGGACCATGATCCAGTCAATGTGCTTGGCTAAGAGTTCTGGGTCAACCCTTGCTAGTCCAAGGGGTAGTGATCCTGGCTTAGTCAATTCCCTGGCTGAGTTCCGCTGGACCGCAATGTCGCGAATCATGATTGTATGACACCCTGGACTATATCTAAGTCAAATACGTTAATGATCTTTTTCAAGATTAGCCGTAGCCCTCCTTGTTTTAGGGGTTAGTAACTATAGGACCCGCGTTATAGTTGTTGAGATACACTCAAGCTGTAACCTGGCAATCTTGTAGAAACCAACTCCTTAAATACATAAGATGAAATCTTGACTAACCCTAACCGTCGTCTCGTACCCCGAGCGCCGGCGTAAGTTAAGTCAACGATGTAGTCTGCCTAGATGTAGTCTAAGACCTGACCCAAACCGACGTGTCGTGCATACACCGAGCTGAGGGGCGAGTCAGGCTAGACATGAAAACAAGGGTCCGACTAGACTAGACATTGTGATTTGGATGAGCACACTCATGATCACGAATGGCTAGGGGCAAAAACCGATTAAGAGAGTCATATCCGATATGATCGATGAAGAGTCATCTTCCGATCGCAGAGTCAATCAACTTGTTGAGCTACACTCAAGGTTGTTTAGACTCAAGGTGATTGGAACTCTTACCCATTAATTTTAATTCGATTAAATCGTTCGTTATTAAGCTTTAAAACGTTCGTAAAATTAGTGGGAGGATATAGATAGATAAAAGCCAATCTACCTATATTTAATATTGAACATATGCTAAAACTAGGGCAAGACAATGTTTACCGAAAGAATCAATTGATAATATTGGAATTAGTTAACTGGTCAATAAGATAATTAATTGAATATCAAGTTAAATTCTAATTGATATAATTAAACTATATTCTCATTGACATTAAATGACCTTCTAAAGAACAGACTTAAGAAATATGATTTCATTAAGTTCTGAGTCCAACAAATAAATTAAAGCTACATGTCACTCGTCTCTATATGAGGTAGCTTGAACATATAGGACATTCAAAGTATGTTTCTCCCTACAACTTGTCGAGCTACCCTCAAGGTTGTATGGACAAACAATTTTGATCCGCAAAGTTCGAGAATTCGATTAAACCGTTTGAATCGAATACGAGTGCATGAGCGATGCAAAACTATGTATCCCAACCGGATCTTGAGACAAGCAACTTCTTGAGTTACACTCAAGATTGCAAAGCTCAAGCGTTTGGATACATAAGTTGCTTGCATAGCTATTTATTTATGTTGATATCTAAATATGATTTAGAAAAGGAAGAAGGCACTTCGGAAAGTCAATTGAGAAAGTTAGTTTAATTTATCATTAGTAGAGGCATAAGTAGGAGGAAATGAAAACGTGACATATTTTAAATGTCACATTTCGGAATAAGTTGTTATACAAAAGACGTTTAACACATTTTGACGAATGTCGTCACATTGCTTCTGAAGTAATGTTTTGTGTTAAGTAATTTGTAAATAACCATATATATATTAAATGTTAATATATAAATACACAAGAATGTAGCAAACTTATATGGTAAAATTAGACTAGGCCGTATCAAGAGATTAAGCTTCACAAGTCACATAAAGAGGGGTCTGACCTCTCGTATTATGAAGTCTACGGACACTTGTGAGTCTTAGCCGCTTAGATACAAAGGCCGAAACCCATCTGTAAGACAGTGGGAGAATGAGTTGTCGAACTCAGTCTCGTACATACTGATGTACCCGAGTCTATTTTTAACAAAATAAGTTATTCGTATATTTTACTAAGACACGTGTTCTTGATGAAACGCAAGTCTGATAAAATAAAGAACGAAGTGACCAAAGTATTTAAACTGATTCGATTAGATCGAATGGTCAAATACTTAGCTAAATAAAATCTTGTGTAATTAAAAGAAAATGTGATTTTCTCTCAGATCAAGTCTGTTAACACATCGGTGTGTTAAAAGGTATGAATCACACTTAATTAGATTTAGTGTGATCCATTGTAAGTGACTCTGAGCTAAGTCCTCCCTCTGGGTTAAGTCCCAAATAGTAATGCCTAGGTTTTGATAAAGTTCTATGAGAACATTATCAATAAGATATTCATTAAATCAAACATGAGGAAGTTGTATATTTACTCGAATTTCGTAAGACGAAAAGTCGAGTTAAGACATCATAACTAATGATGACTTAGTCAACTTTTAGGATGAAATCCGGAGTAGTAACTCCGATTTAAAACTTGATGCAATCAGAATAGGTCTGTGTGCGTAAATAAATTTGAGAATTTAGTTTACGTGCCCAAGGAAAATGTTTTCTCACTTTCTGCAAGAAAATCTTTAAGTTGAAAGATTGGTGCAGAAAAGAAAATAGTGAAGTACAATAATGTTGGATGGGAACGGTTTTCATCCTAATTTCTTTAAAACGGATTATGATGAAACCGGTTTCGCCAACAGATGTGTACAGATCTACTCGGACCAAAGTCGATGTAAACGCTCAAGTTGACCATGAAAATCTGAGCATTCACTTATAAGTTCGTTTTTCTAAATATGATTTAGACGAACCAACTTATATGAATTGGCCAGATAGTTTTCAAGGTCAGTGGGAGCGTATAAATTACATGCGAATCATCAAAGGGATGGAACATACATTTTGACAAAGTAATCAAAAGGTTTGATACTTTATCGAGTATAGATATGAGCCATTTAAAATGACCAGTAACTAATTTAAAATTATTATCGTAAGGAACGATAAACTGGATAAGATCCAAGTAAAATAAAATATTATGGATTCCGACAGACCAAATGAATTATTTGAATAAGATTCAAATGGTTGGTCTGACATGAACATAGAAACCCCTTAAGTCTATAGAGTAGACGGTCTTAGCAGATCCACTCACGAAGGCTCTATCACATGAAGTCGGGAAAACTTATGTGTAAAACGATATTAGATATCGAGATAAATGGGCCTGAGTGCAAGTGGGAGATGTAGGAATATTATGCCCTCGAGGCCATTTATTCCTGTGTGAATAGCACAAACATCTTGTTCGAAATAACAGTAAGCTGTTTGGTAATAATTTATCTAAGTTATATTGTTATGTAATTAACGTTAGATATCAACTTAGGTAAAGTCCTGAGACTTTATGCAAGGTCAAACGTGTATCGAGATGAGTATCTCGATCATGGAGAAACGTTTGACCGTCTGTAGCATAAGTCTGAAATGGTTCATGGTTGTAGATGTTTCGAGACAAGGATATCGAAACATCGGATAGACCATTGTGTCTTAGTCTTCACCGTTTAGCGGTGGCGATGATCTCATGATCGTTTGACTTGGCGAAGTCGAAGACGAGACACAGGTGCTCATTAGAATGAGTTCACTGAACGATCCACTAGAGTTATCATATGGTTATATTGACCAATCTGTCAGTGATAACTCTGAGTGATGATAGGATAGTTGGTCTTTTGACTTGAGGTCATTTTAACGGACCTGTGCGTGAATGGTGCCACTTAGATCAACTGACCTAGCTTCGAGGCAAGGCCTGTCGAAAGGTCTTTTGATTGGGTGTCACTTGAAACGTACGAGGCGAGTAATGACCAAGAGAGGATTCGTCTCTCCCGGTCAATGGGAGTTAGTGTCGTAGAGTTAGTTCGGTCTTTAGTAAAAACTCTGCGCAGAGTATGTTGGAAGATGTCCAACATTAGTTGACTAAAGATCGATAGAAACTAACCGGAGTCAAGTTATTGGGGTTGACAGTTTGACCGTACCCCAGACTTGATCTACACGACACAGCTAAGACGAAAAGACTATAACTACGGAATTCATCACGGAAACAGTCAGGTGGTCCCGACAATACTCATGTCAATGAGTCAACCACATAATGATGATTCCTGAAGCAGGGACGGTAACCACTGCTCGTGGTCACTGCCGTATAGGGCTTCGAGCCCAACCTGTTGTAAGGGTCAGGCTGTAGGGTCTCACACAGAGTGCTAACGCTTCGTCTAGTAATAGGTAGAAATTAGTTAGGGAGAATAATTGCATTTTTGATGCAAGGGATGAAATAATTGCATTTGATGCAATATGATAATTTAAGCTTAGATAGGGACTATTTTGCATTTGATGCAAAAGCGATTAAATGTGTATTAAATTGTTTAATACAATATTTAATAAAATAAACGCAAGGAAAAGTTCACGGGTAAGACGGGAATGTCCCGGTCTAGACCCAGGTTCGAACGGCGTCCAAATCGGACACCGGATGCTCAAGTTAGAGCCAAAACAGACCCAAAGAATAAAGCCCACAACTTAAACTGCATTTGATGCAGAATTAATTGGGGCAGACGTGGGCCCGGCCCAAAGGCCAGGCCACTACAGCCGCAAAGAAAAGGGGGCGCCACGTGGCGCCCCCCGGTTGGCCGCAGCCAGGCGCTTATGCGCCTGGCGGTAACGCGGGCCCGGGCTTTGCCCGGGCCCGGAACAGTGCGTGCCCGTGCTTTTGCACGGGCACGTCAGCACGCGCACAGAGGCGCGTGCAGCGCACGCGCCTCGAGGCGCGTGAGTTGCACGCCGCCTGGCGCAGGCGGGGCCCACAGCTGCCTAGGGCAGCGTGATTCTGCTGGCGGCTGCTGTTTTGCGTTTTGGATGGCTTTGGGCTGATCTTTGGACACTCAATTGGAGGGTCAAACGAACTCCGATTGACGAACGGTTTTTTCCTATGCGTTCACCGTTGAACACCCGTCGTATTGATAGGTTGTATCAATCTTGAAGCTCAACGGTGAGTGAGTTAAAATTCACGGAAGTTTGCACTTTGTGAAGTGCAAACTAACTTGATTTAATTAACTCTAATT
Source organism: Scilla litardierei (assembly GCA_030789695.1). Taxonomy (NCBI): domain Eukaryota; kingdom Viridiplantae; phylum Streptophyta; class Magnoliopsida; order Asparagales; family Asparagaceae; genus Scilla; species Scilla litardierei. Next base: position 139,382,820 of record CM061141.1, read on the forward strand.
TTTAGTCCCACATCGGAAATTGAGTAGAGGGGAGGGGTCAGCCGCCTATATAAATAGGGGTCTGCCCCCTTCCTCTAAACTCGTCCCAAGCTCTAGATCTGAGCGGCTCTCGTAAATGTTGGAGCACGCTCGGATCTAGGCTTAAATTAATATTTCCCTATCTCCCTAAATTTCTGCCTTACTCCTGCGGGCTCTAGCAAAGCCACAAAGGAGTTCGGATTCTGGATCCGAAATCTTAGCGGAGGTTTCACTCGCGTGAAACTTTCTTCGGCGGTTGGTTGGCTCGGCGGCACGGGGATTGATCGCCTCGGGATGTGGAGCGGTTCGAGGAGCGGTTCGGTGAGCGGTTCAAGGAGCGGCTCGGCGTGGGACGGGAGCAGCTCGGAAGACGGCGCGGAACATCTCGCCTGCTCCAGGGCTGAGATTCCGGGTATGTGATTAAAGTAGTTTATTAGCATTAGTTTAATTTAATCGCAGTAGGCTAGATCCTTCTTGGGATGGTCAGACCCATCCCAAGTCGGCATAGATCTTGGCATAGGGTCTTGGACCTTAGGGCCAAGTTAAAATTGTTTTAACTTGCATGTTAATATAGATTAACTGTTTTTCTTCCGCTGTTTTTTTTTTGATTTTCCTGTCTATGTTCCGTCCGACTTAGGACGGGACTAGAAATTTTGTGCCCTAAGGGACCGCCCAATCCCCTACATATACTGCGACCGACTAACTCTAGCCCTAAAAATTTCTGTTTGCCTCTGTTTCGACCTAGTCGGTTCAAGCTCATTGACAGACCGACTAGATCGTAATCTAGTCGGTCAGTGCTTGAACTGTGACCGACTAAGTGCGTTAGGGCAAACACGTCTTTTCGCATTCTCAACCGACTTAAGCCTCTTTTAATCCGACTACTCTTCATTTTAGTCGGTTGTTTTCAAACTCCAACTCGAAAAACTCCCTCTCCCCGTTCGAAACTCTTCATCTTCCCGTCGACTCCGGCCAACTTTCCGGCCATCTCCGCCGTCCGTCGCCGTCGACCACTCCCATAGGTATATCCCCCCCTCCTAGATCTTGTTTTCTTCCCTAGGGTGTGATCTTGATCTAGTTTTCATCTTCTAGGGTTTGAGTTAGGGTTTCGGTTTTTCATTCTTAGGTCTTGTGTGTTGGGATCTAGTGTTTGTGCTTAGTGTCTTTGATCCTATCACGTCGCTTGGTTGTACTCGTTGTGCCGCGATCATGGCACGAACGAGAATCCCGATTACATCTTCTGGGGCATCCCCCATGACCATAGAGACCGGGACCGCTTCGACCCCTCCTAAACGTAGGGCCAAGACCACTCGACCCCCCTCTTCATCTTCAACTCCGTTGAAGAGGAAGAGGACGTCCAAGTCTAAACCTACCGGCCAATCGTCCAAGCCAAAACCTAAACCTAAAAATTTCCGTGCTCCCACCCCTCCCGGTGAGAGTTCGGATAGTGATTCCGAGGATAACTCCGATGAGGAATACACTCCTGAACATCCCGAGAAGGCACCCACTCCACCCCCTCCTCCACTTCCTCCTAAGACCCGTAAGGCTAAGGGTAAAGCTCCAATGCCAGTCGGAGGTGTTGATATATTATTGTGCCACGACGACCCACAGTGTCTAGCTGCGTACAACCGTATAGAGCACTGCCCGCTGCTGTTGGAACATTACGTTCAATTTTCTGATTTCCTTGGCCTTGCTGATCTTCTCTCCTATAGTGGCCTATTGGACTACCTTCGCTTCGACCCTAAGGCAAACCCCTGACCCTATCCTCGCCTGGTCAAGTTATTCTATGCCAATCGTGTCCGGGGCCAGTACGATGAGTCTCACTCTATCGAGACTTCTGTTTTGGGGACTCCTATAGTCCTCACGGCAGAGATCTTGGGGGAACTGATAGGTTGCTCGTCGTGTGGCCTCCTTCCGTCTGACATTTCTGTTGACGATATCTCCACCCTCGATCAGCCTACCCTAGGTGAAATCTCCCCCCATTCATTGGTGTCCCTTCGAAATCATTCAAGCCGAATGCTTGGGTGATTAACCTGATCTTCAAATCCTGCCTTCTTCCCAAGTATGGATCTTCTTCTCTTTCATCTCAGCCGTTTTTGAAATTGATATACGCTCTTTTCATGGGTAGCGAGATTAATTGGGCTCGTATTATACTCGATAAGATGGACTCTTTCGAGTGTATACGCAAGACCACTAAATCTGCGCATATCCCATATCCATGTCTGTTGACTTTGGTTTTCCGTCGATTCGGTGTTCCCCTTCCTCCTGATGATGAGCGTCCCTCGGGTCCTCCTCTGAACGCGACGGCCGTTAAGAAATCTCTTGCGACGCTTCGTCACGTGCAGAGGTCGACCACATCTGCTTCCCAGGCCACTCCCTCAGCTGCTGCAGCCCCCACTCCTTCTGCCACATTAGATGATGTCGTACGCTTACTTCGTCGGCACGAGTCGCGTTTGGCTCGTACCGAGGAGGTCGTCTGCCATATGGCTAGCTTGATGGGCGTCCAGCTTCCTCCTCCTGTCTCTGAGGACGAGTAGATGGACGATGAGGATTTTGACGATCTTGTCACCTCCCTTGCTCGTGGCGATGAGGCCACTGCTGCTGCTGCTACCACATCTGCTCCTGGAGATGGCACCACTTCCGGTGCTCCAGAGACTTCTGCACCAGTAGTTCAGACTTCTGAGGCTGCTGCTGCTCCTGTTGACGACCCTGCTCCTGTCTTGCCTGCTGATACTCCTGTTGAGACCCCAGCCGTTGAGCCCGTCGTCGTTTCCACTCCTGCCCCGACGATCCCGTCTGTTGACACGCCTCTCCTCCCTGCAGAGCCTGAGTCCACTCCGTCGACTGGACCCACGGAGACTGCAGATCCATCCACTCCCTCGTGATCGTCAGTATCGAGGACTCTCCACTGCTCATTGGATGATGCATCTTATTGAGAGTATTTTGGGTTAGGATGGAGTTTGAGGGTTATTTTGATGTATTTTGATTTTTCTGGATGTCGGTGTTGTATTTTGATGTACTTCGGATGATGCTGATGGTTAGATGATGTATGATGTATTTTCCTTTTTGTTGTTGATATCCATGGTATGTTATACTTGATGTCCTCGATGTGAAATCTTTTTGGATGTACTCATGCTGTTTTTATATATATATACATCGATGTTCTCTATGTTTTAATTCGTCGTGCACATTTACTATTCGTTCAACGCATATGAAATGTGAATTCATCGCTCGACGCTTGGAAGCTTGGTTAAATAGATTATATTTCTATGATTGTATAGAATTGTTTTCCATGCACAACTTTAACCAAGAATATTGAATATTGGAGAGTATGTTCCTTTACTCAATAAATGAATTAATATTTGGTATTTTTGATGATTTTAATTTTCGCTTTTAAATGATGGACAATTTTGGCACACCTTGATTTGATTTCAACACTTTTCCCTTGGTGTCAATTAGGTCCATCGTCATTGTCTACGACTCCCGATGTTGGATTCTCCATTTCCTAGTTGTTGTCGTTGTATGCCCCCCATTTTTGGGATAATGCCAAAGGGGGAGAGATAATGATAATAAATAGGTCAAATGAAAATTTAACTCAATTTCTAAGAATCTAATTTGATGTGTTAGATTCAGGGGGAGTTAAGATATATATAAGGATTTTCAAAATCCGATATTTCAAAAATCGATTCTCTTTATTTATCTTACTCGTCTGATTGATGCAATTCATATATATTCATTTTGGAATTAACGTGTCATCAATGCAGGGGGAGTAAGTATTTTTCATTTGAATCATTATTTTTTATTATTATTTATGTTGGTTTGTCATCACCAAAAAGGGGGAGAATGTTGAATATTGGACTCCCCGGATTTGGTTTTGGATGATGAGCAAACATAAATAATTCATGAACTAACAATTTGTGAGCGCAGTATTGGAGATCGTCGCCAAATTCACGAGAACAATCAAAGCGACATCTCAAGACTTCTCAAAGCACGTATTCATTGCCTAAAGCTTCGTTGAAGCTCTTGGACCGTTTTGGAAGTCATGAAGAATTGATCGAAGCTTTCGAAGACCGTTCCTTAAGGTTTTATTTATAGTCTTTTAGCTTTGATCTATAGAATGTTAAGCCTTGAGTATATCTTACGATTCTATCTTCATAACGCTCATATCGTAGCTCTAGGATCTTAGTACAAGTTCATTCTAACTTCCTCGAAGCGTCGCGCTTCGATTCGGACTTGTTTGTGCATGTTAGTTGGTACAAGAAGAAGTACTGACCGACTAGATGGTGATCTAGTCGGTCAGCAACGCTTCTTGGACCGACTAGTTTGCTTCCTTAATTTCTTGCACCTTACTGTTTACAGTTAGTCGGTCTACGTTGACTCACCGACCGACTAGTTTGTGAACTAGTCGGTCAGTGATGCTTCTTTGACCGACTAGTTGTGATTTACTGTACATACTAAATTTCTCCTAAGCTACTGTTTATCGTTAGTCGGTCTAAGAACGTTTGGTGACCGACTAGTTGACAATCTAGTCGGTCAACCTTTGTTCTTGGACCGACAAAGTCAATTTGTATTCAGACTATTTCATTTTGCCTCTTAGTCGGTCTACGTTCACTGATTGACCGACTAGTTGTGAAACTAGTCGGTCAGAATGTCTTCTTGGACCGACTAGATTTCTAGGTCTGAATTTCTATCTCTTCTCAGTTCCTCACTTAGTCGGTCCATGTTGTTTGACTGACCGACTAGTTGATGAACTAGTCGGTCAGTGGTTGTTCTTTGACCGACTAGTTGCCTCAGATTTCTATCCGTTGGGAATTGACCTAACTTGTTTTTATGTGACCCTATAAATACGAACCTAGGTCATTTCTCTCTAGGTTAGAGCTGCCATTAAGAGATCCATTGAGATTAAAAGAGATAGCCATTGTCACTCATTTCCAAAGCTCTCTTCCTCACAAGAAACCCATTCTCTCACTTTCTAGATCTAGAATCCATATTGAGAGAAGCTTGTTCTTGGTGAGCTCTTCAAGCTCTAGCTTGATTCAAGTCTCCAAATCTCTCCTAGGCACCTATTGCTGGTCATTTCCTTGGTGCTAGGTCTTGGTGACTTCATCTTCCTCAAATCCTTCCTTTCACCTATTGGGTAAGAAAAACTCAAGGTATAGGATTTTGTGGTAAGATTGTTTATTTCATTATAAACTTGTTTATATTGCTTATTGATTCTCTCGGTTGTGAGAGAAGGTTGTGATCCCGGGTTGTGGGATTCACTATTGCCATTGCATGTATGATTTGATCTTGTGAAGGTTTTTCACAAGATATTCATAGTGGAAATCTTGGGTTATGGTTTCTAACCTAAGTATCCGGAGGGGATCCGGGTGGTTGGGACGTAGGATCACCGGGAACAAGTCGGGGAGACTTGGGTGGATCCGAACCCAGTAACATCTTTTGTTAGCATTGTTAAATTTGTTTTTGTCATTCAATTTAAGCTTCCGCAAATTGATTTGGTAGTTGTTTGCACTATAATTAGGAATTATACTCCTTGTTATTTTTAAAGTACTATTCACCCCCCCTCTAGTACTTGTGCAGTAGCTTGTAGGGCATTACAAGTTCTCGATCGAGTAGCTCCCGACTTTTAGAGCAAGCTCGATCGGCGACTAAACTATTCTCTCTCTCTCTCTCTCTTCCTATTCTCCGGAGTAGTCCTAGCAAGACTACAAAGGGGGTTTGGATTTGGATCCAGACGTCTAAGACGCGGGTTCTACTCAAGTGAAACTTTCTACCGAGTGTGATCGGCTCGGAGGCGAAAGTCGGTTTGGGCGGATCGGTTTGACGGTGCGAGGCGGCTCAGGCAGATCGAGTCAAGGCGGCTCGGCTACGAGGAGCTTCAGTAGACGGTTCGGTACATCTTGCCTGCTCCAGGGCCAAGATTCTGGGTATGTGGTAAAGTAATTTTTAGTGTAGATTTAATTTTGTCGCTTTAGTATAGATCTTTCTTGTGGTGGTTAGATCCACCCCAAGTTAGCAAGATCGGGCTAGGTTCTAGCTCCCTTAGAGCCTAGCTAAATTGTTTAGCTAGCTTAAAAAGTTTTGTATTTGTTTTTTCCGCTGCGTTTTTAAGCCCATGTGGTCCGTCCGACTTAGGACGGATACAGACCCGAGCTCTAAGGGTCCGCCAAAACCCCCAACAATGGTATCAGAGCCACAGTTATGTGACCGGCGCCCCAGCTGTCTGCGGTGTGGGCGCGGTGTGGGTTTACCGCAAGTGCACGGTTAGTGTAGGGTGCGAGAATATCGAACTCAGGGAGGCGAGGTTGTGCTTGGGTCAGGTAGGACCTAAATCACCCCGAGGGGCGAGCTAGCCCGAATCGGTAAATGGTTGTCACAGGAAGAAATAAAGGGTATGAACAATAAAGAAATAAACCCGGGACTTTGGTTTCCACTCCGACGAGTGGCTCTCGCCGGTACGGCCTACGGGTACGGATAGCGATCAGAATTAGGGTCTAATGGTGAGACGTTGCCTCTGAAAGTTGTACCAGCATCCCATGGGCCCGATATTCCGGTCGGTGCCCAGGATGATACACCGGACTTCCCGGATTCGATCAGTGGGCACTCCCGTGTCCATTAACACTGATCGATCCCGGGAGCACTAAGCCCGCAACAATAACTCCCAACGTCTCATCCTGCCGCTCCCGCGTGCTAGGATTCGACGTCTACGCTATGGGTGTGAGCTATGGCTAGGGAGTCAACCGCCAAGTTTATTCCCCCTTGGCCCAACGGTCAAAGGCGGTCTTTTTCCCGCCGATGACAATGAAACACTCTGCGTAACCGTTAGATTCCTAATCCCTATTGATTTCCTAACCCTATGGACACATCGGGAAGAGCCCCCGAAGGGGTTTCCACCAAAATCCCAAATTTGGGAACTACTCACAAAAATCCATGAAAAAGCGATCTAAATAAAAATTAACCATTGGAATCATAATCGGACGATTGTAATGCGGAAGTAATAGAGTAGATAAGACAATACTAAAATTTGAGAAAGATCTGAAAACTTACAAAAGAGTAACAATTACAGCCGTCACAAAGTGAGAAAACAGTAAAAAACTCGCAGCTCTCCGTTTCTGGAACCCTAGGGGTTCTATTTATAGACTCTCGCATCAACCGATCGGTTGACAAGTCAACCGATCGGTTGACAAGTCAACCGATCGGTTGATCCGTTACAAAATAATAACAGAAAACGGCGAGCTTTCACTCGATCACATGAACCGGTCGGGTGAGTTCTTGAGTGACCGGTTGGATCTTGGAGCCGTCGGGTGAAGCGATCGGTTTGGCACCCGTGTCTTCAGCTCTTCATCTTCAGCTATAGATGAACCGATCGGGTGAGAGTCACCCGATCGGTTGGCATTTTGCTCGAGAAAACAAAGAACAGGCCCCCGCTGAACCGGTCGGGTGACTTCCATGTGAGCTCCGGCTGAGACCGGGTGGTGCACGCGTGCATCACCCGATCGGTTGGAGATGACCAACCGACCGGGTGAGGGGCTGAAAGATGAATTCTTCGACGTTTTACCCCCTGGATCACGTATGACTTCTCCCGTTGCTCCGGGGACTTGGGATATCATCGTTAAACGTCCCCTACGTGGTTAATCTCCTGCAAACATGGATAAACAAATAAAAGTGAAAGAAAACGAGAAAATACAAGAAAACGAATCAAAGACGGCGGAAAAACACGGAGAAACACAAAAGAAAACGTGCGTGAATATATGAAATATAAACGCACGTCAAAATCCCCCAAGCTGAACTCTTCCTCGTCCTCGAGGAAGACGAGTGAGAGTAGGAGCTCGGAAGGGAAAAATAGAGAGGAAGAAAAAAAAGAAAACTCTAAATCCTAGATTGTCCGTCAGGGCCACCAAAATCAAAAACGACACACCAAGCAAGCAAACGCCAAATCACCCCACTAAACCTAGGAAAACGAGTCCAAATAAGTGTCGTGGGCCCACGCGGTGAAGCGCGAGTGAGTGTGGTCGTGTGCTAGCAAATGGTGTCGCTTTCTACAATGTGCTATGAGGCTCGATATACACAAATCCAAGATACGACCCAAATATCGATTCGAATTGAATTAAGCGGCGAATATAAGTTCAAGCATGCACGAGAATAGAGAGAATCGAAACGTATCATGCGTCGGGGACTCCACAACTAGGGTTAAGGAAATCACTCCACTACAGCCTAGATACCAGCTAAAAAGTTCCTAAGCCAAGTGTTTTCGATAACGATGGGGGTTGAGATGATGTGGAGTAGAACACTCGGTGCAAATTCTCGCCTTCCCTTTATTCTCGGTGAGTAGGAAAAAATATTCACACGGTAATTTTTCTTTGGGTTTTGGGTATTTGTATTTTTTTGGCTTTTTGGCTATACAAAATTTTTCTTTTCTTTTCTTTTTGGGTTTTTCTTTTCTTTTCTCTTTTTTTTTGGATTTTTGGGTTTTTGGCTATACACATGTGTACTCTCCCAAGTGGGAGAACGGTACACGATGAGGGGATTTGCACCAAGTAAAACAAAAAAGAAGTCGAAATCTAAACACTCGGGCAAAGGAAACTATTTTCGCTAAATAGAGCATAGGCTAAATGGGTTATCCTAGTCCTTAGTTGTGGAATCCCGACGCATGCGAATTGAAATATACGATATAAATATAGCATGCATATAGTAGAAACAAATACCGCATATTCAAATCGAAGCATGATAATCTACGGGTCATTCCTGGACAGGTATATAAAGTAAAATCACAAAGCAGAAACACACCAAATAGATAGGCACGACACACGACTCACGAGAAAGCTAAGTGGACCCACAATGCGTGAAATGCAAGAGGACTCGAAATCCTAGGGTTAGTGAGTGTGATTATCGATGCAATGCTAGGTGTGTGTGACTTTGTGGCGATTCATCATAGGATTCATCTCTAGGAGAAAGAGCTAAAAAGAAGAAAAGAAAAAATAAAAACACGATGAAAACGACACAAAAAACGAAAAAGAAGGACTCAAACGACGCACACAGTGCGACTCCCCCAAGCTGAAGTTTGCATTGCCCTCAATGCAATATGAGTGAGTACGGGAGGGCAGTGAAAATGGGGGGGGGATACACACTAACACAAAAAGAAATGAAAACGAGGAAAACACATAGATGAAACTGAAAAAGAAAGAAAGATCAAAATCAAAAATCAAACGACACGAAAATAAAAATAAAAATAAAAATAAAACCACACGACACGACACTCAAAAAAATGAAAAGCAAGTACACATACAAAAATGAGAAAAACAAACAAAACACGACAGCACGCCAAAATAGACGTCCCCCAAGCTAGACCAGACAGTGATAGCGAAATGATATGATCAATGAAATCCAGAGATATACAAGGGGTAGTCAAAAACAAAAGAGGTGAAATCAGTAAGCAGGAGAAGGTGAGTCCTCGTCCTCCTCGGAAGATGCTGGGATTGGGTGGTCGGGGGAGGCTGGGGGTGTGCGGAGAAGTGGGGAATGAGGTGGAGGAATAGATGCAGCGGTGGTGTGAACAATGGGAGGAGTGTCGGTGGAGGTGGGTGGTGGTGGTAGGAAGGCGATCAAGGCGATGGTGAGAGGAATAGAAATGGGGGAAGAATATGCGGTGGTGACGGTGGTGGGAGGTGGTGGGAGGGATCTGGAGCACACCGGCAATTTCCTCCGGTGCACGTATGGAGTGACGGAGGAGGAGGGAGGAGGTAGCGTGGGTGCGGTGGAAGTGGTCGGGAGGGGTGAAGTGGATGCCGGGATGGGATTAGAAGAGGGAGGAGAAGAATGTGGTGAAGGGGGTGATGAATGTGGGGATGTGTGGGTGGGTGGAGGGGAAGATCGCTGGGGTGGTGAAGGTGGAGGTGGTGAAGGTGGAGGTGGTCCGTGGATATGAGTGAGAAGGCGAAGAATGGCGGCCACGTTCCTCTCAAGTGCGAGGAAACGTGGGTGAGTAAGAAAGGAGGATGATGATGGGTCCGAGGAAGCAGAGGACATGGCGAGCTCACGAAGGACAGCAACCTCACTATCAAGACCTAGACGGGCAGATACCTGACGGCGACCAAAAGATGTAGACTGACGCGAGGCAGAGGTGGTGCCGTCAGGTAAGGTCGAAGAGGTGCCGACGGCAGTGGTCATGCCGGCACAGGAGACAAGGCCAGAAATGGCCGCAAAGAGGTGCTCAGACGTGATCGGTCCCAGAGCAGAAACAGGACGACTCGGGCCAGCCCCTAAGTCTCCCCCAGACGCAGGGATATCCTGCTCGCCTAAGTGGGTGGCAGGGGACGGTGGTCTGCGTGCGTCTGCGGGAAGGAAATGAAGATTCAACCCCGCTAAGAAGTTGGGATCAGGAGGGAAGGTCCAATCTCCCACAAGAGCAATGGTCATGCGAGCGGGGTTGGGCAGAATGGTGTAAGGGGCTGGGGGTGGCCATAATTGAAGAGGAAGGGGCCATCTGAGAGGGGTCGAATCATGTGGATGTGCCGCAGGACATCAATATCAAGCTGTGAGGGTCCTGCGGCAGCCGGAAGATTATTGGGGATGTGAATATTGAATTGGGCGTGAGAGCAGATGATCGTAATAATGCCCCCATAACAAAACTTACCCTTACCAGCCTGGCTGATCTCGAGTAGCTTGTAAACAAGCCAATCGCCGCTATGGATGGGGACGGTAGGGGCCCTGAAGCTAATTCCATCATCATCCCGGACAAAAGGAAAAGTCATGGCCCAAAGGATAAAAAGGTCAGGGATAGTCACGATGCCGGACTCGTCCCTAGGAAAAAATGCAGATGAAATGATCCTGTGGGCCAAATGAAACACGGGATGAATGATGGAGGAGGCCATGGCCCTTCCTCGGGGATAGTCACGGATCATTGTGAGGCGGAACCAGAATTGATCGACATCAAACTCGGGCGTGTACCCGTAGTGTCGGATGGAATTATCCCCAAGATTTGGGAAACCAAATATATCATTAATCGTGTTCAGATTTGTGGTGACACTCCGGTTACGCACCCGAAATTTAATGATCGACCCGGACTCCCAAACAAGTGTAGAGAGAAATTCGAGGGTGAGTGCCGGGTAAGATACGGCAGATGCATTAAGAAAGGCCAACCATCCTAAGTTAGCGAAAAGAGATTCGACCTCGGTGTAGACACCGAGATCGACAAGTGTTTGTGTGTGCGGGAACTTAGTAGATAGATGCCCTCGAGCATCGAGCCTACGGTAAAAATCCTTGTGCTCCTGGTTCCTAAAGATATACCCATGCGGGCCCAACATTGGGTCCACAGGGGGGATAACAGGCGGGGGAGGGCCAAGTGTAAGTGCTCGTGTACGGGAAGGGGGGCGTGTTTGTTTTCGTCTCTTTCGAGACGGCTCCTCCTCCCGCATAATTCCCTTCCCCTTGTCCTTATCCTTAGCCATGTGTGAGTGTGCGTGTATGAATGAGTGCAAAAAAACAGTGGATGCACACTAGCACAAGCAAACGAGCAAGCACAATCTATAGGGCAAATATATAAATATAAGCTTAGGAGCGAGTGTACCCAAGCGGAATGGCGGAGCTTGCTCGTAGACGTCCCCACACTATTCAACGAGAGTAGCGTGGAGCCGCGACGATCTCTTCCGGCAAGAATTTTCGAAATGGGGTTGTTTGGGGGGAAATTAGGTCAGAAATTTGAAATGGAAGGAGAGAGAGGGTGTAGATGATGGAGGGATTGATGGAGGAGGTGGAGAGAGGGAGTAATACAGTAGTAGAGGACATGGGGGAGTGAGAATCAGTCGTTGGGGAGGAGAGGAAGGCGAAACGACGGCGATTTTGGCGATCGGGCGAGGATGAAAACGAGCGGGTGTCGGGGGGTTTATATAGGGTTTTAAGTCGAACCGATCGGGTGACTTGTCACCCGATCGGTTGACGGTTAGGTCGAAATCCTTGCCGAAGAAATGCTACAGGCGAACCGGTCGGTTGACTTGTCAACCGATCGGTTGGACGCTCCACTCATTTTCCCAAGAACTTAGGGCTGCTCACCCGGTCTCATCAACCGATCGCGCTCGAACTCAACCGATCGGTTGATATTCCCCAAAAATTTCCGAGAGTTCTCCCAGCTCACCCGGTCTGTCATCCGGTCTCTTCATTCCTCAACCGATCGGTTCATTTGGGGACAGATCACGGCATGTATCTGATACATCCCAACCGATCGGGTGAGTTGTCAACCGATCGGTTGGGGCTTTGTTTCCTACAAAAGCCAACAGATTGTCTAAGTCCCTGAACGGATCTTCTCGCGGCTGATTTTATTTATAAAAGTAAATAAAATAAAGTCAAAAATAACGCTAAAAATTGGGGAAAAAGTTTAGAACATGGGTTGCCTCCCATGAAGCGCACTTGTTTAACGTCGTTGGCTCGACGCCCGCAAGAGATGTTCACGGTGGTTGATACGGGTGATGCCCGAAGTTCGGCATTTCTTCTTCATTGGGGCTGAAGGCCTTTGGAGTAGTCAGCGACTGGAGAAATACTTGCTCGACTACCCTCTCCTTGTTCTTGGGATCCGGGGGTTTCTCTTTCGTGTTGGCGCTTCCCGCCATCTTCTTTAGGATCCGGACCTCGTCTTTAGTGAGGTCCATGGGCTCTTTTCCCGTTCTCCTCGTAGGAGGAGCCTTGGGGAACCCGGGAGGGGTCGTTCTTGCTGCACTCGCTTTTCCAGCAGCATCTTTGTTCTTGGGGCCGTCTTGGTCTTCTAAATCCCCCAAGTCATATGGGGGGTTTCTTAAGAGAATCTCCCAGGAGCTCTCTTCAGCGGCCTTTTCTTCTTCTACCTCAAGAAAATTACACCGAGGGTCATCAGGGGGATCGGGGTACTTCATGGACAACCCCAGATCAAACTCAACTTTTTCTCCGCTGACGTTTAAAGAGAGTTTTCCGTTCTTTACATCAATCAAAACGCCAGCCGTGGCCATGAAAGGCCGTCCCAGGATGATGGGGGTGTGTGCGTCTTCAGGCATGTCCATGACTACGAAGTCCACTGGCACATGCACCCCTTTCACATTGACGGGTAGGTCATCTACAATTCCCACCGGATATTTGACCGACCGGTCAGCTAGTTGTAGGGTCATACCGGTGGGCTCCAAATCACCCATTCCTATCCTTGTATACATCGACAAGGGCATCAAACTAACACTCGCTCCGAGATCGACGAGTGCACGATGAATCTTTACTGCCCCGATCGTGCAAGGAATTGAGAAGCTCCCCGGGTCCTTGAGTTTCGGCGGATTTGCCCTCTGGATGAGAGCACTACACTCTGTCATCAATACTACTTTCTCCTTTCTAGACCCTCTAGTCACCAAATCTTTCAGGAATTTCGCATAGGAGGGGATTGTTTCGATTGCTTCTAGGAAGGGGATTTGCAGGCTCAGGTCCTTTACCATGGCGAAGAACTTGCCATATTTCTCATCAATTTTGGCCTGAGCTAACCGTTGTGGAAATGGCACAACGGGTTTGAACACTTTCGGGCTCCCTTCTTCCTTCTTCTTCTTCTCTTCTTCAGAGACTCCCTCCGGAGTCATAAGATCTGATGACGAAGCACCGGCGTCGTTTGATTTTTCGATCGGTCTCTCAACGACCAATGGTGCTTCCGGTTTGCTAGGGGGCACTCTAGTAGGAATTTGTGTCCCGCTTCTCAGAACGATAGCGGACACATTTGCGTGCTCGTGCACGAGTGCCGATGTTTGGGTTGCTCCCCTCAGGTTCACCTCCGGTTGTGGCGGCAATTGGTTTTGTGTCCTTGAAAGATTCGCCACTTGTAACCCCAGCTGGGTTACTTGGTCCGTGAGGGTCCACTGACCCATTTCCAGCTTTTGGTTGATCTTCTCCTGGTTGGTAATATATTGAGTCAAGAGAGACTCAACCGGAGAGACGGCCCTCTGTTGGCCATACTGCTGCTGCTGCTGGAATGGCTGCTGGTTCCTGGGGGCGTAAAATTATTGCTGAGGTTGCTATTGAAATGGTTGCTGCTGAAACGGTTGCTGCTGAACCTGACTCTGCTGTGGCCTAGCCGGCTGATAAGTTTGTTGCTGCGGTTGCTGAGGCGGCGAGGGCTAAAATGGTGGCCGGTAACTGAAGTTTGGGTGGTTCCGGTTGTTTGGAGAGTAGGTCGGGTTGGAATTGGTCCTTGGCGGATACGGCGCATTTCCCGTGGGGTTGTAAAATAGTGTGCTCGCCTGATCCAACGGTGGTGAGATGTCTCCACCGTCGAATTCCCCAAAGAATTAGGACTCTACCATAGAAATTTGCTGTGTACCGGCCCCACCGGCTCCTACCATTAGCGCGGAGATCTGGGTCAAAAGCAAGTCAAACTTGCTTGAAAGTTTTTCGACGTCCTCGACTCTGTGTATACCCCCGGATCTTGGTGTGGCTCTCTCGTCACACCACCGCTCATTGTTGGATGCCATATTTTCCAGAATATGTCCGGCATCTTCCTCGCTCCTAGACATGAAGGAATCCCCAGCCGCGGCGTCCATAGAAGATTTCAGGTCATCCCTCAACCCATTGTAGAACAGATTAATAATCTGCCACTTCGGAAGCTCATGGTGAGGGCATCTTCTTTGCATTTCTTTATATCTCGTCCAAGCTTCATGCAAGGACTCGTGGCTGGCCTGGGAGAAGGAGGAGATCTCACTCCTCAACTTCATGGTCTTCCCCGGAGGAAAGAACTTCGTCAGAAAAGCGTTGGAGAGCTTCTTCTAGGTGTTGAAAGTGTTGGGGTCCTTTCCCCTAAGCCATTGCTTGGCTTTGTCTCGCAAAGAGAAGGGGAACAGCTTCAGATGGATAGCCTCTGTCGTGACACCATTAATCCGTAAGGTGTCACATTTCTCCTAGAAGGAGTCTAGGTGCTCGATCGGGCTCTCCATGGGTGCACCCGCAAACTGGTCCTGCTGGATCCATGTCACTAAAGACGGCTTCAGCTCGAAGCTTTGGGCCGCAATAGCTGGAGAACGGATGGCGGAAGTCGACTCGATGGATGGCATCGAGTACTCCAACAGAGACTTGTGAGGTGGGGTGTTCTCCTCCATGGATTCGGGATCCTCTCTTCTTCGCTTCTCGGCGGCCAAACGCCTAAGGGTGGCGTTAATCTCTGGATCGAGGGGAATCAAGTCGTCAAGACTCCTTGAACTCCTGCGCATGAAAAACAACAAACACCAGTGAAGCGACAAGTGGGAAAGAAACAGATAAAATAAGAAATAAAAATAAGAAAAATAAAAAGAAAAAAGGAGAATGCGAAAATTATTGTGAGGTAGGGACGAGAGCTAGACACGAGGGTTCAAGAGATCCTAAAATAACAAGCACGTTGCCTCCCCGGCAACGGCGCCATAAACTTGACCGGCGCCCCAGCTGTCTGCGGTGTGGGCGCGGTGTCGGTTTACCGCAAGTGCACGGTTAGTGTAGGGTGCGGGAATATCGAACTCAGGGAGGCGAGGTTGTGCTTGGGTCAGGTAGGACCTAAATCACCCCGAGGGGCGAGCTAGCCCGAATCGGTAAATGGTTGTCACGGGAAGAAATAAAGGGTATGAACAATAAAGAAATAAACCCGGGACTTTGGTTTCCACTCCGACGAGTGGCTCTCGCCGGTACGGCCTACGGGTATAGATAGCGGTCGGAATTAGGGTCTAATGGTGAGACGTTGCCTCTGAAAGTGGTACCGGCATCCCATGGGCCCGATATTCCGGTCGGTGCCCAGGATGATACACCGGACTTCCCAGATTCGATCAGTGGGCACTCCCGTGTCCATTAACACTGATCGATCCCGGGAGCACTAAGCCCGCAACGATAACTCCCAACGTCTCATCCTGCCGCTCCCGCGTGCTAGGATTTGACGTCTACGCTATGGGTGTGAGCTATGGCTAGGGAGTCAACCGCCAAGTTTATTCCCCTTTGGCCCAACGGTCAAAGGCGGTCTTTTTCCCGCCGATGACAATGAAACACCCCGCGTAACCGTTAGATTCCTAATCCCTATCGATTTCCTAACCCTATGGACGCATCGGGAAGAGCCCCCGAAGGGGTTTCCACAAAAATCCCAAATTTGGGAACTACTCACAAAAATCCATGAAAAAGCGATCTAAATAAAAATTAACCGTTGGAATCATAATCGGACGATTGTAATGCGGAAGTAATAGAGTAGATAAGACAATACTAAAATTTGAGAAAGATCTGAAAACTTACAAAAGAGTAACAATTACAGCCGTCACAAAGTGAGAAAACAGTAAAAAACTCGCAGCTCTCTGTTTCTGGAACCCTAGGGGTTCTATTTATAGACTCTCGTATCAACCGATCTGTTGACAAGTCAACCGATCGGTTGATCCGTTACAAAATAATAACAGAAAACGGCGAGCTTTCACCCGATCACATGAACCGGTCGGGTGAGTTCTTGAGTGACCGGTTGGATCTTGGAGCCGTCGGGTGAAGCGATCTGTTTGGCGCCAGTGTCTTCAGCTCTTCATCTTCAGCTACAGATGAACCGATCGGGTGAGAGTCACCCGATCGGTTGGCATTTTGCTCGAGAAAACAGAGAACAGGCCCCCGCTGAACCGGTCTGCGAACCGGTCGGGTGACTTCCATGTGAGCTCTGGCTGAGACCGGGTGGTGCACGCGTGCATCACTCGATCGGTTGGAGATGACCAACCGACCGGGTGAGGGGCTGAAAGATGAATTCTTCGACGTTTGACCCCCTGGATCACGCGTGACTTCTCCCGTTGCTCCGGGGACTTGGGATATCATCGTTAAACGTCCCCTACGTGGTCAATCTCCTGCAAACATGGATAAACAAAGAAAAGTGAAAGAAAACGAGAAAATACAAGAAAACGAATCAATGACGGCGGAAAAACACGGATAAACACAAAAGAAAACGTGCGTGAATATATGAAATATAAACGCACGTCATTATGCTTTTGAAATATTTAAGCGATGTCTTTTAAATCTTTAAAATTGCTTAATTTTAAACATACGAACTATTTTACTTTTATGTTAAAATTAGTTTAAAATTGTTTTGTGTTTTAAAAATTGTTTTTGCAAAACGAAATTTTTTTGGTGACAATTTAATTTTATGCGATAAATTTTAAATGGGTCTCTAATGTTTAAATGCTTTATAAAAGTTTTTTATGAGATATAATATTTTTCCGAACATTTAAATGTTTGTGTAACTTTAAGGAATATTTTATTTTGGAAATTTAATTTTCTTAAATTACATAAAGGTTAGAAATTTTTTAAAACTTTATTTGAAAGCTTTTAAATCAATTTCTAATGATTTTAAAAGTGTTTTAAAATTGCTTTAGTGGATATGTAAATTATAGAAAATATTTATTTTCATAAGATGAAAAGGTAAATTATTTTCTTTTAAATTACATATAAGTTTCTAGATTATTTATGCGATATTTTAATCCTAGGAATGATTGATTAAAATTTTAAAGCCTAGGTTTTAAAATTATTTGATAATTTTATGATACCTAGTTCTATGTGATAAAATGTTTTGAAGCTTTAAATTTTGATCTTTAAATTTAATTGTTAAATTTTAAATTTGTGTGTTTCTATTATGTAGATAATTTTAAACTTGCAAATACTCATTATATGTCACTAAATGAAACTTTTATTTATGCAGATAAATTAGTTGTTTCATTTTCTTTTAATGGAAATGTTGAATAATGTATTCATGAACCTTATTAGGTTAGCCATTAAATGATTAAAATTTTATGAGATGAAACTTTAATAAACTAGTGACATGTTATGTTTTATAAACAAAAACAACATCAAAACCTAATATCAGATTAGGGTAGTCCCTTTGATTGTCAATCATTTCATTAAATCGTTTAATTGATGATTTTCATAAAAGACTAATGTTGAAACATGTTGTAATTGTTTTATAAAATCCTAATTAGATTGGGGTAGCACGTTGAACATATGAACCTTATAGTTGATAAGGACTTAATAAAAATTGTTCAACCAATCCATAAAATTTCGAATTTTAGGATTCACTAGTTGATAAGGATTAACTAGTTTTCTTAATTAAAAGCCTTTTAGTTGTTTGGACGAACATAAGATTGATGAAAACTCCTTCAATGGATCATGATGTCGGTCGATGTGCTTGGCTAAGTTTGCTGGACCAACCTAGCTAGACTAGGTACTAAGTGGTCCTGGCTTAGTTAATTTCATGGCCGCGTCTGCTGGACCGCAAGGAGTCGATTCATGACTCTGTAAGTCCATGGACTATACCTAAGTCAAATACGATGCTAATCTTGTTCAAGATAAATCGTAGCCCTCCTTGTTTTAAGGAGTTGGCAACTGTAAGAAACCTGTTACGGTTGTTGAGCTACACTCAACCCGTGACATGTCAATCTTATAGAAACTGATTTCTTGATTTACATCTTGACCTGACTAAAACCGTTGTCTCATCCACTGAGCATCGCATAAGTCTAACCAAGAATGTAGTCTAAGTCCTGACCCAAACCGACATGTCGTGCAAACACCGAGCGGCGGGGCAAGTCAGGCTAGACACGAAAACAAGGGTCCGACTAGGCTAGCCATTGTGATCCGGATGAGCACACTCATGATCACAAATGACTAGGGGTAAAATCGATAGGGAATCATATTTAATATGATTGATGACGATTTCTTCTACCGACTGCAGAGTCGGATAACTTCTTGAGACACACTCAAGGTTGTCAGACTCAGGGTAATCGGATCCTTCTCTCACAAATGTTCTTATATAATAAATTGTTTATTATTATAGATTTAATAAATTTAGTGGGAGAATATAGTTTTATTAAAACCATTAAAACTATACAACGAACATATACTGACTAAAGTATCTATAAAAATGCAGAATGGATTCAGGTCTTAGATATATGGTTGAGAAGAACGTGCTCGATGGAACGAACTACAAAGACTGGCTACATTAAGTTGGTCCTTTCCATAGCCGGGATTGGATATGTACTGTTCGAGGATGCTCCGGAGAAGCCCGATGACGATTCGACCTTCGAGGAAAAGGAAGCCTATAAGCTATACCAGAGGGATGCAGAGAAGGCCAGGTGCCTTACTCTGGCTTCGATGAGTAACGAGCTGTAGAGGAAGCATGAACATATGGATGTTCAAAGTATGCTTCTGAATGCACAAGAGTTATATGGCAAGCGGTCTAGAGCTGGCAAGTTCGAAGCCACCAGCAAGCTCTGGGGCACAAAGATGGAGGCATGGCCTGTATAAGATCATGTTATCAAGATGATCGGGTACATGGAGGACGCCGCCCAGTTAGGATTTGTCCTGGACAATGAGATGTCCGTGGACATTATCCTGAAGTCTTTAACTCCTGAGTTTAAGCCTTTCATCACTGGCTTTATAATGAACAGTCTTGAAACGGATCTTCCTGGTCTCCTCAATATGCTCAGGCAGTTTGAGGAGATTGAGAAGAAGCCGACTGCATTGGTTGTTGGCTCTGCTTCTTCCAACCAGCCGAAAGGCAAGGGTAAGACGAGGCAGGTCCCGCAACCTGCAAAGGAAAAGAAAGGAAAGAAAAAGACTAAAGGGGCCCCGTCAAAATCTGAGTGCTTCCATTTCCATAAGATTGGCCACTGGAAGAGGAACTGTAAGATCTATCTTACAGAGAAGAAGCAGGGGCATACTGATGCCTCTACCTCAGGTACAACAAATTAAATTCATTGAAGCGTAATTATTTCCTATCCAAAGTATGAGATACTGAGACATCTGTGTAATGTATACAGGTGGCTGATATGAAGTGAAGATTGGGAGAAGTGCGGAGGACGGTCGGCAATCTGAGCAATCGTTGCTGCTGGGGCCGTTCAACGACTTCGAGAGACATGATCGAGAAGGATATGATACTAAGTTTTAGTTGAATAAAATGTATCATTCTTCTAAGTGAAAACAATGATTGAGTGTTCTACACTCAAAGTGTATTGGATAAACAAATTACGATTCATCTTAATGAATCCGTTGTTTTAATGAATGTCTCGGAAATTGCGTTTTCTGTTGAAATTAAATTTGATTGAGATTGGCTTAAATTTTCTGTGATTGTGGCTTTCTGAGTTGATTGCGAAAATTCTCGAATGATGATGTGAAGCTTCGGAAAATGTTGTTTTTGGAGCTGACTTAATGTTATAGTCAATCGGTAGTTAAGTATAGGTTACAGGGGCGTATTAATTGTGTGCGATCACAATTATACACATATTAAGATTAATTCTTAATAAACTGCATTTAGTTATTAAAGAGTTAATATTAAATGTGGTTAATGGAAAAAGTACAGTGTAGGACGTTTGATTGAGCGAGTCAATGTCAAGATTCCTTAAAACGATCTTGACTTGACTCATTCGACAAACCGAACCTGACACTAGTACATTCCATCTAAAGCACTTACCAAATGGTTATGTCTTTATATATAAATCTAAATTTGATTAAGATATTATGTTGAAGTATTTAACCAGGTAATTCTTAAAGTAAGTGGGAGCCAGCTCGTATACTTAGTTCCGGTTTTTCGGACTAAGTAAAAAGGATTTCCAACTTATAAATCATCTATAATCAAAATTGTTTTGATTTAATCGTATATATAGAGACTCGGGGTGTCATGTATGTACTTGACAAATTGACACAAGAAAAGTGGAATGAGCTGAGACTGACTTATAGATTATAATGTTAGACCCTACATCTAGGTTGTATTAGCTAATTGTTAGCTATACAAAGACATGAAAAATTGATCCAGATCATTTTTCCAAAGGATCAACCCTGTGTGATCAAGAGATGTATTAGTTAATCCATCAAAAATTCATTGTAGATACTCGTTAGTAAAACCACTCTTAGGTTTGTCATATAAATGTCAAAGTGACTGATATGCTATAACGGTATGAGATACCGAGATAAATAGCCTAAGTGCAAGTGGGAGATGTAGGAGGATATATGCCCATAAGGTAATTTATCCTAAGTATATGTCTTGTTCATACTGTATATGGTACATATTATCCTAAGTATAAAAACGTTCGTATTAATATACTTAGATAATATCCATAGACTTATAGTTAGGTCCTTACATATCTAGATAAGATCTCGATTATGAGTTAGTAAGCGATCGAATAGAAACGTAAGTCTTAAACGGTTCGTGGTCATAGATGTGTCGAGAACTGGATATCGACACATCGTATAGACCACTGTGTCTTAGTCTTACCTTAGGGTAATGATGATCTCATAGTCATTCGACTTGGTGAAGTCGGAGACGAGACACAGGTGCTCATTGGAGAATGAGTTCACTGAACGACCAAATTAGAGTTATTAAATGGTTAACTTTAACTAAACTGTCTTTAATAACTCTAGGGTGATGATAGGTTAGCTGGTCCTTATGACCTGAAGTCATTTGAACGAACCTGTGAGTGAACCATGTAGCGTAGACCTATAATCTAGCTTCGAGGCTAGGCCTGCTGAAAGATCTTAGGTTGAGTTGCACCCGAAGCTCTCGAGGTGAGTAGATGACTAAGACGGGATTCGTCACTTCCGTTAAAGAGAAGTTAGTGTTACAGGCTCAGTACGGTCTTTATGTTAATCCTCGGCCGGGGTACATTGTAAGAAGTACAATGTGTATACAACAAAGACCGCCGTATACTGACCAATGTTGTCTAATAGGGTTGACAGTAAACCATACCCTATGCCAACAGGAACACAGTCTTGCCGAAGGGACTATAGCTAACGGCATTCATCACCGACACAGCCAATGTAAACCCAATGATGCTTTTGTCAAAGGGTCGATCACGTTATGATGATTCTGAAACAAGGACGACAGCTACTACTCGTGGTGATCATCGTCTAGTGGTTCCGATCCCCAACCTGAAGTAAGGTCAGGCTGTAGGGTCTCACACCGAGTAGCGTTCGTGTCTTAGTAATCGGAAGATTTATTGAGAGAGATTCATTTGATGATATCGAATAGTTGATATTCACAAAGCTTGTTGTGAAAATTAGTCGTAATAGCAATAGGGACAAATGTTGCATTTGATGCAAACTATGATTAAACATGTCGTAAATTGGTTACGACAAATTTATTAGGAACAAATATATTGGAAAGGGTTACCTGGATGACGGGATCGTCCCGGTCTAAACACAGGTTCAAACCACGTCCAAATCGGAGCTCAAATGAGCCCAGAAATGCTAAAACAGTTCAAAGCAAGGTGGCTTAGACCCACTGGGCTAACAAGCCCATACCCAGAGGCAAAACGAGCACGGCCCGCTGGCAGCAGCGGGCGCACGCCCGCTGCCCAGCGGGCGAGCGGCCCGCCTCTGTTGCCTTGGGCGGGCGCGCACGCTAAGCTTAGCGGGCGCGCCCGGAACTTAAGTTAATTTTAGGGTTTTTTGAAACCCCTAATGACGGCTACGAAAAGTTGGTTTTTGCCCAACTTTGGGCAATTGTTTGAAGGGTCAAAAGAAGTCGAAATTCGTCGCCGTCGGTTCCTACGCGTTCACCATTCGAAGCCCTTCGGATTGATAGCTTGTTTGGTGTCTAAAATTTAATGAGCGAAGAGAATTAATTAGTTAAAGTTTGCTTTTATGAAAAGCTCACTTAAACTACAAATTAAGATAAATTGGCTTAATTGATTTTTCCTCTCATTTGCAAAAGTCCCACATTGCTCACAACGAAAGAGTGAGTGCCGACTCCCTATATAAATAGGGGTGCACTCTCTTCGTTGAAACACACACCAAGTTCTCGATCGAGTAGCTCCCGACTTTTAGAGCAAGCTCGATCGGCGACTAAACTATTCTCTCTCTCTCTCTCTTCCTATTCTCCGGAGTAGTCCTAGCAAGACTACAAAGGGGGTTTGGAATTGGATCCAGACGTCTAAGACGCGGGTTCTACTCAAGTGAAACTTTCTACCGCGTGTGATCGGCTCAGAGGTGAAAGTCGGTTCGGGCAGATCGGTTCAAGGGTGCGAGGCGGCTCAGGCGGATCGAGTCAAGGCAGCTCGGCTACAAGGAGCTTCAGAAGACGGTGTGGTACATCTTGCCTGCTCCATGGCCAAGATTCCGGGTATGTGGTTAAGTAATTTTTAGTGTAGATTTAATTTTGTCGCTTTAGTATAGATCTTTCTTATGGTGGTCAGATCCACCCCAAGTTAGTAAGATCGGGCTAGGTTCTGGCTCCCTTAGACCCTAGCTAAATTGTTTAGCTAGCTTAAAAAGTTTTGTATTTGTTTTTTCCGCTGTGTTTTTAAGCCCCTGTGGTCCGTCCGACTTAGGACGGATACAGACCCGAGCTCTGAGGGTCCGCCAAAACCCCAATAATAACATGCTTATCTCGGCCTCTCTGATAGAAGCCTCAACCGCCTCTCTCAATGCTGGATCCACCTGATAATCCACACCAGCCATGCATGTAGAAGCAACAAACGAGTTAAGTCAAAGAACGAAAGTCGAACGGTTGGCGGGCAGGATCGAACCAACCTTTCATCCACACGGTCCGACGCAACACGTCGTCAGACCACAGCCACTTTGCTGACCTCATATTCTCTGGTAGACTCGTCAATGTGTCGGTGGCTTCTTTCTTCTCGCTAGTCAGCAGTTTATCCTCGGCGGGGCCCAAGTTAGAGGCACCCCAGCTGGTTCAGAAGCTTACTCTCCTTGGAAGACAACAAACAGAAACTTGTCTTTCCATTTGGGATTAGAGGAGGGAAGGTCGTCGAACAGATTCCTGCCTCGATGGGCCATTATCGTATACCAGCTTGAGGTCTTGAGGGGAGAGATCGAGAAAAAATAACTGAACAGTCTCAGAGACGGTTCAATTCCTTTCATCACATGCAGAGCTATAATGCCCGTTAGTATGCTTATGGCATTCGGCATCAACTGGCAGAGGGGAAATGTTCAGGGTACACAAGAAGTATCGCATGAAGTGGTGCATGGGAAATCAAAGGCCTCGTTGGAAGGCTTTGACGTATACCCCCACTTCCCGGTAGCTGGGACGATGGACCCTCTCGTCCCTCACAGACACCCGGATTTGGTAATCAAGACGGACGTAATTTATCTGAAGCTCGGGGATCTGGTCAGCTCCAACTTTGGGCCTTAGATTCACGAGCAAACTCGGCTCCATAACCCCCTCCTATTCTTCTGCATGACGGTGACCAAGCTCCTCTCAGAGGCAGGGACAGAGGACGAAGCCATTTCATTCGAGGAAAGAAAAATCTAATTCAAAGAGAATGAAGAAGATACCTTCACGTTCTACCACTGGAACCATCCTATATAGGTAGGGCAACAACCGCATGATGAAACACGCGTCGAAGATCCAAAGGCTATGAGCATCTCGGATTTCAAACCGGTAAATCATCCAAAGCGACGAGGCGGGCGTTTTGGTGCCTGAAACTTGAGTGCTATTTTCTCGACTTCCGTGCCCTATTAATGGGATGTAACGTAGCTTGACTTTAACGGGCAGACCCTTTGAGGTCATGCAATGAGGGCCATTGTTGAGTCATTGGAACGACACACGAGATGACTCGACCGATGGATGACTAAGGCCCATGGGGCCCGTAAGAGAAGCCCGATACTGATTCAGTTAAAGCCCATTGGCCAGTCGACCATTGCATTTCCCTCACTCGAACATGGGATTAAAGACGAGCTCGTAATTAGCAGAAACATGGGTAGCATTCACTCCTATTAAAGGGGGAGATCATGGCACCATAATAGGAGACCGTTATCCCCCCAACATCACTAAAGAGACCCGAGAAGTCTATAAATACCGTAAGGGTTCCAATTCTCAAGGTACGAGATCTAACACATAGACTCTACTCTTTCAGCTAATATTTCTTACACAAAAGAGTTTGCGACGACAAAAGTGAGGCGAACCTCTGTGGGTCGATCTCAGCTGCTCCAAGCTCACTCTCATCCTTAAGTTTCCATACTAACTTAAGCATCGTAGAAGATTTGGGTCGGAACCCAGATTCGACCCCTCTAACGTGTCCCTATGGTGTAGATCGACGAGTCTCCATCTTCCGCGAGGGTCATTTTCGAGCTTCCCAACCTTGACCGATCGACATACAAGCTGATCGAGGGTCGATTGAGCACCTCATCATCATCCACCTCCATCACTTGACCCAGGTTCTCCAAACCTAGGGTCCCACTTCTCCTGCTGACGAGGCTTCGAATCAGCACGAAGAGCACATGTCAGCCTGACAACTGTCTCGGTCATTTTTGGCCTGAACAAAACCATATAATGCTTTCTTCAATTTGAAAACATGATTATCCAAACTTTCATGTTAAAATCCAGGTGGTTGTTTTACATAAACTTCTTCCTTAATACCATTTAGAAATGCGCTTTTAACATCCATTTGATATAACTTAATATTCTTAAAACATGCATATGCTAAAAGCATTCTAATAGATTCTAATCGTGCAACTAGTGCATATGTCTTATCGTAATCTATTACTTCTTCTTGATTATATCGTTATGCAACTAATCTAGCCTTATTCCTAACTAATTGCCTAAATTCATCTAATTTATTCTTAAATACACATTTAGTTCCTATACATTTAGTTCCGATAACTGGATTGCTATACACATTTAGTTCATATACACATTTAGTTCCTATACATTTAGTCAACTAATCTACACATTTAGTTCCTATAACTGGATGATTTGAAGTTCTATATACTAATTCGCATACATCATTCCTTTTGAATTGATTAAGTTCTTTCTGCGTTGCTATTATCCATGAACTATCTTTACACGCTTCAATAACATTCTTTGGTTCAATGGGTGATATAAATGCACAATGTGTCATTTGTTCAATTTGTGATTTGCTTCTTACTCTATCAGATATATTTCCAATAACCAAATCATGTGGATGGTTAGGGACTTCAACAAATGCCTTAGAAAGACTTGTATTATCAGAAATTTTTTCAGCATTGGGAATAGTAGAATCATCATTTTCATTTAGCTTAGTATTTTCTAATGAATTAGTAAGTGGTATTGAATCATCTTCATCGATAGATGTGTTATGTGTATAATTTTCATCAAAACTTACATGAAGATATTCTTCAATATATAAATTTCTTTCATTATAGATCCTATATGCTTTACTATGAGTAGCATATCCTACAAAAATACCTTCATCAGATCTAGAATCAAACTTATCTAATGCATCCTTAGTATTAAGAATAAAACATTTATAACCGAAAACTTTAAAATATGATACTTTAGGAATTCGATCATAGAAAAGTACAAAACAATTTTTATTAAGTTGTGGTCTTACCAAAATTCTATTTAATACATAACATGCAGTAGCAATAGTGTCTGTCCAAAAATATT
The DNA here is from genome assembly GCA_030789695.1 of Scilla litardierei. NCBI lineage: Eukaryota > Viridiplantae > Streptophyta > Magnoliopsida > Asparagales > Asparagaceae > Scilla > Scilla litardierei. The sequence continues at coordinate 139,409,173 of CM061141.1, forward strand.
TTGGTAAGTTACTATCGCATAACATGGTTCTAGCACATTTTTGTAAAGTTCTATTTTTTTCCTTTCAACTACACCATTATGTGGTGCGGCTCTAGGAAATGAAAAATTATGAGTTATGCCATGCTTATTACAAAAATTTGTTAATAATTCATTTTCAAATTCTCCACCATGATCACTACGAATAGTAATAATGGATGAAGATTTTAACTTTTGAATTCTTTTACAGAATATTGTAAATTCTTCAAATGCATCATTTTTATGTTTTAAAAATAATACTCAAGTATATCTTGAATAATCATCCACAATTACAAATGCATATTTACTTCCATTTAAAGATTATATTCTAAATGGACCAAATAATCTAAATGTAAAAGTTTAAGTGGTCTTTTTGTAAAAATATTATCTTTTGATTTAAAAGAGGATTTATGCATCTTACCTTGTTGACATGCGTCACAAAATTATGTATGGCTAAAATATATATTAGGTATTCCCGAAACTAACTTATGTTTGGAAATGCGTGCTAAATGTTTCTAGTTAGTGTCTAAAACGTTTATGACACAAACGTGTGTTTTCTGTAGATACTAATAAACAATGATCATTTGAAATTATTTTCATGCATTATATATATAATTCTATTCTCATATATATATATATATATATATATATATATATATATATATATATATATATATATATATATATATATATATATATATATAGTATATACTAAAGAATGGCGGCGGATCAGGACCCTGGCGATCTGCGGCGGGCCAAGAACGGCGTTGGTTTCTCAGTGCGCCATGATGGCTCTAGCAAAGGAGGTAGGTGCTCCACGATAGTGGCAGGTCTTGAAGACCCTGGCGACCTGCTGTGAGATAAGAGCGTTGTCGGTTCAAGGACGGATGATCCAGGGGCCCATGATGGGTCTAGCAGAGGGGTTGGAGGCTACCACTCTGATTCCTTCGCTTCGGGGAAAAGTGAGCATAGGGTTGTTGATAGGCGTGATGGCTCTAGTAGAGGGGATGGAGGCGATACGACTGGAGGTTGGGAGGTCGTTGATCGGCGTAAGAAGAGGGTGATGTTCAACACTCGAGTGGGTGGCACAGGAAATCCCAAAGCGGCTCCGATGCGGAGTGCCAGACCTACGCTCCCTCGAGGGCTTGCCCCACAGCCAAACAGATTGCAGCGACCAAATGCACACCAGGTGTTTGACAAGAAGCCGCATAGGGCAAAATTGGATTTCATGGTGGATGCCAATGGCCCTAAGCAATCTTGGGCGGAAATTTGCTCTAACATCAGGCAATATGATCTGGATACAGGTATGACATTCGTGGCTCCCCATGCCCAGGAGGATGTCACAGTGATGGCTATGGTGGCAAAATTGGCTTTGGCTAGAGGAGCTGAACAGTGGAAATTCACGCTTGTTGGCTATGTGTTGGGGGATGTCCCTTTCTATGGGCAGATGTGTGCCTGGGTTGAGCGACTATGGAAAATTAAGAAAGGCCTGAAAATCTATAGTCGTGAAAATGGGTTCTTTTGTTTTAAATTTGAGGATGAAGGCGAGTGCAAGAGGATTCTGCATGGTGGACCATGGATGTTTGACGGGAGACTAGTTGTGCTTCAGCGCTGGAGTTCAGCTCTCAAGCTAGAGCGAGATATTCTATCATCAGTCCCAGTTTGGATCCAGCTCCACGGAGTCCCACTAGGTATGTGGACTCTTGAAATCTTCAACCCATTGCTTCTGTTATCAGAAAACCTATTTGCTTGGATAAATTGACGGCTAAGAAAGAGTGCCTGTCCTACGCAAGATGTTTAGTTGAAATCCATGCGAAGAATGCTATTCTGCAGAATGTCTTGGTGGGAACTGAAGATGGACCAACGTTATCCATTGCTGTGAAAATCGAGGGCGAGCCCCCAAGATGTTCGAATTGCATTTTCTTCGGCCACTCCAATAATCAGTGTCCTGTTGCGAGCGAGCACCCTTTAATCCAAACTGAGGTAGTAGAGCTACCAGTCCACATTACGGAGGCCTCTCAGGTTATCTCTGCGGGGAGGTGATCAGGCTGATCTTGTAATCTCGGCGGCGGAGGGAGATATGAGACAACATCTTGGTGATAAAGGGGAGGTTGTAGGGGACATGACACCTTTAATTAGGGAAGCCAGGGATCTTGTGACTCCTGTGGATACACGTTCTGTGGGTCTGCATACGGAGGAATTGATCAGAGGGGGAGGAAAATCTCTAGAGGATGCGCCCACACTTTGCAACATACAAATTACGCCTGGGAGCTCCACGCATGGATCAGGGGGCAATGCAGAGCCTGGGAGCTCCATGCATGGGTCAGAGGGAAATTTAACCATAGGACTGGGAGCACCAATCATTGATACACAGCCGAAGAGGGGGGATGGATCACTCAGGCCGCTACCCTCATTACTAGACGACGCATCAGTGGCTAATATTGACAGAGTACCTGAGCTGATTGCCGTAAATAACCCTGAATGAGATGCTGAAATGGCAGAGTCACTCCCTGCTGAGACTATCAAATCCACAAAAAAGAAGACGGACACGATCCCTACGGCCTCTAGGAAAAGCACTCGTCTTCAGGAGAATGGCCTGGGCCGCAAACCAATAGTTGATCAATGACGGTTCTATTTTGGAATACCAGGGGTCTTAATAGATTGGGGCAGAGGAGGGATCTGTGGTACTTTATACATAAACTGAGTTCTACGGCTATAGTGCTGGTCGAGACGAAGCTCAAGTCCCCTTTAAAAATAGAAAAATTTGTGTTTCCTAAAGATTGGCTTTCTTTTAATAATTTTGATTTGGTTACTGGAGGACGTATTATTATGGGGTTAGACCCATCGGTTTGGAGTGTCACACCACTGTCAAGATCGGAGCAACATATCTCAATTACTTGCAACAACGTTGGGGGGTTCTCATGTGTTGTCACCGGAGTATATGGGCGTAACACTATATGAGAGAGGGAAGAGTTATTGAGGAGTCTTGATACTGATTGTAGCCTGATGAGCTATATTCCCTGGTTTGTGGGGGGATTTTAACAGTTTTTATATACTCGTGACAAGGTGGGTGGAAGGAAACTGGAGGATAAAATGGTGCGGGACTTTAATGACTGCGTCAGTATATGCTCGTTTCAGGAGCTGAAGAGTACGTGTGTAACGACTGCTTTTCATGAATCTGGATTTAATATAATATAATATGTGTTTTGGTGGATTTTCTCCTCTTGTGTGGTTTTTGTCTCCGTAGTTTCATTTTCGATCGACTCGTCGTATTTTCTCGCTTCTTCCTTAGGATTGTCGATTTCGAAGTATGTCACTCGTGACGGACTTCATAACGGTCGTATCTAACTATTAGATCAAGCCTAGGAGTCTTAGGAATCGATCCCGGGGCCCCGCGCTCCGTATCGGAACTTTTCTGTGCTCATTAGCCGGTATAAGAAGGGGCACCGACCGACTAGATGACGATCCAGTCGGTCGGCAATCCTTCTTGGACCGACTAGTTAGCTTTCTAAATTTCTCAGGAGTTACTGTTTATCGTTAGTCGGTCTAAGAACGTTGGTTGACCGACTAGGTTGCAAACCAGTCGGTCAGCAATGCTTCTTGAACCGACTAACTCATCATATTATTTTTGTATCAGTTACTGTTTACTCTTAGTTGGTCTAAGAACGTTCATCGACCGACTAGATGCCAAACTAGTCGGTCAGTATTTGTTCATGGACCGACTAACTCTAAAATCCTATTTTCGTTCAGGAGTTACTGTTTGCACTTAGTCGGTCTGCGTTGGTCGACCGACCGACTAGTTGCCAAACTAGTCGGTCAGTGGTTGCTCTTTGACCGACTAACCAGTGTTAAAACCCTAATTTCTGGGCAGCCGCCAGCTCAACCTATTTATACCCAACCCAAACGACTTCTTCTTCTCCAACACGACCCAAAACCCTAAAAATTTCCCCCTTCAGCCCCCATCTTCCTCCAAGCTCCATTTCTCCATTCCAAGCTCTAGAATCATCATCCAATCCAACCATTCACTCCATCCACCTCTCATCTTCCCCAAAATCTCACCCAAACCCATCAAAATCCCCAAATCCCCCAAAACCCTAGTTTTCCCAAACTTCTCCAATCTTTTCCAGATCTGATCCTAGGGTTCCCCGGAGTGTTTCTTCCGTCTCCTCTCGGTAAGAAATCGATCAACCGTTGTTTTCTTAACCTATTTATAATTTTATGAAAACCCTAATTAATTTCAAGTGTTTGGTGCTTGTTTCCCCCATAACAGCGATTTCCCCCTTAGATAGCATCCGTGTGACGAAGTGATCGTCAATCCCCGGTGCTAGGCAAGTGAAACTTGCATCTCTCGATTTGGGCCATGTCTTAGGCCATTTACCTTGCTTTAGCGTAAAAGAGACTAGACGGTGAAAGGATAGCCGTCTAGACGCCTTTGACCTAGCTTGACAACGAAGCTTGGTCCGTCACTTTCATCATGCTTGTATGTCACGTTTACTTTCCTTAACGGTACGCGTATTAACTGTTCATGTCATCCATGCATCCTTAACTGTCATTGCATTTCGCCTGGCATGTTTAATTTAATTAACGGTACGCGAATATGTTCATGTCATTGCATTTCGCCTGTCACGTTTAATTTAAGTAACGGTATGCGAATTATCTGCTCATGTCATTGCATGTTTGAATACTCATCGTGATTGCGTAGCATCGCTACATACTAGTGTTACTTGTTCCGGCTAGGTGCACCCCTACGCCATACTTATCAAATACACTTTCTGGCTCGTGTTCCAGAAGACGAGCTCATCACAGCCTGCGGGCAATAGGGCACTCGTTGAGTGACCCCTTGTACTTGATACTTGAACACAGCCTGCGGGCAATAGGGCACTCGTTGAGTGATCCCTTGTACCTTACTTGTTACTTGACATTACATGTCACCCCTACCACTTGATACTTGCCACGTGTACTCTCCTTTACCTTACTTGTTACCACCGTACTTTACTTGCCATGCACCATGTTTTAATTGCTAGGTTGCTAGTTCACCATTATTCCCGTTTCCTTGCACAAGTCTTTCGACTTGCTGACATGTGCTCCTTTTCTCTTTTGGGTGACACATGTTAGAGCCTGAGCCTGAGTTACTTGTTGAGGACGAGGTGTTTGCTGACGCCGAGCCCGTGCTTGTGTTTGACGGGGAGTACGTGGACACTGGGGACCAGTCCTAGTGTCTTCGTTGTGTTTTACTTTTATTAGACAGTTGTTTTGTTATCGGTGTGTAGCACCTATACTTTGTTATGTCGTTTCTTTGTTGGCCTTGTTCTGGGCCTTTAGACTCTTTTCTTTTAGCCTGGTGGCTTTTCTGGATGTTGGACTTTTGTTGATGTTGGACAATTTGTGAGATGTGGAATTTTATTTCAGTCTCGCCTTGTGTTATTATTGTTATTCTGTTGTGGTTACAGGGACCTGTTCATGTATTGTGGACGCTTATCGGGTTTGGGGCTTCACAGCTCCACTCCCGTGCGGACCTTTTCACGTCTCGCCTCCATTTCAGGGAAGCGGGTCGTGACAGGTTTTAGTGGTGGCCCATGCAGGTCGCTCTGTAACTGCGATTTTTGGAATAGCGATAATAATATTAGAATGTCCAATAAATTAAGTTCGACGTCCGAGTCATAAGCTATGAGTCTAATCTGATTCGTTTTCTGTGTCACTAGATGGCAGGAAGACGATTCACCCGTGGTGGTGGTAGTGGCGCGATCCCTCATGATGAGGAGCCTGAGCGGGAACCCACCAGCGGTGAGATGATGCGGATGATGCTCCAGATGATGCAAGTGCAGCAGGGCGTGCTTCTGTAAGTCCAGAATGCTCCGCTTGCTCAAGCTGCCCGGGCTCTTCCGGATGCCCCTCGCTCTGAGCCAGGAGCGAAGCAATTTCGGGAGCTGGGTCCCGCATATTTTGATGGTTCTGAGGGTCCTCTGGCTGCCGACGAGTGGATAAGGAACATTGAGGATAACTTGGCAATGGCGAAGATTAACCCGGCTGGATGGGTTGATCTGGCTAAGAGGCAGCTGAAGGATAACGCCAGGAATTGGTGGGATGCTGAAGAGAAGATGCTGGTGGAACCGATCGTCTGGGCTACCTTCAAGTCCAGATTCGATGGAGAGTTCTTCCCGAAGGCTGCTCGGCAGGTGATGCTGCAGCGCTTTATAGATCTGAAGCAGGGAAGCTTGTCGGTGGATCAGTACCACCAGGAGTTCACGAGGCTCAGTCGGTTTGCACCTAAGATGGTGCAGGATGCCGATGAGAAAGCTCAGCGATTTCTCCAGGGACTTGCCTTGGAGCTTCAGAGCTTTGTGACCTCTTCTGACTTGGAGACATATCAGAAGGTTCTGATTGCTGTGAGGCGGCAAGAGTTAAATTTGAATCAGAGGAAGGGACATGTTTCCGGAGCTGGGAAGAGGCCTATGGAGTAGGCCAGGGCGGTGGTTAGGCCTGGTTTCAAGCCTAGTCATCCGGTGCATTTCAAGAGGCCAGGAGGGCCTATTCTGAAGACTTGCCATTTCTGTGGCAAGACTAGACACCTCAGGGATCAGTGTAGGAGGTTTCTAGGACAGTGCATTGTCTGCGGAGATCCTGCCCACACCATCCGGGAGTGTCCGAAGTCGCGACAGCCTTGGCGGGCTCCTATTGCAGCACAGCCGTTGCAGCAGCGAGCTCCTGTGCCCGTTGGACATGGAGCGCCTCTTGTTCCACAGAGACAGGCCTTTCGGCAGGCTGTTCCGCCGAGAGGGCAGGCCTTTCTGATGACTGAGGAGGAGAGCATGGCCGTGGATGAAGTTATTGCAGGTAACGCTCATTCTAGCTATTTATCTTCCTTAGTTAGTTTGATTTTTGATTATATTGGTTGCTTGCTCATGATTGTTTGCTAGACTAGGATTTGATTGTAAATTGCTTGTTAGGTGTGGTTTTGGTTTGCACGTTTCCTGCACGAGTCCTCTTTGACTCTGGTGCATCGATGTGCATTTTGGCCCGGAGCTTCGTGGAGAAGCATTCCTTGTCGACGTCCTCTCTTCCTAAGAGTTGGAATATCGTCACAGGGAACGGTGTAGTCTCGGTGCATCGTGGGTGCAATTCTTGCCCGTTGGTGGTTTGTGGACGTGAGCTTTGTACTGATTTCATTGTCCACGACATCATCAACTATGATGCAGTTCTTGGGATGGACTGGCTTGCGAGCTTCTATGCCGCGATCGACTGTCGGAGGAAGAAGGTGGTGTTCGAGATTCCTGGACATCCAGTATTTGAGTTCAGTCGTGGTAGCAGTTCGCTTGGTCCTGTCAAATTTCGGGCCAGGCCGGTGGAGGCTGTGGCTATGCAGATGGAGCTGGATTGGCCAGCTGTGGTGCGTGATTTTGGCGACGTCTTCCCCAAGGAGATGTCTGGTTTGCCGCTTGATCGAGCTTTGGAATTTTCTATCGATCTTGTTCCAGGTGCGCAACCGATTTCGAAGGCGCCGTATCGTATGGCACCTGCTGAGTTGGAAGAGTTGCGAAAGCAGGTTGATGAGCTGTTGCAGAAGGGTTATATTAATCCTAGTGTGTCTCCGTGGAGAGCACCGGTGTTGCTGGTTAAGAAGAAGGATGGTTCGCGTCGCATGTGCGTGGACTATCGGGGATTGAATGCGGTGACCATTAAGAATAAATACCCGTTGCCTCGCATCGATTATATTTTTGATCAGCTTGGAGGTTCGAGGGTGTTTTCCAAATTGGATTTGAGGAGTGGTTACCATCAGTTGAAGGTGAAGAAGGGAGATGTTCCGAAGACAGCGTTCAGGACGAAGTATGGACACTATGAGTTCGTGGTTATGCCTTTCGGCGTAACTAACGCGCCCGCAGTTTTCATGAATCTGATGAACCTGATTTTCTACGACTTTTTGGATAAGTTTGTCGTTATCTTTATTGACGACATTCTGATCTATTCGAAGTCGGAGGAAGAGCATGCCTCGCACTTAAGGACGGTGTTGGAGATTTTGAGGAAGCATCGGTTGTATGCTAAGTTTTCGAAGTGTGAGTTTTGGCTGGATAGAGTTGCTTTTCTCGGGCATGTGGTGACTGGAGATGGTATTTCAGTGGATCCCGAGAAGATTCGGGCCATCAGGGAGTGGCCTGTTCCGTCGTCGACGTCTGAGATTCGGAGTTTCCTTGGACTTGCTGGTTACTATCGGCGATTCATTAAGGACTTTTCTCGTATTGCTAAGCCGATGACCAGGTTGACGCGGAAGGATGTTGCTTTTGTTTGGTCGGGTGATTGTGAGGGTGCTTTTGGTGTTCTGAAGGAGAGGTTGATGACTGCCCCTATTCTTATTGTGCCTGATCGCAGCGGTGGATTTGAGATCTTTTGTGATGCTTCTGGCAAGGGTCTCGGTTGTGTGTTGCATCAGCATGGGCATGTTGTGGCGTATGCGTCTCGTCAGCTTAAGGTTCATGAGAAGAATTATCCGACGCATGATTTGGAGTTGGCTGCCGTTGTGTTTGCTCTTAAGATTTGGAGGCACTTCCTGCTGAGTGAGAAAGTGAAGATTTTCACCGATCACAAAAGCTTGAAGTACATTTTCACTCAGAAGGAGCTCAACATGCGACAGCGTCGATGGTTGGAGCTTATGGCGGATTATGATATTGATTTGCAGTTTCACCCTGGCAAGGTGAATGTGGTTCCGGATGCTTTGAGTAGGCTTCCAGCTGTGATGATTTTGACCTCGCAGTGGAGATTGCAGCAGGATTTTTGCGAGTCTGGTGTGGAGATTGTTCTTCCTGGAGTGGCTTCTTCGTTGATGTACATGCAGGTACAGTCGACGATCGTGGATCGGATTAAGGCTGTCCAGGCTGAGGATCCGAAGCTGGTGAGGATTCCGGAGATGGTGGAAGCCGGTCTGCGGACTGACTTTTTGATTCAAGAGGATGGCTCGCTGAGGTTTGGAGCCAGGTTGTGTGTGCCTGCTGGGGATATCAGAGAGGAGCTGATGGTGGAGGCACACATTTCGCCGTATTCTGTGCATCCTGGTGGCACCAAGATGTACCAGGATCTTCGTCTGAATTATTGGTGGCATGGTATGAAGAGGAGCGTGGCTCGGAGTGTAGCCAAGTGCTTGGTTTGCCAGCAAGTGAAGGCGGAGCATCAGCGTTCGGTCGGGTTGCTACAACCGCTTCCGATTCCGGAGTGGAAGTGGCAACACATCACTATGGATTTCGTGACTGGACTACCTCGGAGTCCGAAGCAGAATGACGCGATTTGGGTGATCGTAGATCGATTGACCAAATCTGCGCACTTTATTCCGTTCCGAGTGGGACAGTCCACTGAGGCGCTAGCGAGGAGATATATGGAGGTAAAATTCTTTTACTCTCCGTTTTTTTATTTCCTTTCCCTAGTTTGGATAGTGATGTAGCGTGAATCGTGCAGGAGGTTGTGCGACTTCATGGAGTCCCCGTGAGTATCGTGTCTGACAGAGACACGAGGTTCACATCTCAGTTCTGGCAGAGTTTACAGAAGAGCTTGGGTACGCGTCTGAGTTTCAGCACGGCGTACCATCCGCAGACGGATGGCCAGTCCGAGAGGACGATTCAGATTTTGGAAGACATGCTGAGGGCGTGCATGTTGGATTTCAAGGGTTCGTGGGAGGACCATCTACATCTGGTAGAGTTTTCCTACAACAACAGCTTCCAGGCGAGTATTGGCATGGCGCCATTCGCCGCTCTTTATGGGAGGAAATGTCGATCGCCATTGAGTTGGGATGACGTTGGTGATCGGGAGTTGTTGGGACCTGAGATGATCGTGGAGGCCGTGGATATCGTCAGGAATATTCGGGAGAGGTTGAGAATTGCTCAGGACCGTTTTAAGCATTGGGCGGATGCTAAACGTCGTCCTTTGGAGTTTCAGCCGGGCGACCATGTGTTCTTGAAGATTTCCCCGAATCGTGGTGTGATTCGTTTTGGGAAGCGTGGGAAGTTGAGCCCGCGATACATTGGACCGTTTGACGTTTTGGAGAGGGTTGGCGAGGTAGCTTATCGCTTGGCCTTGCCGCCATCTTTGGAAGGAGTTCACAATGTTTTCCATGTGTCGCAGCTTCGTCGATACATTAGCGATCCGTCTCATGCGGTGGATTTTTCGGAGATTACCGTTCGCCCCGATATGACGTATGACCAGCATCCAGTGCAGATTCTGGACAGGCGTCAGAAATCGCTTCGGAACAAGATTGTCAATCTTGTGAGGGTGATGTGGCGACACGGTTCACCTGGAGAGTCCTCTTGGGAGAATGAGGATGAGATGCGAGAGCGTTTCCCACTTTTGTTTCCGGACTCGTGAGTTTTTGGAAATTCCGAGGAAGGAATTTTTCTTAAGTTGGGGAGGATGTAACGACTGCTTTTCATGAATCTGGATTTAATATAATATAATATGTGTTTTGGTGGATTTTCTCCTATTGTGTGGTTTTTGTCTCCGTAGTTTCATTTTCGATCGACTCGTCGTATTTTCTCGCTTCTTCCTTAGGATTGTCGATTTCGAAGTATGTCACTCGTGACGGACTTCATAACGGTCGTATCTAACTATTAGATCAAGCCTAGGAGTCTTAGGAATCGATCCCGGGGCCCCGCGCTCCGTATCGGAACTTTTCTGTGCTCATTAGCCGGTATAAGAAGGGGCACCGACCGACTAGATGACGATCCAGTCGGTCGGCAATCCTTCTTGGACCGACTAGTTAGCTTTCTAAATTTCTCAGGAGTTACTGTTTATCGTTAGTCGGTCTAAGAACGTTGGTTGACCGACTAGGTTGCAAACTAGTCGGTCAGCAATGCTTCTTGAACCGACTAACTCATCATATTATTTTTGTATCAGTTACTGTTTACTCTTAGTCGGTCTAAGAACGTTCATCGACTGACTAGATGCCAAACTAGTCGGTCAGTATTTGTTCATGGACCGACTAACTCTAAAATCCTATTTTCGTTCAGGAGTTACTGTTTGCACTTAGTCGGTCTGCGTTGGTCGACCGACCGACTAGTTGCCAAACTAGTCGGTCAGTGGTTGCTCTTTGACCGACTAACCAGTGTTAAAACCCTAATTTCTGGGCAGCCGCCAGCTCAACCTATTTATACCCAACCCAAACGACTTCTTCTTCTCCAACACGACCCAAAACCCTAAAAATTTCCCCCTTCAGCCCCCATCTTCCTCCAAGCTCCATTTCTCCATTCCAAGCCATAGAATCATCATCCAATCCAACCATTCACTCCATCCACCTCTCATCTTCCCCAAAATCTCACCCAAACCCATCAAAATACCCAAATCCCCCAAAACCCTAGTTTTCCCAAACTTCTCCAATCTTTTCCAGATCTGATCCTAGGGTTCCCCGGAGTGTTTCTTCCGTCTCCTCTCGGTAAGAAATCGATCAACCGTTGTTTTCTTAACCTATTTATAATTTTATGAAAACCCTAATTAATTTCAAGTGTTTGGTGCTTGTTTCCCCCATAACAGCGATTTCCCCCGTAGATAGCATCCGTGTGACGAAGTGATCGTCAATCCCCGGTGCTAGGCAAGTGAAACTTGCATCTCTCGATTTGGGCCATGTCTTAGGCCATTTACCTTGCTTTAGCGTAAAAGAGACTAGACGGTGAAAGGATAGCCGTCTAGACGCCTTTGACCTAGCTTGACAACGAAGCTTGGTCCGTCACTTTCATCATGCTTGTATGTCACGTTTACTTTCCTTAACGGTACGCGTATTAACTGTTCATGTCATCCATGCATCCTTAACTGTCATTGCATTTCGCCTGGCATGTTTAATTTAATTAACTGTACGCGAATATGTTCATGTCATTGCATTTCGCCTGTCACGTTTAATTTAAGTAACGGTATGCGAATTATCTGCTCATGTCATTGCATGTTTGAATACTCATCGTGATTGCGTAGCATCGCTACATACTAGTGTTACTTGTTCCGGCTAGGTGCACCCCTACGCCATACTTATCAAATACACTTTCTGGCTCGTGTTCCAGAAGACGAGCTCATCACAGCCTGCGGGCAATAGGGCACTCGTTGAGTGACCCCTTGTACTTGATACTTGAACACAGCCTGCGGGCAATAGGGCACTCGTTGAGTGATCCCTTGTACCTTACTTGTTACTTGACATTACATGTCACCCCTACCACTTGATACTTGCCACGTGTACTCTCCTTTACCTTACTTGTTACCACCGTACTTTACTTGCCATGCACCATGTTTTAATTGCTAGGTTGCTAGTTCACCATTATTCCCGTTTCCTTGCACAAGTCTTTCGACTTGCTGACATGTGCCCCTTTTCTCTTTTGGGTGACACATGTTAGAGCCCGAGCCTGAGTTACTTGTTGAGGACGAGGTGTTTGCTGACGCCGAGCCCGTGCTTGTGTTTGACGGGGAGTACGTGGACACTGGGGACCAGTCCTAGTGTCTTCGTTGTGTTTTACTTTTATTAGACAGTTGTTTTGTTATCGGTGCGTAGCACCTATACTTTGTTATGTCGTTTCTTTGTTGGCCTTATTCTGGGCCTTTAGACTCTTTTCTTTTAGCCTGGTGGCTTTTCTGGATGTTGGACTTTTGTTGATGTTGGACAATTTGTGAGATGTGGAATTTTATTTCAGTCTCGCCTTGTGTTATTATTGTTATTCTATTGTGGTTACAGGGACCTGTTCATGTATTGTGGACGCTTATCGGGTTTGGGGCTTCACAGCTCCACTCCCGTGCGGACCTTTTCACGTCTCGCCTCCATTTCAGGGAAGCGGGTCGTGACAACGTGCAATAGATTAAGTTGGTGTAATAATCGTGTTGGTAATAAGTGGATTTCAGCTCAGCTTGACCGAGTATTTGGCAACCCTGCGTGGATTGATAAACTCCCAGATTCTTATGTAATTTATATGGAATCATCGACAAGTGATCATTCCCCTATGGCAGTTCACCTTCATAATCAGGTACCTACCTACCCCAAGCCTTTCAAAACTTATAACTACTGGTTTTCTTGCCCAGGATATAAGGATATCATCTCTGCCAGTTGGTCTGCCATTGAGGAGGGCACTCCAATGTTTCGGCTTGTGCAAAAATTGCGGAAATTAAAGCCTTCCCTTAGGGCTTGGGCAAACGATTATCAGGCTGATAAAGCAGTTGAGAAGTGCCACACCAAACTTGCTGACTTCCGCAAAAACCTAAACATCAACACAGACCGGGCATTCCAAGAGCAGGAATCACGGCTTGTTAATGAACTCTTCAATGCGCTGAAGCTTGAGGAAGACATGTTCAGGAAAAAAAAGCAGGCAAGAATGGCTTACCCTTGGAGACATGAACACGAAGTTTTTTACAACGCAATGAAAGTAAGAAGAAGCCGCAACAAGCTGAATCACCTTGTGGACTTGAACGGGCAGCAAAATACAGTGAATAGAGACTTGAGGGCGGCGGCACCGGCTTTCTACAAAGATCTATACAACCAGAACTCTTACGGAAGCACTTTTGCGGGGCTAGTTCCAAAGCGTATCTTGACTGCGGATTCTGCCTCTTGGCTTATCAGACGTGTTTCTAGCGAGGAAAACAAGTCTGCAGTTTTCCAAATTGGGCCGGATTAGGCGCCATGCCCTGATGGCTTTAATGGGTTCTTCTATCAGAGGAATTGGGAACTAGTAGGTAATGATGTTATTACTGCAATTAAATCTTTCTTCAAATCGGGATCCCTACTATGGCAGGTGAACCATACCTTCCTAACTCTGGTGCCCAAGAGTTCAAATGCATCAGGCTTGGGTGACTATAGGCTATTTCTTGCTGCAATGTTCTCTATAAATTCATTAGCAAGATTATTTGCAACAGGCTAAAGGCTGTGGTACATGAGTTGATATCTCCTAACCAGGCTGCTTTTCTCAAGTGACGCCTCTTGTCTGATAGTGCACTCATTGCCCATGAGCAGCTCAGAGATTTTAATAATCCTATGGGAAGTAGAGCTTGTTTGAAATTGGATCTTAGAATGGCACTCTAAAGCGTGAATCGGGATTTTATCTTCTATTTCATGCATCAGCTCAGGTTTCCCGACACCTTTATTTCCTGGATCAGAGAGTGCATCACTTCGACCACCTTTTCTGTTATGGTTAATGGGGCTCCCTATAGGCATTTTGGAAGCAACAAAGGGCTCCGACAAGGTGACCCACTTTCACCCTACCTTTTTATTATTATTATGGAGACGTTCTCTGTCTTTGTTGACAAAGCTATCTTTTCCCGAAAAATCCAACATCTTCGGCGGACTGGTTCTATTTCTCACCTTCTGTTTGCCGATGATCTACTTGTCTTTTGCCGGGCAAATAAGCCATCATTCCTAGGCATCAAAAATTTATTACAGGAATTCTACCACTACGGGTCTCCAGGTTAATTTGGACAAGAGCGCAGGATTGTTCAGCAAAGGGGCAAAGCACAAAGACTACCTGGCAGACTTCTTGGGAATTAGAACTGTTTCTTCTATCACAACATATTTGGGATTACCCCTCGCTCTGAAATATCCCACTTCCACAAATTACAAGAGGTTGGTGGATAAATGCAAAAAGAGGATGTCAGGCTGGTCTTCTTCCATGCTTTCTCTATCGGGGAGAATAGAACTTGTCAGGTCTGTAATCCATGGCATGGTGGCATTCTGGATGCAGGTGTTTCACATACCTGGTACTATCCTGAGATCTATCACAATGTTATGCAGAAAATTTATTTTTGGAAATACTAAATCGTGGGCTTGGAATGATTTGTGCAAACCGAAATCAGAAGGTGGGGTGGAGCTTAGGCTATTAGAGGAACTGAACAAGGCTACATGTGTTCGTCAACGCTGGAGGTATCTCTCTTCTGATAGCATCTGGGCTTCCCACATGCGGCTGAAATATGTTCAACCCAGTTGCTTCTTCACGGCTAAGGGGGTTGCAGCTCACTCGGGTGCCTGAAAGCGACTTCTACGATGCAGGTCTTTAACCCATAATTTGATCAAAAGGGAGGTATGTGACAGGAACTCAACCAGATTTTGGGTAGACCCATGGATGGAGGGCGGGCGGCTCTGTGACCATTTCCAGATTCCTCCTGGTGCTGCTAACATGTTGGTTTTGGCCTACTGGGAGGATACGGGCTGGAGCAATGACCATACTCTTGATCCCGTGCGTCACTTGCTGCGCAATGTTACCCTTAAGCCTGGGAATGATGGCTGGAAATGGGTGCCCAGGGATTTCTTCAGTTTCAAACAAGCGTGGGAGGGAGTACGGAATCGGAGCCCATCGTTTTCCCTACACAAGCTGATTTGGTATCCCAATCATGTCCCAAAGTTTTCACTTTCTCTCCTAAGAGCGCTAAGGGGTAAGTTGCTTACCAAGGACAAGTTTGGCTTATGGGGAACAAATTCCTCTTCTTCTTCAACTTGTGTGTTATGCGCAGATAATGTGGACAAGAACGTTGGACATCTATTCTTTGAATGTCACTACACCAAATACTTATTGCACAGGTCCATGCTAAAACTCAAGATCCCTGTACATATATCCCCTTCCCTCTTGAATGTTGGGCATTATATCTTGGCGAATTTTGAGATTAAGGGGATGTTGAGTATGCTTGCTAGAATTTGCCTGGCGGGTCTTATTTGGCATATCTGGAGGGAAAGATATAGACGGATTTTTAAAGGCAAGAGAAGATGTCATACCACCCTATTTGAAGAGTTTTTTTTGACATTAAAGTGGCCATGTATAACAAGGAGCCAACTACAGCAGAAGAGATTGAAGCTTTTGGATACTGGGACATAAATGATGCTGGCTAAGTTTCATTATGTCTAGTCTTATTTTTAGCAGTGTATTTAAGGGTTCTACTTTGGTGGGGGTTCTATTAGTAGGGAGTGATGACGCCTGTGCCATATCCTCACTCTAGTTTTACCACCACCCAGTTAGAATCCATTTGTATGATTTACTGTTGTCACGCCCCGCTTCCCAAAAATATGGAGGCGAAGCGTGAGAAGGTCCGCTCAGACTTGAAGCTACAAAGCTGCAAGTCCGATAAGCGTCTATCAATTTAAAACTGCAGGTCCTTGCAACGCGAACGAAACAAAGATAATAATAATGAAATGAGACAAAAGAATAATATCAGAATATCCATAAATATAAATTCCAACATCACAGAAAAGCCACCAGGCTAAAAGAAAAAAAGACTAAAGGCCCAAACATGGCCAACAAAAGTACAAAGTGCAAAATAACGGTGCTACGCACCAACAACTAACAAAAGGCCTAAAACAAAATAAAGCTCAACAAAGACTCAAAGAATGGTCACCGGTGTCCACCAAAATCCTCCTGTGCAATCATGGACTCAGACTCAACGTCAGCATGGCATCACGTACTCAGCAACGGTCTCTGGCTCAGGGTCTAACATGTGACACCCAAAAGAGCAAGGGGCACATGTCAGCAAGTCTGGAAGACTTGTGCAAGTGAAACTGAAAGTACAAGTAAGAGCAACCTAAAAGTTCTAGCATGATGCAATGACATGGCAGTTAAAGTAATGAGTGCAACAGGTAAAGTAAAGCGAAGTAAGGTACGAGCATGGCATGACATTCACAAGACAAGTACAAGACAAGTAAAGTAAGCACCTCGTGCACAGAGATTCCGTCTTTTGGCTAGAGGGCTGATCAGACCACTCCTAAGCTCAAGCGAACGTTTATCCCTACCCCTCCACGTGTGTCGAGCCAGGGCCTTACCCCCGAACGGTAATGCTCGCTTCTGGAACACGAGCCAGGAAGTGTTTTACCTTGCTGGTCTAGGGGTGCACCTAGCCAGTCAAGGGAGTACAAGTACAAGTATTGTAGCGTGTGCTACCAATGCGACATGTAAGATGCAATGCATGGCAGTTAAAAGTGCGTACAGGTAAGGAAAGTAAACGTGACAGTTTAGTATGCATGAACAACAAGTTTAAGGGTTGGATCTAGCTTCGTTGTCAAGCTAGATCAATTAGGTGACGGATCTAGTTTTGTTGTCAAACTAGATCAAGTAGGCGTCTAGCCAGCTATCATTTCACTGACTAGTCTCTTTTACGCTAGGAACAAGGAAGTGGCCTAAAAACATGGCCCTACACAAGAGTTGGCAAGTTTCACTTGCCTGCAAGCACGACGTCTGAGCACACCGTCCAATGAGTCCAAAAATCACAATTATTCTACGTGCACAAGTCCACCGGCCTAAAGTCCATATTATTAATCTTGATTAGTGAATTTAAAACATTTAAAAATACTTTAAAAATACTGATTTTAGTCTTGATTAGCATGCAATTGGGTTGGGGGTCCTAGGGGTGCAAAACGTTACCTCAACACGACGCGAAAGCTACACCGGCGTCGGGTAGCGACGCCGGGGGTTGGAATAAAGATCGCGCTCCAAGTCCTGATTCCAAAATATATTCCTCGCTGGAAAATTCAGAGCTTCGACCGGGGCGACGGTTCCAGATTCCAAAGCTCGCACGTGCGACGACGGGCTACGACGTGCGACGACGTCGTACGCGACGGATCCTCGAAGAGCAAGCACATAGGTGGGGCCCACAGTAGCCCTAGGGACCTTTGGGGGACCCACAATAACTCTGGAGAACTTGGGGGGGCCCACGGTGGCAAGCGGTGCGACGGATGCGGGGTTGCTACAAGTGGCTCTCGGTCGTACACAGCCGATGCGGGGAGATCCGTCGGTCGTGCGCTGAGAATGCGGGGCTGCGACGTTTTGGGGCGTGCAGCGGCTGCGGGGCGAGCTTGGTGCGAGGGTTCCTATCGGTCAGACCGGTCGGGCGCCTCGGTCAGACGCTTGGGCTGCAGCGGAGCGGGGGTTGCGATGCGGAGCGGTGGAGCGGGCCGGTCAGATCGATTGGTCCTCTCGGTCGGAGCGGGGTGCGAGCATTGCAAAGGAGCGGCGGGCGACTGGGTGCGGAGCGGGCGCTTGAGCTCTCGGTCTGACCGAGAGCTCCCTTCGGTCGGTGCGGAAGAATTGAGCGGAGCGGCTGTGCAGCGATGCGGCCAAGCTTGGTGCGGGGGCGGCCAGCGGTCGGAGCGGGGGAACGGAGCCCGTTCTCTCGGTCGTGCGGCTGCTGAACGTCGCAACGTTGCGACGAATCGTCGCAACGTCCAATTTCAAGTTTGGAAGAGGCTAGGGCTAATTTCTTGCGAAAATAGGTCTTCCTAGGGGTTGTTTATATAGTATAGATGGGTTGACTTGGTCTAGGGCTAAATCTAATAGGATTAGAAGTTTAAAAAGATTTAAAATTCAAATCTAACCAACTCCATCTCACCCAAGGCTTTGACCTGGTCCAAATGATCTGGAAATTGGCTCAAAAATTCTTTAAAACGTTTAAAACTCAAATAAATTTTATTTGGCCGAAATTAATTTAAAAATAAATTATTAAAAATATTATAAACCTTGTTAAAAATCTAAAAGTGGTCAAATAACCTCCAAAAATTATAAAATAAATATCGTGGTGATCGTGGCGACGAATGTGAGCTAACTAAGAAGACGGATCTCAGATTCGACGTCGGACGACGAAACTAAAAATAGAAACGTCTCCCGTCAAGAGTGAGAATCGTCACGTCTCATCGAGTAAGTTTAAATTGTGGAAAAACGACTCGAGAAGTGTCGTTCCAAGATAGTGCCACTATTTAATACTCTCAGAGACGTTCACAACGGCATATCACACGAAAGTGTTCGCAAACGAACAAAGGCTAAAACAAACACGTGCACGGCCAAAAGCACGTGCACGAAAAACGTACAACGAAAAGTGGTCGTTACATCCTCCCCACCTTAGAATAAAGTCCGTCCTCGGACTTTCTAATATAGCTAGTCACTCTAGTAACTACCCCAATCAAGTCATATAATAATTCAACCAGGTATAGTCATTACAAGTGCTTATATATGCACTAAGTAGTCAAACATTTATACTGCCACATATATATATATTCACGTACATCATTCGTTTATACCTATTATAGTCAGTCAATTTCATACATGTATTTCAATCATATATATATAAACATACATCCCTTATATAACTACTACTTTCCTAATCACAAAACAATATTTCATGTACTCATATAAGTATGATCTCACACTTAGCAAATACAATCATTGCTCTACCTATATGTAGCTACCTATGCACAAACATCAAGGGTATAATACCCTCTAATATTCATCCAATACAAAACATCTCAACACATATAGTCACACCATACCACTTATTAAATCAAATTCACCATATATATTATACACTCACCACTTCTACAATTTCATAATATATATAGTCATTCAAATGCATTCCAATATTTCACCATACATTCACATTACGTACGGTCCTATAACTGTATTTTCGACACGCCACATATATCATAGTCATCAAGCCTATAACTAAGCACATACCTACCCGTGCATGGTGCACACCCATACACGCTAACATTTCATTTACATACACCAATCATACCATTATATAACTAGCACACAAACACACCTAGTTTTAGCTAGTACACATACGTTCACACGAGCAAGTCCTTAGTAATTAGCTATACCACAAGACCAACACCTATAACTATATACTGGTGTAGCGACCCACAGTCATGTGCGTAACTCAACCAGGCACAAACACTTCTATTACTATACATACATCAAGCATTGCTATATTCAAACTACAAACATACATTCAATATACTTAGAGTATACTCACTCAAGCTTGAGTGAGACTCAATACACACATCAGAATATTCTATACACGTAACACGGCATTCATACATATACCAATACCACTCCATTATATATATATATATATATATATATATATATATATATATATATATATATATATATATATATATATATGCATCTACCAATACAACCATATACATTCCATAGGTCAATCACACTTAATATTTAGTTAGATAACACCCACATAGTTAAATCAATTTATATACCATAATAATAACATTACCGACATCAACACCCACATATTTATAATACCCTCTCTAGTACAAACATTCACCGTATAGTCACACATAAATAATGTATATATTCACACCATAGCCTACTACCTATAATTAGTATACTAACACATCCACACATACATAATTAAGATGTGCAATAGTCGTGTATACCTCACGGTATGCACGCATGCAACATCCCGAAAAGCAAGCAATACCAATCAAAATTATACTCCTACTACCATATGTATATCACCTATATACTCAGGCATCAAAACATAACTACTTATGTCTAAACACAATGCATACCCACATACGAGCACACGCTCATACGTGCTAATATATATGGGTCACTCAATAGGCCTACTTACTTAACTATACGTACACTTATTATTATCACTACTATCATACACATAGCTTTACCAATCATTTACTTCAACCATTATAAGTATCTCTAACTACATACACAACTTAGATATTTCAACGCTAACTCTAATACACAGGCATCCCTAGTATAGTATAGCTATCCACACAAAAATCTATAACTAATAACACACAACAACTTCATACCATCACGAATAACTCCGAGTATAAATATATATCACTCAATAGGCAACATCAATATACTATGGGAATTCTCATTCAAGCCCACGTACACAACTTAGGTACGTGCACTACGACTACCTCACAAGGTCCAAGGGCCTACTAACAATTAAGGGTTAACACAGACATTGACGGACACTAAAGTCTAAGCGATAAGAGGGAGGTCGAGGTCGAGGGCGTGACGAGGGAAGGATCGATAGGCACGAGTTCAGATAGGACGAATACAAGGAGACGGCTTGGTTAGACGAAACGTAGACTCAATGGTGATGTTTAGGTCGTGGGAAAGGGAGATGTAGTGATGCTTAAATAGGATACAGAAAGGGAAAATCGGGTGAATAGCGTAAGCTAAAATACGTGGATTTTGAAAACTGTCGTTCTTCAAAAGTTGAAATCCCAGTCTGAAAAGAAATATTTGGAGATCGATAAAACGAGTTGTTCAAAATAAATTTGAGTCGAAAATTCATAATAAGGGAAAATGTTTTTAATGGCTTATCGCAAATCATTAGGAAAGGAAAGTAAATCATTCGCACGGTCATTAAAGACGTAATTTTTTTTTTGAAAATATTATACGGCAGTAATTTAATATAATGTTGTCAAAAGTTTTTGAAAGTCAAAGAATGAAATCAAGTAACGGAAGGATTTAAACTCATGTTAAATGCTTTCAAAACTTTTAGGCTATGGAAAATCAATATTGGAACTTCTTTTAGAGAAATCAGGATTTGTCAAAAATAAAACTGGTTACACTAAGCTCTTAGCGTACAAGCACAACGAGCCTGATACGGGCATAAAAATAATTGAGTTTCAATTTGGTTTAGAAATTTTCTAAAAGCGTGTATGGTGAGCGGAAAGAAAATTATAGTAACTTAGCATAAGAATTATCAAGATCGAATAGTAATTCTTTAAAATCAAATCAGGGAGGGTCTAAAGCAGGAAGAGGTTATGAAAATAGTAATTTTGCAAAAATCTGAGGTAGCGAAAACGAGGAGCAAGGACCAACTTGCTGAAAGCTGAAATTCCATGTGTCTTGAAAGTATATGAATGGCATAAATCAGGAGGGAAAATTATAAATCGAATTGGGCAGGGCAAAAGTAAAACTAATATATGAAAGAACGACACATTTACATAAGTATGAAAAAATATAAGCTGGAAAAATATTATAAGCTAGAGTTCAAAATTCCGACAAACGTTTTTTTTTAAAATTAAGTCAATGAAGGAGTATGAAGTATTTTAAAATTTTGAACAAAGTTAAACTTAGTGGAAGGGAAGATTGAAAAATATTTTCAGAAGGTTCAAGATTTGACATGGAGATGTTTGAAAATTGACGACGATCGTCATGAGGCGGTCTCGTGAATCGAGGCAAGGAAAATTGGTCGGAGATCAAAACATTCTAGGAGTCAAATATGGTACTAGACTTAAGGCTTCGCATGGGCCACCAACAAAACCTGTCACGCCCCGCTTCCCAAAAATATGGAGGCGAAGCGTGAGAAGGTCCGCTCAGACTTGAAGCTACAAAACTGCAAGTCCGATAAGCGTCTATCAATTTAAAACTGCAGGTCCTTGCAACGCGAACGAAACAAAGATAATAATAATGAAATGAGACAAAAGAATAATCTCAGAATATCCATAAATATAAATTCCAACATCACAGAAAAGCCACCAGGCTAAAAGAAAAAAAGACTAAAGGCCCAAACATGGCCAACAAAAGTACAAAGTGCAAAATAACGGTGCTACGCACCAACAACTAACAAAAGGCCTAAAACAAAATAAAGCTCAACAAAGACTCAAAGAATGGTCACCGGTGTCCACCAAAATCCTCCTGTGCAATCATGGACTCAGACTCAGCGTCAGCATGGCATCACGTACTCAGCAACGGTCTCTGGCTCAGGGTCTAACATGTGACACCCAAAAGAGCAAGGGGCACATGTCAGCAAGTCTGGAAGACTTGTGCAAGTGAAACTGAAAGTACAAGTAAGAGCAACCTAAAAGTTCTAGCATGATGCAATGACATGGCAGTTAAAGTAATGAGTGCAACAGGTAAAGTAAAGCGAAGTAAGGTACGAGCATGGCATGACATTCACAAGACAAGTACAAGACAAGTAAAGTAAGCACCTCGTGCACAGAGATTCCGTCTTTTGGCTAGAGGGCTGATCAGGCCACTCCTAAGCTCAAGCGAACGTTTATCCCTACCCCTCCACGTGTGTCGAGCCAGGGCCTTACCCCCGAACGGTAATGCTCGCTTCTGGAACACGAGCCAGGAAGTGTTTTACCTTGCTGGTCTAGGGGTGCACCTAGCCAGTCAAGGGAGTACAAGTACAAGTATTGTAGCGTGTGCTACCAATGCGACATGTAAGATGCAATGCATGGCAGTTAAAAGTGCGTACAGGTAAGGAAAGTAAACGTGACAGTTTAGTATGCATGAACAACAAGTTTAAGGGTTGGATCTAGCTTCGTTGTCAAGCAAGATCAATTCGGTGACGGATCTAGTTTCGTTGTCAAACTAGATCAAGTAGGCGTCTAGCCAGCTATCATTTCACTGACTAGTCTCTTTTACGCTAGGAACAAGGAAGTGGCCTAAAAACATGGCCCTACACAAGAGTTGGCAAGTTTCACTTGCCTGCAAGCACGACGTCTGAGCACACCGTCCAATGAGTCCAAAAATCACAATTATTCTACGTGCACAAGTCCACCGGCCTAAAGTCCATATTATTAATCTTGATTAGTGAATTTAAAACATTTAAAAATACTTTAAAAATACTGATTTTAGTCTTGATTAGCATGCAATTGGGTTGGGGGTCCTAGGGGTGCAAAACGTTACCTCAACACGACACGAAAGCTACACCGGCGTCGGGTAGCGACGCCGGGGGTTGGAATAAGAGAACGCGCTCCAAGTCCTGATTCCAATATATATTCCTCGTTGGAAAATTCAGAGCTTCGACCGGGGCGACGGTTCCAGATTCCAAAGCTAGCACGTGCGACGACGGGCTACGACGTGCGACGACGTCGTACGCGACGGATCCTCGAAGAGCAAGCACCTAGGTGGGGCCCACAGTAGCCCTAGGGACCTTTGGGGGACCCACAATAACTCTGGAGAACTTGGGGGGGGCCCACGGTGGCAAGCGGTGCGACGGATGTGGGGTTGCGACAAGTGGCTCTCGGTCGTACACAGCCGATGCGGGAGAGATCCGTCGGTCGTGTGCTGAGAATGCGGGGCTGCGACGTTTTGGGGCGTGCAGCGGCTGCGGGGGTGGCTGGGTGCGAGGGTTCCTATCGGTCAGACCGGTCGGGCGCCTCGGTCAGACGCTTGGGCTGCAGCGGAGCGGGGGTTGCGATGCGGAGCGGTGGAGCGGGCCGGTCAGATCGATTGGTCCTCTCGGTCGGAGCGGGGTGCGAGCATTGCAAAGGAGCGGCGGGCGACTGGGTGCGGAGCGGGCGCTTGAGCTCTCGGTCTGACCGAGAGCTCCCTTCGGTCGGTGCGGAAGAATTGAGCGGAGCGGCTGTTCAGTGATGTGGGCCAAGCTTGGTGCGGGGGCGGCCAGCGGTCGGAGCGGGGGAACGGAGCCCGTTCTCTCGGTCGTGCGGCTGCTGAACGTCGCAATGTTGCGACGAATCGTCGCAACGTCCAATTTCAAGTTTGGAAGAGGCTAGGGCTAATTTCTTGCGAAAATAGGTCTTCTTAGGGGTTGCTTATATAGTATAGATGGGTTGACTTGGTCTAGGGCTAAATCTAATAGGATTAGAAGTTTAAAATAATTTAAAATTTGAAATTAAACTTCTCTAACTCATCCAAGGGTTTGACTTGGTCCAAATGAGCTGGAAATTGGCTCAAAAATTCTTTAAAACGTTTAAAACTTAAATAAATTTTATTTGGCCGAAATTAATTTAAAAATAAATTATTAAAAATATTTTAAAGCTTGTTAAAAATATAAAAGTGGTCAAATAAACTCCAAAAATTATAAAATAAATATCGTGGTGATCGTGGCGACGAATGTGAGCTATCTACGAAGACGGATCTCAATTTCGACGTCGGACGACGAAACTAAAAATAGAAACGTCTCCCGTCAAAAGTGAAAATCGTCACGTCTCATCAAGTAAGTTTAAATTGTGGGAAAACGACTCGAGAATCGTCGTTCCAAATTAGTGCCACTATTTAATGCTCTCAGAGACGTTCACAACGGCATGACACTCAAAAGTGTTTACAATCAAACAAAGCCTAAAACAAACACGTGCACGGCCAAAAGCACGTGCACGAAAAACGTTCAACGAAAAGTGGTCGTTACAACTGTATAATATAAAGCTAACTTTCCTATATATATATATATATATATACTAGTCTATAACCCGTGCCCGAGGGCACGGTTCAATTTAGATATTTCACCCTCAAAATCTTAGTTCCCCCGAAAATGTGGGCACTGTTCATTTTAGATATTCCCCCCCTCAAAATCTTTGTTCCCCTGAAATTGTGTACATGATTCATTTTAGAAACCCCCCCTCAAAATCTTAGTTCCCCAATCAAAGTCTTAGTTCCCCAAAATTTAGGTCACCTCAAGAGATTTAAGTTCTCACATTGTTTAATTACTCGCAAAATTTTTAGTCACTGACAAAAATGTTAGTCCCCCAATATGTAGTTCGTTTCTAAATTTTTTTGTAAAGTTAGTTGCATTTCACCCACATTTTTAGACAAAATATTCTATAAAGATGGGAGCTAAATACATGTTACAGTATTAAGATACATGAACAAACAGAAAAATAGAGATGGACGTAAAAATTAGACATGTCACCACGTTCCCCCCAATCACATCCAACCATGAAAACAATTGAAAGTGGTGAAGTAAAAAAACCAAGCAAGCAACTATTGAAATTTACATGTCTAACATCAAAAAGTAGCACCTTAATAATGTTACACAAAAGTAATGTAGATCCAGTTCTATTAGTATAAGACAAAGATTCTTGTTTAAATATGTGTTCGGGTGCAAGGTGTTTGCGCTTAAAGAAAACTTGCGAGCGGGGTCGGGCTTGAGCTTTTGGAATCGGGTTGGATAGTTCATTTCAACTCCAATTTCACAGTCCGATTCCGATTCAAATTGGATTTTATTTTTGAACTCGAAACCGATTCTGAATCCAAATATTCAGACAATTAGGAATCAGATACGGAACCAGATTTGGAAGCGGAACCGGGTCTTTTGCCCACCTCTACCTAAGAGCACATGTCATTTAAAATATTCTCCCATCAAAATCGTGGATCTCCCAAGTTTAAACAAACACCAATAATTAAAGCACAATAATTATTATTTAACTCCTCCAAATATTTAGCTCTTGTAGAGAATTTAGTTCACCCAAAAAATTTAGAGTTTTCCGCCTAAAATTTTTGCAACCTCTCATTCGACCTATAGATTATTCAAGATTCAATCCCTGTCGACTTTCTATCCACCCTTTTGTCGTAGTGAGCAACCTCATTCAAAAACATCCTTTAATTGTATAATTGAAGATAGTCATAACACATGCCCTTAGGGCACATCACATTCAAAATTTGCACGCACTTAAAAATATTTCCCCATATTAAAAATCCTCCCCCCAATTCAAAATCTTCACTCGGAAAAAAAATTTAATGCGATGTGCAATTTAACAGCGATATAGCATACATACAGATATCTTACTTTAATACGACATGGAGATCTAAATTTTAACAACAATGTAGCACACATATATTACTCAATGGATCCAACTATCCTAATAGCAAGCCCTTACAGATTTAACCAACAAAAATATTAGCAATGACGAAATATATAATCAAATCATGATGGTGAGGATTACAGCTAGAATGATTTAGTATCATCATTGCATTAGAGTGAGTGAATACTAAAGAAATCCAATATAATATTAAGGTAAAAAGAAAGCTAAAGAAACTTCATAACAGAATCATATGATGCATGGACATGGAACAAAGACAACATATACAGAAGCATTATTTCATTTTTAGCATCTTTCGATTATACTTGTTTCGGCATCAGAGCTTCATTCATGCTAATAACCGACAATTAAGTAAAATTCATGTTGTACCAATGAAGAAAGGGGGTAGAAAAAGAATTTCTTATGACCAGAAGCTACAATATCAAAATTGAAGCAATTGAGATCTGTGAATGGAGTTACATCAACTTTGAAGAGAAACTACAAAAATTTCGGATGAAGAAATAGGATGTCTCTCAGCCCTTCAGAGATCTGCAAATTTCTTAATCCTTTCCCTTGCCTTCTTCAGATTATCTTTAAGTAATTGAATGGTAATTTCCCTTGAGAAGAGGATTGCATCCACAGCTTGAACTTGTGAAGTGTTGGGAACATACATCATCAAGGAGGGTGGTTTTCGACCATACACTACCATTCAAAATTTAAAACAAAAGCATCAGCATATTCAAATATACCACTACTTTGTAAACATGTACAATGAATCATTATCATTGTAATTTGTAACTGCATCCTGACATTTTAGACAGTAAAGGCAACATCATTCTCTTTAAACAGCCACATCAAGGTGCACGCATACCAGTAAAGATATATCATAGAATTCAAGCTACAAATTAGTCATTAGCATGCACTTCAGCCAGTAATTCACTGTCAAGATCAGCTACAATCATAAAAACTCACAAAAATTTAGTTATAAAAAATTAAGAAAGGCCGCTGATCAATAATCATTTTGGTCTGATATTTTGAACTAATGAAGAACAACCGTCAAATAATTCTAATTCTCAAAAGGTGTGTAACTCAGACAACATTATCAATATAAACTAAATCAATCTCTTGATATATTTAACTAAATCAACATTATCAATAAAAAATATCAGTTTTCGATTTTTCCAACATCAGAAGGGTAAAAGTTATTTGATACATGAAATAAACGATGAATAAGACAGAGATCTGCGATTTAACATCGATATAGCACACACACACACACATCATTCAATGGATCCAGCTATCCTAACAGCAAGCCCCAATAGATATAGCCAACAGGAATATTGTCGAAATATGTATTTGTTTTTAACTTTGTTTTTCCTTCTTACTTTAGTTCGCTTACAGACTCGAATTAAATCCATTTTGCTGTATTTCAAATAAAATTCAGGGACCTGTCTGGATTTGAGCCTATCGTGGCATTGAATAAAATTAGATAGCATCAAACATGACTGATATAAAAGAGTAGAATACAATGAAATAACTCTTACTACTAATAATTAAATGGGATTTGAAGGGATTTGTTCTGCTATTAAGTGTTGATTACTCACCGTAGTTTTGATGTTTATTTTTTTTGATACAAAGTTTTGATGTTTATTTGAGAAGTCATAAAAGGCTTTTACAATGGCACCATACTTCATTGATTTTAAAGAGCACATATGCCTGCATAACAGAAAAATTTATCTCAATATCTCAGAAGGTACTCTTTGAAGAAATACTATATAACTCCAAACAACACATCCTTAAACAATGGATCAACTCTCAGAGCCACATTGTAATTAATTCCATTAATTGCTTTGGCTACAATATAAAGGTTAAAAATTATCAAAGATATATCAGTTTGTCAAAAAATTCAACCCATTCAAAGATAGATAAATAAACAAACCCAACCCATTTCATTCTCCAATTACATAAAGGTAAACCCAACCCATTTCTTTGATTAGTGTACTGGAATTTTGAATGGTGGGTGAACATCATGTGTGAGCATTGTTAAAATTGGTATGAAATGGTGTCAACAGTCTATTAGTTTATTTTGAACTTATCGCTGATAGGGGTAGGAGGATGTAAAAAAGAGATCTATATCGTTGGTTTCATTTTCTATATGATGCTTACATAAGCTATACTGGTATCATCTTTAATTTCCTTTCCGGCAAAATATTGCTATTAATTTTTCGTAGCCTTTTTACAACATTATCTTACAGCATTATCGAGCAGACAGTCTACAGTCTACCCTACCTGTTAGTAATTGTTAGGATACATCTGAAACTTCTCACAACATCATAGGTATAATTTGCATATATCCATTACACATGTGTTAGCGTCAAATGGCAAGAAGCCTATGGATTATAGTACAGGAGCTATATGCATATAACAAAAAAATTCAGACTGGTCATTTTTTAAAGAGTTCCAATATTTCAGTTAATTTGCATTGACAGAATTAATGTTCATGAATGAAGACTAAAGTAAATTCAATGCTAATTGAGTTTATGCAAAAAGGTAGTTGTGCAAGCCAACAATCTGTGCTGAATGGAAAACTGGAAAATTGAAGAGGTTAAGCGGCAAACCTTTTTTGCAGGTGCAATTTGTGAGCCACCATGTCATCTACCATCTACGTTATTATTTAGCTTTGGTTTCTTCTCCATGAACTTGTCAAGGAAGGCGTCAAGTGAGAGATCACTTGGGGGGTCACCAGTGCAAACTGTGAAGGCGCCGAGAGTAGGATCTAGGCCAGGCCATTGTTGCCACGAATGGTTGCACATGCGAAGCCAAAACTGGTAAGTCCTACTAACTTGCACGATCTGCATTATTTTTAAAATATAAGCAAATTTATCAACCAAAAAAACTGTCAAGTTGCTTGGACGAAAAAGAGTGTATAGTGTATCCAGTTTCTAGTGTCCCTTTATTATGTCTGGTTCTATGTAGGGTGATTTTGAGAATTGAATCCTAAGTGTTGGATCTTTGATCTCAAACTGAAAATCTAAAGTAGATTCCATTCAGAGATTGATGAAACTTGATGCAACCTTAAGCAAACCTAAAGATTGATGCAACTTGATGCAACCTTAAGCAAACTGGATAATTGGCTATAGTGGGAATTGTTTCTTGGACGGAAATGTAGGATACTTGTATATTCTGTTTTAAAGACTGCAAAAACATGAACCTGAGATCTTGTAAGTCATACATTAACAAACATTAACGTGAGTTTATTAAGAAGAAATAATTTATACACGAATGAAGACCAGAAAATAGATTTTGAAGCAAAAAAGAAAAGAAAATTGGAACTTAAAGGACAATCCTCGTTGAAATAGGCTCACAACTAAGGCAAATAAAGAGTGCACCTAAGCGATAGAAACAATCAAACAACAAACTCAACAAAGATTAAAACATGTATTCTTCTGAAGCAAGCCATTATGAATTTTTAAATAAGTATTTGAAAGATATGTTGTTTCTTCCCAGATCCAAGAAGTCAATAAATTGGAAAAGTACCGATGCTAAACCATCTCTGACTTTTGTGAATGATTTAATAGACAGTTTGGAAAAGAGGGCGATATTTTTAAGTTTAAATTAATAGTTTAATAGCATAAACATACACTCCTATTGTTTCAGAGTGTTTTCTCACTACAGAAGCGTTGACCGTGGACTGCCCGGTCAACGTGGTCAAGGAAACGATTTGGGTCCCTTGGGTGCGTCGAGCACGTGCAGACGCGACGCGAATCGGAGATGCAGACGACGTGGAGTACGTCAGCTGGGCCGGGTCTGGATCCTCGGCCTTGAGGGGGCTGAGGGGAAGCCTCGGCCCGGTGTGAGATGCTCGGCCTCAGACGGTCGAACGACGAGGGGAAGCCTCGGCGTCTGGGCTTGATGCACGGCCGAGGCGGAGCTGAGGGGGAGCCTCGGCTCGGATGGATGCGCTCGGCCTCGGTCGGTTAGACGACGAGGGGTAGCCTCGGTCGCCTCGCTTGATGCGCGGCCGGCGTGGAGCGGAGGGGAAGCCTCGGCTCGTGGATCTGACGTCCTCCTGAACAGACGAGAACACTCGTCAGGGAGGCCAGACCTTGGTTCTGGCCAAATCCCCTCCGATGCCTAAGTCAGATGACGATCTGAAAGAGGAGGCTCGGCGGGGACGGTTCGACTCGAGAGGAGATCGGAACGACGTCCTTCGGTGCGAGCGGGGGGAAGGAGATGAGGTGGGGGAACTAGGTCGTTGATGGAGTACCTTAGGTTTTGTTACCTGAGATGCGGTCCCTCATCCAGTCGTCCTTCTAGCCCTTTTATAGGCCTCTTGTCGTGATTGCCCACGATTCACGTCCCTCGTCCGCCCCCAATCGTGCCCCCTCAATCCGCCTCCCCATCATCGCTCCCTGCGCCATCCCAGCACCTCCCCATAACGGCCATTAAGTGGTAGCGGGCCTGGGGGAACGGTTATCGCTGGAGTGGGCGAGTGACTTGCGCGTTATCGGGGCCGGGTCGGATCGATGTTTGAGGGTCCTCCAGGGGGCCTTGTCAGGTGGGCCTGATCTTGCAGATGGGCTTCTGATCGGTAGTCGGGTTTCTAGGCTCGTGTCTTTCGGGCTTCGGCCAAATAGGCGTAACAATTGGCCCCATTGGTCGGGTCGATCGGCCTCGACCGGTTCGGCTCGGTCGATGTGACTTCCGTCGATTTCGACAGGCTCGTCAGTCGATGCCGACTCATTAATTGGGCGTCATCATGAGTTGGTCCGTTCGATACTTTTAAGACGCGGGTTCCGAAGCGCCGTCGGTCTCCTGATGTTACCACGTGTAACTGCGGGTTTATCCCCACCGCTCGCGGGGTCGTCTTTGGTAGAGAAGCCGGGTGAGTTGTGAGCCGCCATCCCGTCATTCTCTTCTTTGTGTTGATCTTGATCCAGCCCGAGCTCTGTCCCATGTCGTCTTCCTTCGCCATTGGTTCGGGTCGGCCGGAGCGTGATGCCACTCCTAACCCGACGGGTAGTCCTCCTTCGACGATTCGTCGGCATGGGGGTGAACTTTCAGGGGTGCCTCCAGAGGTCTTAGCGTGGCCCTCATTGGTCTGTGCCACCACCATCGGGAGTATGCGCTTCGCCTACCTGCTTCCGCCGTACTCGGCTCATGCTCCCGGGTCCGACGAGCGGATCTGCTTTCCCGGTCCGAACGAGGTTGGAGTATACGAGAAGTGCTTTCGCTTCGGGCTCCGTTTCCCTCTCCACCCCTTTATCATCGAGTTCCTTCAAGCTCATAACGTGGGCTTGTGCCAATTCTGCCTCAACGCCATCGGGCTCCTCGTCGGGTTCGTCGTCATCTGCATGCTGAAGGGAGTGGTACCCTCCCTCCGTCTCTTTGCCCAGTTCTACCGCCTGAGTCATCACCAGTCGGGGGCATGGATTTACATCAGTGCCCGGCCGAAGATGAGCCTTATGTTGGGGTTGCCGAGCTCCCTGAAGCGTTGGAAGGGGGAGTTCGTATTTGTCGTGTTCCCGTCGAGTGTTCCTTTCCCGACTCGTTGGGGAGCGATCGGCGCGGTCATCCTTGATCTGGGTGACCCAACTGCCGCCGAGTTGCAGGCGGCGAAGGCCCTGCTGGCGATTCCTTCGAGGGATCGGGTGATCGACGTCCTCTTCAGCAGCCATAATTTGCGCAAGACTGTGTGGCCCTTGGGTAAGTCCTCCGAACGTCCGCCATTTGGGGTTGCTCAGGCTCTTCTCGGCCCCTTACTTCTTCTTTGGGTGTAGGTGGATTCCCTCTCGGTTCTTCTCCCGCCAGCCCTCACGTGCTGGCCTCAGATCCGGACCCGCGTAAGAGGGATCATGTGTTGGAGGTCCGGAAGAAGCAGCGGGCCGTGACCTCAGCTGTTGGCTCCAAAAGGAAGAAAGGGCCATCTCCCTCCGTCCCCTTGTTGGAGTCCTCCAAGAGGGTCCGCGAGGGGGTCGAGGAAGTTGACGTCCTGCCGCCCGCCGATCAGCACCGACCTGCCCCGTTGAGGTTGCCTGGCTGTGGGTTGGCCCTTCGCCTCTCCTGGGCGGTTCTCTCCCTGATGCCTATGATCGGTATCTAGGCGCGTTCCGCTCTGACCCAGGCGAGTTTCCTTCGTCAGGGGAAGGCCTTCTTCGTCCATGCTTCCCGGTGGGGGAGAAGGAATCGGTGTTTTTGAGCCGCGGAGTTGTCGCACGAGTGGCCGAGAACAGTTGCCTCCCTCCTGATCAGGCTGCGCTGGATGGAGTTAGAGGCGACTGCTTGGCCACCTTCGTGATTCAGGCTGGCCAGCAGGTAGAGTGTCTCTGCTTGTTCTTCCTCTAGCTGCTTTCGCCGTCTTACCTTTGTCGCCTTGGTGCAGTTGTCCTCGGTGGGTCTTTCGATGAGGCGCCAGTTTGCGTTGCTTCCTAAGGCCAGGTCCGACGTTGGGCATGATCTTGAGGTCCACGGTGACGAGGAGGAGGCAGGTCAGTTAGATGAGGCGCGGGTCATGTCCTTGGAGACCCGCATAACTGAGCTGTCCTCTGCCCTCGAAGAGGCGGACCGTGAGAGAGCCTTGACTTTGATTGCAAAGTCGAAGGCCGAGGCGCGGGTCGCCGAGCTTTTGGGAGATGCTGACACGTCTGGGGGAGCCGACAAGATCCCCGTCTCCGTTGTTGCCCCCGAGGCCCTGGAGCTCTCCGATCGTCTGGAGGCGGCAGAGGAGCAGGTGAGGGCTCTCCTTGCTCAACTCGGCGAGAGATCCCGGGAGATTGAGGTGGAGAGGGCGGAGCACCAACGCCAGATCGAGACCTTGGAGGCTCGGGTGCGTGGGCTTGAGGAGGTGGATCCGTCCCAGATCGCCCAAGACGCTGTGGAGGAGTATGCCACCTCCTTTGTGGAGTCAGCCGTGGTCGAGGCGTTCGAGAAGGGTTTCGCCCGTTGCCAATCCGAGATCCAGAGGAAGTTCCCGCTCTCGGGAATCAATTTCGAGGATCTCCGGGCGCACCCTGACGGCGAGACGGAGCGTGGGGGTGACCCAAGTGGACAGCCAGCATGTGGCTCCATGGGCGCCCCCAGAGATGTTTGAGGGAGGGGTATGCCCCTCGGCCTCTTCGCACGTCTCTTTGTATATTCTTTTGTTAGGTGCACGCTTAGCAGGCGTCCCGTCGGGCGAGGCTTTCCTTGTCCCGAGTGGGATTCTTGTGAACACAATTATTTGGAAAGGAACAAATTTAAATAAATTTATTTCGTAGAAAACAATACATTTATTGAAAGTACTTGCGTAAGTGTTCCGTGTTCCAGGCGTGAGTGAGAATCCTCCCCTCCATATTGGCTAGACGGTAGGTTGCGGGTCCGAGGACCTCGATGGCCTTGTAGGGTCCCTCCCATTTAGCTGCTAGCTTCCCTTTGCGAGCGATATCCGGGTTGAAGCTTGCTTTCCTGAGGACCAGGTCCCCAAGGTGGAAACTCCTTCCCTTGACACGAGAATTGTAGTATCGGGCCACCTTCTGCTTCTGGCGGATGATGGTGGCTAGGGCTTGCTCCCACCGCTCGCCGAGGAGCTCCAGATCGAGCTCCAGGCCTTGCGAATTCCTGTCTTCGTCGAAGCACTTGAGGCGGAGAGACTCTTCACCCAGTTCGACCGGTACCACTACCTCGGCTCCGTAGGCAAGCATGAAGGGGGTTTCGCCGGTGGCCTCCTTGTGGGTCGTCCAGTATGACCAGAGTATCCCGGGGAGCTCTTCCGGCCAGTTTCCTTCGGCGTCCTTCACTTTCTTTCGGAGGGGCTCTATGATGCATTTGTTGGCTGCTTCCGCCATCCCGTTGGTCTGGGGGTGCGCTACAGAGGCGAAGAGGAGCTTGATCCCCCATTCCGCGCAAAAGTCTTTGAATCCCGCGGAGTCGAACTGTTTCCCATTGTCTGTGACGATGGCCCGTGGAACTCCGAATCTGGAGATGATGGAGTTCCATACGAAGATTTTCGCTTTCTTCCACGTGATGGTGGCCAACGGTTCGGCCTCGATCCACTTGGTAAAGTAGTCCACCGCCACAATCAGATACTTCCGCTGCCCCCGACCCGGCTTAAATGGTCCGAGGATGTCGAGCCCCCATTTCGCAAAGGGGATGGGGCTCACGATAGGGATGAGCTTCGACAGGGGAGTTGAGGTGTGGTTGGCAAACCTCTGACATTCCTGGCACTTTTGGACGTAGTTCGTTGCTTCCTGGACTAGGGTCGGCCAGTAATATCCCTGCCTCAAGATCTTCTGTGCGACCACCTTGCCCCCGTGGTGATTTCCGCAGATCCCTTCGTGAACCTCCCATAGGACATAGTTGTCACTGAAGTCCATGCACATTCGCCACTTTCCGTTGGGTTTTCTGACCATCACCACATTCGATAGCCACTCCGGGTACCGGACCTCCCGTATGAAGCCGGCGTCGAGGAGACGCTCTACCTCCTCGGAGGCCGCCTTCATCTTTTCGCCACCCAGGTTCCGCTTCTTCTGCCTGACCGGCTTGAAGTTGGGGTCGGCGTTGATCTGGTGGATGATCACCTGGGGATCTACGCCGGGCATGTCCTCTAGTGACCAAGCAAAGACGTCAAGGTTCGCCTCCAGGCACTCGACCAGTTGGCTCCTCAGGTCGTGGCTTAGCCCTCTCCCGATTGAGACGAACCTGCCCTCGACGTCCGTGACCGGGATCTGCTCTTGTTCCTCCGCAGGGGTCGGTCTCGGCCCGCTCCTTAAGTCGAGCACGGCCATCTGGTCGACTAGACGATCTTCGGGCCCTTCCTCCTCCAGTTGGTAGCAGGTATTCGGTCTCCCCGCGTCGCCTTCGACCTGCCCCATCCCTCTGGGCGTTCGGAACTTGATAGTCTGATGAAGGGTCGAGAAAACTGTGCCGATGGCGTTGAGAAGGGGTCGGCCGATGATTCCATTGTACTCCGACCCGATCCCCAATACGACGAATTCTACCGCCAGGGTCACCGAGTTTGGTGGGCCTCCGAGTGTTACTGGGAGGTGGATCGTGTCGATGATGGGGGTGGAATGACCCGTGAATACTACCACGGGACCCGAGCGAGGTTGCAAGTCTTCCTTCCGTAGCCCCATCTTCTCCAGGGTTGACATGAAGAGGACGTCGCAGGAGCTACCGATGTCGATGAGCTGCCGCCGTACCATTGTTGTGTCGATGATCACCGACACCACCAAAGCTGCGTCCGATCTGCGCGCTGCTACCGTCGTGCCCGTCCTCCCGACCGATAGGGC
This sequence comes from Scilla litardierei, assembly GCA_030789695.1. Taxonomy (NCBI): domain Eukaryota; kingdom Viridiplantae; phylum Streptophyta; class Magnoliopsida; order Asparagales; family Asparagaceae; genus Scilla; species Scilla litardierei. The sequence continues at coordinate 139,444,693 of CM061141.1, forward strand.
TGGTGAGGGTTTCTTGGTCTTCTCCTCACGGTCCTCCTCGCGCTGGGCCCGGGCCCTCTCTTGCCAACCATGGCGGGCCCTGTCGCCTCGCACCTGGGCCTTGCCCTCCCTTCGCCGTGATGGGTGAAGCCGTGTCATTACAGGTGTGGTTTGTTTTTCGTGGGATAGTTCGTTCCCACAGACGACACCAGATGTTTCAGAGTGTTTTCTCACTATAGAAGCGTTGACCGTGGACTGCCCGGTCAACGTGGTCAAGGGGCCGATTTGGGTCCCTTGGGTGCGTCGAGCATGTGCAGACGTGACGCGAATCGGAGATGCAGACGACGTGGAGCACTTCAGCTGGGCAGGGTCTGGATCCTCGGCCTCGAGGGGGCTGAGGGGAAGCCTCGGCCCGGTGTGAGATGCTCGGCCTCGGACGGTCGGGCGACGAGGGGAAGCCTCGGCGTCTGGGCTTGATGCACGGCCGAGGCGGAGCTGATGGGGAGCCTCGGCTTGGATGGATGTGCTCGGCCTCGGTCGAACGGATGACGAGGGGTAGCCTCGGTCGCCTCGCTTGATGCGCGGCCGGCGTGGAGCGGAGGGGAAGCCTCGGCTCGTGGATCTGACGTCCTCCTGAACAGACGAGAACACTCGTCAGGGAGGCCGGACCTTGGTTCCGGCCAAATCCCCTCCGATGCCTAAGTCAGATGATGATCTGAAAGAGGAGGCTCGGCGGGGATGGTTTGACTCGAGAGGAGATTGGAACGACGTCCTCCGGCGCGAGCGGGGGGAAGGAGATGAGGTGGGGGAACTAGGTCGTTGATGGAGTACCTTAGGTTTTGTTACCTGAGATGCGGTCCCTCATCCAGTCGTCCTTCTAGCCCTTTTATAGGCCTCTCGTCGTCATTGCCCACGATTCACGTCCCTCGTCCGCCCCCAATCGTGCCCCCTCAATCCGCCTCCCCATCGCCGCTCCCTGCGCCATCCCAGCACCTCCCTATAACGGCCATTAAGTGGTAGCGGGCCTGGGGGAACGGTTATCGCTGGAGTGGGCGAGTGACTTGCGCGTTATCGGGGCCGGGTCGGATCGATGTTCGGGGGTCCTCCAGGGGGCCTTGTCGGGCAGGCCTGATCTCGCAGATGGGCTTCTGATCGGTAATCGGGTTTCTGGGCTCGTGTCTTTCGTGCTTCGGCCAAATAGGCGTAACACCTATATTTCTATTCATATTAAGAAAGGTGGTGAAATCAGGTAGCTATGCATATATATATCTCTTTGCACAGGTGCTTATTTTCTTCCATTAGTCAAAACAGAATACATTGCAAAACTACTAAACATGATGATCTAGAATCATTTCAAATATCATGAATAATTTTTTGGTCAATTTGAAAAGCCAGCAATGATTTTAATGTATATATATATACACACACACTAAAATATCTCTATTTATGTTGAGAATGGTTGCAAAATGAAAAAGCAAAATCAATTAGTCATATACACATCTATCATTCTAGAAGTACTTGCACCATCATTCAAAAATCAAAACCGAACAAATTGCAACAACAATTTGTCAAGAATTTACAGATGTAAAGGTCTGTTAAGCCTGCATGTATATAGAGCCATTTTAACTTCTACCAATAAATTATCCACAATGCTAGATGGAAGTGAGATGCCATTTTTTTTAGTTACATGGCCTTTTGAATTGTAAATGAACCAAATGTTACTGCAGCTATTGAGAATGTGTAGTGTTGACACCCTGTTAATGTAAGTTTTGTTAAACTGGGAGTCTTGGCTATGGATTAAAGCCTCTATTACTAAAATTTTGTTCGGCTATGTTCTACAGATGTTATATATCATGACGTTTGAATGTTTTCAAGTGTTATCGTGCTGAACCTCAGTGCCAATAATGTAATCAACTTACATTAAAGTGTAAACTAAATTGGCAAATCCAGGACAATTGGTTTTAGCCACTTGGCAAAAATCAGATAAAATGTAAAGAAAAAACGCATGCACTCTAGAAGCAACATGTTTGACACATAGATTTGGATTTGTCCATGGACCCTATTTTATTCATATTTGTAAAAATATTAAGTGAGTGATTTATTTTCCAAGAAAATTTGTAAAAGAAGAAGATATAAGAGTTTTTATATGAATAAAATGATCATAAGAAGTAGCAACAAGATCAATAATGATAAAATTCCAAGTAAATTTATGTTCATCAGACAGTAATGCAAAAATTATTATGACCCATAATCAAATTTCAGGCATTATGTTATTAAAAAATGGCTTCATCTCAAAATGCATTTCACAAATATTTACCATATTGTTAAAAACTAACATTATGACGTATATCAGATGACTTGTACTTCTAATAGCTCTATGAAAAATTTACTCATGCCCATTTTTAAAAAGAAATTATTATAGTCCAATCCCAAAATAGAATTTTTTTTGCCTGGTAATGCATTATGTCCGAAACTGGTTATGGCATAAGAACTTCAAATACTCACCCGATTAACGGATTGAAGAGGAAACCTCTTCTGTGATAGGATCATGGAATCTTGCATGTCACTTCATGCAACTCTCCACCAACTGTTTAAGTCACTAATTTCTTGATGCATTTGCACCATTTCATTCTTCAGATCATGCACGCTTTCCAACTCATACTACAATGGCAAACTTGTTGCATGTGAACAACAACAATAACTATATTTTTTGAGAATTCACAGTAGAAGTAAGATATTGATATCTTACTTGCAACCTATGATAGGATGATGAGTGTATTAATTATGTTGCGACCTGTGTGTGTAGTGCACTCTACGGTATGATGAAGGTACCAAAGAAGAGTAAAAAACAATCAGAATTGTGGAATTCATAATTTTGTCTCCAGGTAGGCTGCTCTACATACACCGAAAAGTTCACGTCAGTATACTATTGAACTTTTCTTTGTAAAAGTTTCATGATCATTTTATTCATTTCGTCACAGAATTCAAATTTCACTGAAGTTGTAACCATTCTCCTACACACATCAGACAATTTGAAGGTCAAGAATACTATCAATTCTGAAAAGCTGCTAAATGATCATAACCAATTTACCAAACAATTTTTATGTAAATATACCACACATAGCAAGCATAAGAACATATGATAAAGGATGCGCTTAAAAGAATGAGAAAAGAAAATGTTAATACCCTCTAAAAGCCCGCGAATTTCCACATTGTCTGAGAATGTCTCAAAATAGTCATGGTCTTTGCCAGAGCTTCTCCATGACATATAAGAATCACCCCTGATGGTACAACCACAGCATACAATGTCTTGTTGCATGTAAGGTTCAAGCTCCTCTGACACCTCTCTTTTGCTTTGCCAACCATGCACATTTTAAGCACATCTTAATTTTCAAATCAAAGAATCCATCATTAGCATGTAATCTCAAAAACAACTACTGATCATGTGTATAACGCCCCTAACTCCATCATCTCTATAACCATTGGGCAAAACTCCTTATCGTAGGCCCGAGTAATGAAATCCTGCAACTAATAGAGCAAGGGAAGCATGAGAATTTCAATCTTCCAAGTTCTTCAAGAAATTTAATTTTAACTTGCTTTCTCTACATGATATCTGTCTTTTAAAAAAATACTTTGATAAGAAATTAAAGCAGCACGTGAAATAGAAAGGGATTTATCTTCTACAAATTTTAGTTTTCTTAAATATGTTGCAGTTTTATCTTAAAAAAATTAAAAAAGAAAGAAATGCTTTCTAGTGTCAAGCACGTTTAGTATTGACATGTATCTAGAGAAAATTTGCTCCTTTAAGTCCCTACACAAAATACAAATTTTCATCTAATAACATGCATATATAGGCTTTGTGTACCTTTGAATGCAATAATTGGAAGGGCATAGGATGACTGATCTAAGGATTCCGACTTTCTCAGGTTGCTTTCATTTTTTTCCCTGTTAATATGAGTGAAAATAGCAATAGAAAAAAGAGCAGCTAAAACAACACCACAAACAGTTCCCAACACTGTTCCCCCAAGCTATCTTCTCTTGTGATTATTTTGACTTAGTACAGAAGGAAAACCATGTCTGATATCCACACCCAATGATGATAAATGAGATTCTTGCTTCTGTTAACGATTAATGGATAAACTTTGAAGCCAGGTTGAAACAGGTTACCATGGATGGTATAAGCTGTCATCATGGTACTACGGACAAATCCTATGAAACTTTTAATAGAATCAGCTATATGGATCATTTAACACCGGGAAGACATATCTCAAGCGGAGAATAACTTAAAATTATTTTGAAACATAACCATTGAAGTAGTTATTCTGCATATATCTGTAAATAAAATAGTAATCAAAAGTATAAAGATTAAAAGAATTAAATACCTAAAAATATATCATGTATGCTTTGAATATATGAGAAACTTACAGTATTTTGAGCGGAGAACTTACAGTATTCTGCTATGAATTCTTCCATGTAGTGAACATCCCAACACTGGATAGCTATGTCCCAGGTCAGTCACACCCAACTGCTCAACAAAATGAAACGAAAAACAAAATTCAGCCCACGTTTGAAGTCTTGCTGTATGACTCATTGCAAGTTACCTCATTGACAGGAAACTCTACCGTTGTATACCTCCCCCCTTTCACGACAGCTATGAAGCCTTCCTATCATTTTCAGTGAAATCAGTTTCATCGTGTCTCTGAAGGCCGCCGTATTGGATTGGTATGTTCTCTGCTAACATTCATCAAAACAAAATTTGTAGGTCATTTTAGAGAGATTTCGCCATGAAACTGAGTAAAAAGATGCATGCTTCTCAACCGAGGATGTATCAGTGACTCTGGATGGCCTAGCAAATATGAAGTGACTCTGGATGGCCTAGCAAATATGAACATGTTCCTCGTTCGTTGGCTCAGGTTGCAAGATCTTGGCATTCACAAAGGTTGATTGTTTTTCAGAATATTGTAAATCAACTACTCATAATTTTGATGCAATAGAGAAAACTATGTCAAATTGCAGTATCCAATTTGCTATTAGGTTGTTTTCTTGGATAAAAAGATGTACCAGAATAAAATATATTTTGAAGTCTAAAAACCATGTCTTCCCAACAATGCATTAAACACCAACATACATCACTTGGTACACTCTCAGCGATTTCTCCTAGTGTGTTTAAAATAACTAATCAACATATTACCACATTTCATGTTACCGATAGGAAGTATAATTTGTTACCTGAGTTCTTAAAGCACAATGAGTTTGTCGTGAATTACTACCAGGCAGAGTGGCCTTCGAAGCAGACCATCCTTAGCATCTTCTCCATTCATAATGATACCCTCAATATCTGGACGCAAGAGCTCTTGACCTATCAACCACATATTACCCACATCTTATATATCTAAATTTCTATATTGGTATCAAATTTATGTACCTTAATAACATGAACTTCTCTACCTTATTTCTAGCAATCCAGGTTCTTGGGCATATAGGCATACATAGGATGTATACAACCTTCAAAATACAAAAATAATCAACAAAATTTTAAAATAAAACTGCCCAAAAACAGTAGTTACCAAGATACCCATTAATCTCTTAGTTTAATAGGAGTAAGAGCATACAATTGTTGCACTTTCTTGCCTTGGTTTGTTCCACATTGCATAATAACGACTCAAACTGTGCTTGTGGCCATTGGGATCCTGAATAGTCACATTATAAATCCCTGCAAAATAGCTGATGTTAGAAATTCGATTTAAGCAAAATATAAAGAGTGAATCAACTGAGAGCACCTAAATTTCAGAACTTGTGTTCTTTCAGCAAGGCAGGAAATGAGTCATTAACAAATGCTAGATCACCGGTCTTCGTGTATATGTCCCCAGATATGCACTGTGGGAGGACTTGCATTATTCATTGATGTTTGGCTTGCCATCCTGATACCAACATAAACAGATAAATGTAAGTTTATAGAACATATATGATTGCCATTGTGACCTACACCTGCTCATTATAAGTATACGAAAAAAAATCGCAACTTTTCAGAAGATGCGTTCATTGCTGCAAGAACTTGCAAGATCAATAAGAAATGTAAGAACTTGTAAGTAGGATTGTAGAGATTTGCAAACCGTCTGTTTGGCCAAATGAACTAATGAACTTAACCAATGGCCAAAAGCTCTGACTCTAGGATTCAAGATCATCGTCTTCATCATCCTCTTCTGAGATACCCATCTTCAAATAACAACCCTAAAATTTTCAACACCGATAAAAATGAGCAAAATTTCTGCAAGAAATCATCATCCTAACAAAAACCCATTTCAAAAAACCACTAAAACCCTAAATTAAGCAATATTGAAACAAAATTACTTAACACAAACCCAAGATCTCACCTTGCTTCGAAACCCTATTTGTTGGTAAATCGAAGGCCGTTGATCGGAAAGGTTGCCGCGATCTAAGGAGTTGATCAGAAAGTTTAAGAGGAGAGGGGAGGGGAGCGCAAGAGGGGGGGCGGGCTGTCGCGAGTCGGAGGGAGCCTGCTCTAGGGTTTTTATGGGTTCGTGAGAGAATGGAGACGGAGGCTGGGGACGTTGATGAGATTGGAGAGGGAGGCGCGTGATCAACGGAGCGCTGGGAGCGTTGTGAGGTTGGAGGGTTTCTCGAGTTGGGGATGAAGAGGGAGAGGAAGGACCGCGAGATTGGGGCTGAAGCCCGTGACTGGGAGTACGTGATGAGAGGGCCCGAATTTTTGAAAAGTCCCCCTAAAATAATTTTAAAGAACCTAATTAATGGTTTCCCCCCAAAATTCAAACATCATCCCAATTTCTCCTATCCAATATCTCTTATCCATAAACTCATATAACATCCCTCATTTTTACCCTACTATTCAACCCCTTATCCAATTTCTCTTATCCAATATCTCTTATCTAAAAACTCATCATAACATCCCTCATTTTTATAACCCAAATACAATTCAAACCCTTATCCAATTTCTCTTATCCAAAAACTCTTATCCAAAAACCTATGATAACATCCCTGTTTTATAGAATATATATATATATATATATATATATATATATATATATATATATATATATATATATATATATAATTCTTATGATTACCTTGAAATAATATATTAGACATATTAATATCATATATAATGCATGCATTCTTTTTGAAAACAATTTAAAAATCTTTATCACAAAGTTAAGAGATAGATAAGAGATTATGTTTCAAACCGTCACGAGGAGCATGTTCTCGATGATTGGCTTAGTTGGATCACCAACTATTCCATTGCCAATTACTTTACCTTTGTTATTATCACCAAAAGTAACAGTGCCACCATCTTTGAATTGAAAGGTTGATAGAAGTTTGATGTTCTCAGTCATGTGTTTGGAACATCCACTATTTAATATCCATCTTTCTTTTATAGGTACCTAAAAGATAGACGATAAATATTGGAACTCTTTTTATATGGGTCCTTAGGATTAGTTCTTAGGAAACCAAACCCAAGTAGAGTTTGGTTTCTTCAAATAATTTGAAGAAAAAAATAAATTTTTTCATAAATTTAGTAACATATAAATCCTTGTCATATAAACAAATATTCTTAGGAACCCAAATATTATGTATAATGGACTTTTTAGAAGATGTAACAAAATTGGTCTTCTTTGAAATAGGAATAGCATTCCTTTTCAAAATATTGGAAGTGCCAATTTTTATTGGATTAACAAATACATGCCTTTTCTTTTCTAAACTAATAGCATTATGAAAACTACTAGATTTGGGTATCAAAACTACTAGATTTGGGTATCAAAACTACTAGATTTGGGTATATGCTTATAACCTAATCATTGTCGATGATTAGCAGAATGTTGTATTGTAAGTAATTCATCGAGATTGTCTTTTCCTTTATTAAACTTATTAATATTAGAAGACATATAATCATATTTCAATCTTAAAGATGAAATATCATTATCTAATATAAAAAACGAGACATCATATTATGATTCTTGGATTTGGGAAACTCATTTTCATGAAGTAACTTATCATTTTGAAAAGATAATGATTTCTTCTCATGTTTAAGATTATCTAATGATGATGCTGATGATGAAGTTAGTTCTTGATGTAAAAGAACTTATGCCTTATGTTGAGAATTTAACTTCTTAAATCTTAAATATAAATCATTAAAGGCTTCTAGTAGTTCTTCATTATCTAAACTACTTGCCTCATCATTATCTTGTGCCATAAAGCACATGTGGGCATTTTCTTCATTAGTATGTTCGTTGGTTTCTTTTTCTTCTTTAGAAGATGCAGAATCCCAAGTGGCTGCTAATGCCTTCTTCTTGTCGAATTTCTTATCCCTTTTGAAGTTGCTAAATATTCTTTGTTTTGGTTTTAGGAGTGGACAATCCTTTTTCACATGTCCAGGTCTGTTACACTGAAAACATAGAGAAGCATCAGTATTCTTAGATTTCGAATTTTTAAACTTACCTCTATGTAGAAACTTTTTGAAGTTTCTAGTGATTAATTCCATATCATCATCATCCGTGTCTGAATCATCGATGCATTGAAAGAGAGTACTTTCTTCTTTGAATCTGATTGTTCCTTACGATCATGGAGTTGTACTTCGTAGGCCATCAAGTTACCAACGAGAATTTCAATGGTGAGAGTTGATAAGTCATTGGATTCTTCTATTGATGTATTCTTCTTCTCCGATTCTGGTGTCAAGGCACGAAGGATCTTCCTCACTTGTTCTGGTTGAGTATAAGTCTTACCGAGAGATAATAGAGAATTGGTGATGTCGGTGCATCTAGTAATCATGTCTCCAATTGTCATGTTATCCTTCATTCTAAATACTTCAAATCAGTGAACAAGAACAGAAAATTTAGTTTCCTTAACTTTACTAGTTCATTCGTGTGTTACCTCAAGTGTATGCCAGATATCATATGCTAATTTGGCTTGGGAGACACGATTGAGCTCATTCTTGTCCATGGCACAGAGTAGTGCATTCATTGCTTTTGAGTTGTGAGTTGCAGCAGATTTGTCAACTACGGTCCATTGGGCATAAGGAGTTGTAGGCTTCTCGTATTGAGTTTCCAACATGTTCCCAAGTTCGTAGTCGATGCTTTGAAGATAGATCGTCATCCTTGTCTTCCAATAGGAGTAGTTGGAACCATTGAATAGTGGGGGGCTTATGGTAGAGTGTCCTTTTGGAAATTATAATGAAGACGTTGGATTGTTCGTCGGATAGGTGTAGGCCATCTTAACCATGCTTTGATACCAAATGTTGGATATCCTGGCACACCAAATACACTAGAGGTGGGGTGAATAGTGTATGTCACGACGAAATTGCAAAATTAAAACTAACTAAAAATTGCAATAAGAGTGCGGAAGTAAATAACACAATCCAGATAATAGCAAACGTAAACACATAGTATCCTGGTTCGGATCCTCGTGATTCTACGTCCAGTCCTCTACCCTGTAGAGTTTTCAATCCACTATAACAGTTGCTCCATGCAAGGAATCAACATATAAAGATGCCAACACTCCCCGTATTGCAAACTTGTACATTCTCTTCAACAAGAGATTCACCAAATAAAGAAAACAAGAGTATGAACCAATATCACCTATAGCTTTGATAATATAGGAATTATAGTGAAAGGTTGGCGATGGAATATCCAAGGTTCTTGATATAAATTATGGTAGAACACTCTTGGAAATTGGACTTCCTAAAGAGGCAAAATTTCTGTAGAGGTTTCCATATGAAAATCCGAAAATCACTCACTTTCTAGAGAGAGAAAGTAAACTCAAGAAAAGAGAGTGTGTGTGAATTTTCGTAATTTTTAGACAATGATCTGGTGGTCTATTTATAGGCCAAAGAGTTAGTTTTCGAACGTTTAACAACTGTCTAAATTTTCGAAAAATTCTGAGAAATTTTATTCAAATTAGTTGACTAACATGAGGGACTGGTCGACTAATTTGACTGCAGACTTGGAATTTGACTGTTGAGATGTCTATTCAGAAAATAGCTTCTGAAAATGGTCAATAACTGATATGAACGGCTATAAACTGTCAGGAACTAGCCGTTATATGGCAGTTCTAACTTCCATTGGTGACTACAATATTTAAATAATAAAACAATTAAAATAATTAATTAAAAACTGTCTGCTAGATTACCAGAACCTATTAGTCGACTAGAAAATCTGAAACTTAGAAATTTGAATGGGAATGATCCTAATGTCTATAAAATAAGTTTGACAAATTTTCAGAATTTTCAGAATTTTTTAATATTTTAACTCGTCGACTAGCAGGAGGGACTGGTCGACTAATTTGGTCAATGACTTGATTTTTTGAAGACAAACCCTAAACGACTAAGAAAGATCATCATCAAGGCTTTTACATTCTAGGTATATGCAAGAGAAAAAAATAAAGATACATCTCGTTTTACAAGATACAAAATATCATCGATATGCTTCTTCTTGTAGTGGATGCTTCTTGCAACTTGTATACTTGATGATTGTCTTATTTGAATGTGCAATATCTAATCTATAACATCTGCACTGGTAAAGTTGGTACACATAGAATAATATGTTTGTATCATCAAAACCACATGAGAGTTGTGAGTTTCCAACATCATTATCTCTTAAGAAGTACTGGAAATATTTAAGACATAATCGTTCAATGCGCTCGTTGCCAGGAAACAGATGGTAGGATAAATTTTCAAACTCTTGCAAGAGAAAATATGTATTTTCCTCGTTCGTACAATGGAAGACTGGTAAAATTCGGATCAAATCAGAAATAAAGTCGAAAAAGTATGCATTACCATCCATATATTTTTTATTGTATTTTCTAAGAAAAAAAAATAAGAAAATAGAAAGAAAAAGTCCTAAGCTATAAGATGGAAGGATCTCACCGAATATTCCTCTATACAAACTGAAATCGTAGATCACAAGCACTGTTGTTCCTAGCAACTGTGCCAAAAACTTGACTCGTATCGAAATATGTGAGTGATACTCCCAAGTGTAGGAGATCGAATAAATAATAATCCTGGTGAGTCCAGGTATCGTATCCAGGAGACAACTGACCTACAAAACCATAAATTTCAGTTTATAAAGAGTACAAAACAATAAGAAATGACCACCTTTCGAAGGTGAAATAATGGAATAAAGGTTTTAAGAACTAAAAATAATTCTATGATAACTACGGGAAAATCAATACTACGGTATGAATATGGAAAGTATGTGCTGGTCATGGTTTCATAAGGGTATATGCAATCAATGATTATTAATATCTTTTTTATAACTCAACTTTTTACCTTGCAAGGGTATGAGAACGTCGGAAAATATAATGATAAAAGTTCATCGAAAAGTGTAATGCCTTACAAGCTACTGCACAAGTACTAGGGGGTGAATATTACTTTAAAAATAACGAGGAGTATAATTCCTAATTATCGTGCAAACAACTACCAAATCAATTTGCGGAAGCTTAAATTGAAGACAACAACAAAATTAACAATGCAAACAATAGATATTACTGGGTTTGGATCCACCCAAGTCTCCCCGACTTGTTCCCGGTGATCCTACGTCCCAACCACCCGGATCCCCTCCGGATACTTGAGTTAGAAACCCTAACTCAAGATTTCCACTATGAAATACTTGTGAAAAACCTTCACAAGTCAAATCATACACAAAGTAATTTGTGACTCCCACACCCCGGGATCACAACCACACTCTCACAACCGAGAGTGAAACTTACAATATGAAATTGAAATGAAATAAGAAACTTCTTACCGACAAAATACCTATGCCTTGAGTAATGCTTACGAATTAGGGCAAGGATGATTTTGATGAAGAAGAAGTGGCACCAAATCCTAGCTCCAAGATGTAGATTAGCGATGGAGAGCTATGGGGATGTTGGTGACCTAGAATCAAGCACTTGGCTTGGAAGGCTTCACACTCAATGAATCTCTCTTTGGAAGTAAGAGTGAGGAGAGATTATTGAATGGAATGAATGAGCTTTGAATGAGCTTGGAATGATTTCTCTTGATCTCTAAACTTGCAATAATATCAGCCTTGACTGCAATGAATGCAGCCCAATAAGTATTTATAGGATAGAGGAGAGAGAGAGAAAAAAACGTTTCAATTAAAGCTCCAACGGCTCTTTTCTGAACCCAACTAGTCGGTCAAAGAACAACCACCGACCGACTAGTTCATCAACTAGTCGGTCGGTCAATTAACGTATACCGACTAATGAGTGAACAGAGAAAAGATCAAAGCACAGACAAAAGGAACTAGTCGGTCCAAGAAGAGTAGCTGACCGACTAGTTTCATAACTAGTGGGTCGGTTACTCAACTGAGACCGACTAACAGATAAAACTGAAGTCTGAGCATAAATAGACTTAGTCGGTCCAAGAACAAATGTTGACCGACTAATTCACCAACTAGTCGGTCGCCAAATGAGCATAGACCGACTAACGATAAACAGTAAGTTAGGTGAAAAATTGGCATGTACAGTAAAAGTAAACTAGTCGGTCCAAGAAGGAAAGTTGACCGACTAGTTCATCAACTAGTCGGTCGATCAATGAACACAGACCGACTAATGATAAACAGTAGCTTAGGCTCAAATGTGCATGTACAGGGAAAGCTCAACTAGTCGGTCACAGAAGCATCACTGACCGACTAGTTCACAAACTAGTCGGTCGGTGAGTCAACTTAGACCGACTAACTGTAAACAGTAAAGAGCTTAGAATTAACTGACAGAAACTAGTCGGTCCAAGAAGCTTTGCCGACCGACTAGATCACCATCTAGTCGGTCAGTTCTTCTTCTTGAACCAACTAACATGCACAAGAAGTCGCGAATCGAAGCGCAAAGCTTCGGAAAGGATTGTATGGACTTCTACTAAGATCCTAGAGCTAAGATATGAGCGTTATGAAGATTTAAACTGTAAGACCTACTCAACGCTTAACATTCTACGACAGAAGCTTAAAGACTATAAATACAACATGACGATACCGTCTTCAATAGCTTCAATCGAATCTTCATGACTTCTAAAATGGTCCATAAGCTTCAACGAAGCTTTAGGCATACGATCACGTGCTTTGAGAAGTCTTGAGACGTCGTAATTGATATTCATATGAATTTGGCGACGATCTCCATAACTGCGCTCACAAAGTGTTAGTTCACGTTATATTTATGTTTGTTCATCATCCAAAACCAAATCCGGGGAGTCCAATATCCAACATTCTCCCCCTTTTTGGTGATGACAAACCAACATAAATAATAATCAAAAAATAATAATTCAAATGAAATTTACTTACTCCCCCTGCATTGATGACACATTAATTCCAATTTAAACAATAATAATACGCATCAAGCAGACGAGTGAAGTATATAAAATGAGAATCGATTATTGAAATATCGAATACCAAATATAGGTTATTGAAATATCGGATTTGAAAATCCATTTATATATCGTAACTCCCCCTGAATCTAACATAGCAAGTTTGATTCTTGGAATAATGCTTTAAATTTTCATTTAGCACATCATTATTATTATATTTCTCCCCCTTTGCCATAAGCAAAAATAGCGGGAGGATAACAACGACAACAACAATGGCCTCAAATAAAAAGCACGGGAGTCGTAGAATACGACGACGGTTCAGGTGACACCAAAAGAAATACGAATAAAATCAAGGCGTGTCAATGAAATCATAGTCGAAAATCGTAAAACGAAATCATCAAAACTCAAATCATTTTTACGGATTGAGTTATGGAATATACCCTCCAATATCAACATTCTTGGTTAATTTAGTGCATGGAAAACAATTCTATGTTTCCATAGAAGAAATTTCTATTAAACCAAGTTAATATCGTCGAGCGACAAAATCAAACATCAGAGACATAAAAGAAATTATAAATTGTGCACAATAGAATGAAATGTCAACTGCGATGTATATATATATAAAATATGAACCAGAGTACATCAAAAATGAACATCACTGACATACAAAATATCGATCCACTGATCGGGGCACAAAATACATCATCATATCACAAATATCGCAGTGTCGAAACAAAAACATACAACATCATCAAAATACATGAAGATACATCATCAAAAGTATCAAAATACATCAAAATACATCATCAAAAAGATCAAAAACCCCACTCTATCCTAACCAAACTCTCTCACACTAGATGTATCATCCAAGGAGCATCGGAGAGTCCTCAAAGTAGCTCAAGAGGAACCGGCAGGATCTGCAGCAGCAACAGGCGCTGCAGGAGAAGTGGAGGAAACTGGATTAGCAGGAACGTCTGGAATGTCAGCAGGAGCGACGGTAGAAGTCTCAGGCACGGCAGAAGAGACAAACTCAGGAGCAGCGACGGTAGTGGCCTCGGGAGCACCAGTCGGAGTATCCACCGCAGGAGCGGTGGCAACAGGTGTACTCTCGGGATCACTAGCAGTCGAAGCAGCAGCAGCATCACCAGAAGTGCCCTCGGGGGCACGAGTAGAAGCACGACAAAGCTCCTCAATGTCCTCCTCATCCAACTCATCATCGTCAGAAATAGGAGGAGGAAGCTGAACACCCATCAGACTAGCCATACGGCAAACTACCTCCTCGGTACGAGCCAAATGAGACTCGTGACGACGAAGTAACCGAACGACATCATCAAGGGTGGCAGAGGGAGCAGCTGAGGCAGAGGCAGAGGCAGACGCTGAAGGTGTCGTCCTCTGAACGTGACGGAGCGCCGCAAGATATTTCTTGACGGCCGTCATGTTCAGGGGAGGACCAAGTGGACGCTCATCGTCACGAGGAAGTGTGACACGGAAGTGACGGAAAACAAGGGTCAACAAGCATGGGAAGGGGATGTGAGCCGATTTCGTGGTCTTGCGAATACACTCAAAAGAGTCAATCTTATCGAGTATAATGTGAGCCCAGTTAATCGAGCTCCCCATGAAAATAGCATAAATCAGCTTCAGAAAAGGCTGGGACGGTAGAGATGAGGAGCCGTACTTGGGAAGCAAGCACGACTTCAGAATCAAGTTCAGGACCCATGCATTTGGCTTGAAGGATTTGGAGGGCACGCCAATCATGGCGGGAGGAATCTGATGGAAAATCTCAGAAAGGATGGTCTGATCAAGGGAAGAAATATCATCAACAGAGATGTCTGAGGGGAGGAGGCCAGACGAGGAGATACCCAAAATCTCTCCTAAGATTTCTGCTGTGAGGACTATAGGAGTCCCCAAAACAGTCGTCTCAACAGAGTGGGTCTCATCGTACTGACCCCGGATCCTATTGGCATAGAATAGCTTGACTAATCGATGGTAGGGGTGAGGATTCTCCTTCGGGTCATATCGAAGGTAATCGAGAAGACCCGAGGACAAAAGAAGATCAGCTAGCCCTATGAAGTCACTAAACTGGACGAAATGCTCCAGAAGCAGCGGGCAATGTTCGATACGGTTGTAAGCCGCGAGACGCATAGGGTCATCGCGACACATCGAGATATCGACACCGCCTACCGGCATCGGAGCCTTTCCCTTAGGCTTACGGGTAGATGTACGAGGGCGGGAGCTAGACTCAGGATGGGTAGGAGGAGTGGGTTCCCTATGAGTCTCAGGCTCGGGGATATACTCGGTGTCGGAATCCGAAGCACCGGGTGGAGTGGGAGCACAAAAAATAACTTGCTTGGGCTTGGGCTGAGGTCGGGCTCGGGGTTTCGCAGTCGGCGTCCTCTTACGCTTAAGAGGAGGCGAAGACGAAGAGGGTTGGGTGGTTTTCGAACGACGTCTAGGAGGGGTTCGCGAAGGTTGATCGGGGTCCGTAGGGGTAGGTTCTACGGTCATCGGCGAGGGGCTAGAGGGAGTGATCGGTATACGTGTACGAGCCATAATCGAGGCACGACACGACGCAAGGGAGATCAAAGCGAAGAAACCCTAGCCGAATTCAAGAAGCCCTATTCGAAACCCTAGAAGATGAAATATAGACAAAAAAACCTAACCCTAAGCTGAAAATAGAACCCTAGATAGGAGAGGGAGTGAGGGGAGGTTACCCTAGGAGGAAGACGACGGCCGGCGACGGAGAGGATGGCCGGGAAAAGGCCGGAAGTCGACGGAAGACGAAAAGACACTAGGGAGGAACGGGGGTTTTCGAGCTGGAGAACAAAAAGCAACCGACTAGAATAGGAAAAAATCGATTACAATTGATTTAAGTCGGTCGAAATCGTGAAAAGACATGACTGCCCCTGAGCACTTAGTCGGTCTTAGTTCAAACGCTGACCGACTAGATGACGATCTAGTCGGTCGGTTAACGAGCTTGAACCGACTAAGTGGAAACAGAGAACAGTCGAAGATTTCCTGAACGAGAATTAGTCGGTCTACGCTCAAGTACTGACCGACTAGAACTCAATCTAGTCGGTCGATAAGTAAGCTTGAACCGACTAAAGAGTTAAGCTGGAGAGGAAACTCAAAATAGCTTGAGTTAGTCGGTCTGAGTTCTTTTACTAACCGACTAGATACGAATCTAGTCGATTGGTGATTGAACTGAAACCGACTAAAGGAGTTCAAAAGTTGAGAGATAGAGCTAGTCGGTCTGAGTTCATTAGCTGACCGACTAGATGCGAATCTAGTCGGTTGGTTGATGAACTGAGACTGACTAGATGAGTCCAAAAAGTGATAATGAAGTTCTCTCCTCAAAATACTTGGACGATACATCGCAATCCTCTCAAAAATCATCTAAACTACCCCATTAATCATCGAAATCTCAAATACGACATTCACACATGAATTCGAGCAAAAATTCAAAATATCACATAAAATCCCGAAAAATCCAATAAGTCTAGCATGAATGAAATATTGTGAAATATAATAGCATGCAAGATTATTGAATGAAACATGAATCCTATATCTCGGATTCGCCCATAATCCCCAATTCTCGACGCAACCGCACAAAGGAGTCCTCCTTTAGGGGTTTCGTGAAAATATCGGCGATTTGCTTTTGGGTTTCAACGTACACTAAAATGATGTCCTTTTTAGCAACATGATCATCTAAAAAGTGGTGTCGGACATCTATGTGTTTCGAACGGGAATGGTGTACCGGGTTCTTGGAAAGACATATTGCACTTTGGTTGTCAACCATGATAGGGCAAGTATCACAATTTATACCAAAGTCATTAAGTGTGTGTCTCATCCAAAGAACTTGAGCACACTCGACACCTGCGGCAATGTATTCCGCCTCGGTGGTTGAAAGTGATACTGAATTTTGCTTCTTGGAAAACCAAGAGACAAGGGAATTTCCTATAAAATGGCAAGTGCCATTAGTACTTTTCCTGTCGGATTTGCATCCCGCATAATCGGCATCACTATATGAGATTAACTCATACGTGCTAGATTTCGGATAAAGTAATCCAAAATCTAAAGTGTAACTTAGATAGCGAAAAATACGTTTTACCGCTACTAAGTGAGACTCCTTAGGTTGAGACTGATAACGAGCACATACGCATACGGCAAACATAATATCAGGCCTACTTGCGGTAAGATAAAGTAAACTACCTATCATACCTTGATATAGACGAATGTCCACATCCTTACCGCCCGTATCCTTATCAAGATGCGTAGTCCTGCTCATTGGATTCTTTTTCCCGGAGGCACTCTCCATTCCAAATCGCTTAAGCAACTCCACCGTATACTTCGTTTGGTGGATGAAGATTGCATCATCCA
Organism: Scilla litardierei; assembly: GCA_030789695.1. Lineage (NCBI taxonomy): Eukaryota > Viridiplantae > Streptophyta > Magnoliopsida > Asparagales > Asparagaceae > Scilla > Scilla litardierei. The sequence goes on from CM061141.1 coordinate 139,462,373, forward strand.
TTTGGCGAATTTGGAGACCTAAGAAATATTTGAGCTCACCCATGTGGCTCATCTCAAATTGTTCCTTCATAACATTAGAAAACTCTTCGCAAAGAGAAAAGTTAGTAGCACCGAAAATGATATCATCAACATATATTTGAACTAAAATTATATCATTATTCGAATGCGTAACAAAAAGTGTAGAATCGGCTTCTCTCATTTTAAAATTCAAATCCAAAAGAAAATTCTTTAGGCGATCATACCAAGCTCGAGGAGCTTGTCTCAAGCCGTAAAGCGCTTTCTTTAGTTTAAAAAGATGATTTGAAAATTTTTCATTAATAAAACCCGGAGGTTGAGAAACGTAAACTTCCTCAACAACATCTCCATTTAAAAATGCACTTTTAACATCCATTTGAAATAATTTAAAATCCTTATGGCATGCAAAAGACAATAATAATCTAATTGATTCTAATCTAGCTACCGGAGCGAAGGATTCTTCGAAATCTATACCTTCCTCTTGACGGTAGCCTTGAGCAACTAACCGAGCTTTGTTCCGGACGACGACTTGGTTCTCGTCGGTTTTGTTCTTGAAGATCCACTTTGTCCCTATGATGGTGTGGTTCTTCGATGGCAATGGAACAAGCTCCCAAACTTCATTCCTCTCGAATTGAATGAGTTCCTCCTCCATGGCTAAGATCCAAGCGCTATCTTCGCATGCTTCATTAACATTCTTTGGCTCTATCGAGGAGGCAAAGGTACAATGAGCGAAGTAGTTCACTTGCGATCTCGTCTTGACACTATCATGGATATTGCCAATGACTTGCTCATGAGGATGGTCACGAATGGTATGAAGACGTTTGGGAATACCTTGGTCACTAGGAACATTCTCAACAACTTCATTAGACCGGTTAGTCTCAATAGAATCAATAGAATCATTAGAGTTAGAATTACCAATTGAACCACATAAGACATCCATAGAGTCATCATCATTAGTAATTCTAGTTGGAACAAATCCTTCATTAAATGACACATGAAGCGATTCCTCGATCGTTGAGGTTCGTTTGTTGAATATCCGGTAGGCTTTGCTACGCGAAGAATATCCAACAAAAATCCCCTCATCGGGTCTTGGATCGAATTTGTCCAAACTACCATACGTGTTCTTACTAAAACATTTCGAACCAAAAACACGAAAATGTTTAACTTGAGGCAACCTACCAAACAACAATTCATAACAAGTTTGTTTAGTGCCGGGCCTCAAAAGTATTCTATTAAACACATAGCAAGCGGTGTGTACCGCTTCCGCCCAAAATTGATGGCCAAGTTGGCTATCATCAAGCATAGTGCGAGCACACTCCACTAGCGTCCTATTCTTTCTCTCAACTACACCATTTTGAGGAGGTGCACGAGGGAAAGAGAAGGTGTGTATAATACCAATTTCATCACAAAATGTCTCAAAAGACTCATTCTCAAATTCACCTCCATGATCACTACGAATAGTGACAATGGTGGTTCCTAAGAGATTTTGTACTTTCTTAACAAAAATTGTGAAGTTTTCAAAAGCTTCATTTTTATTACACAATGAAAATACCCAAGTAAACCTAGAAAAGTCATCAACGATGACAAGTCCATATCTAGCATTACCTAATGAAGCAACTCTAGTTGGCCCAAATAAATCTAGATGTAATAGCTCTAGAGGCCGCTTAGAAGAAATGCTTTTCTTAGGTTTAAATGAAGATTTTGGAAGCTTGCCTCATTGACACGAGTCACAAAAGCTTTTCTTTTGAAAGACAAGCTTAGGGAAGCTTCTAATGTAATTTAACTTGGAAAGCTTAAAAAGTGTTCCAAAGTTCATATGACCAAAACGTCGATGCCATAAGTGTTGTTCACTTGTGTTGGCAATAAGACATTGTTCATGTGATCTTGGAAGATCTAGGATATATATATCCTTATGGCGTGTGCCGGAAAACAATAATTCATTATTATCTTTTCTTAAAATATGGCACATTCCTTTCGCAAAGTTAACTTTGTAACCTTTGTCACAAAGTTGACTTATTGAAAAAGATTGTGGTTTAATCCTTTAACAAGGTAAACATCACATATAATGGGTTTAGAAGGATTACCCACTTTACAAACACCTATGATGGTTCCGCTCTCGTTGCCTCCAAATACGACGCGGTTTCCATTTGCAATGGGAACCACTCCGGAGAGCAATTGAGCGTCACCCATCATGTGTTTTGAACACCCGCTATCGAGTATCCAATTCCCCTTGGAGCTAAATTTAAATTTGTTGCTCCTTTTCTTTTTCTTTTCCTTGAGTACCTAAAGATAGAAAATTTCATATCATGGTACCCAAGGTCATTGGGTCCAAAAGATTAGACCTTTGGAAGCCAAGTCCAATTGGACTTAGACTTCCCCACATAATTTGTACTATGCACAACATCCGAAAAATAAGCATTCATGTACACTTGTTTTTCATCCATGCTTGTGTCCTTTGGGCTCCAAATAGTGAAAATCTTGGGAGCCCTCATCCTATTGGGTGCATGCATGTGACGTTGATTTCTACGTGATGCATGTTGTGGATAGGCATAAGGAACATGATGGAATGGTGCATGTGGATACTTATTCATATGATGTTGTGGGTGAACATATGCATGTGTGGGAACACGTGCGTGAGGGTGTCTCACATGGTGTGCACGTGCCCGTGAATGTGTTGCATAAAAATCATCATATGTTTGAGCCGGTGGAGTAGGACGTGTGTTCCTACGTGGCATAGTATTGGTGTACATATAAGCATGCCCCTTCTTTGGAGGTCCACCCAAAGTGGGTTTCTTTCCGAAAGAGGGTGTGGACGAGGTGGAAGCACCATTGGTAGATGAACTACCAATAGAGTGTTTGCTACCACTCGTTGAGTCACCAGAAGTTGGCCTAACAAAAGTAGTGACCGATTTGGATGAACATCCCATCGTATACCCCAAGCCAATGTGGTGATTGGCCAGAAGTAAGTCACTTAGGATTTTATCCAAATGGTCCTTACCCTTATTGAATTTATTAATTCGGCCTAATGTGTTCTCATATTTCTCGGTGAGAGAACGCATAGAAGTATCCAAGTTGGATACTTGCGATGTGAGCACATAAACACGAGATTTAAGATTCTCATTCTCAATACTCAAAGTCGAGTTTTGAGAAGTCAAATCCGCTATCTTGTGATCCTCCGGATCTTCAATGCTAACATGTTCAAGTTGAGTCTTGAGATTCACAATCTCATTCCTCAACCCTTCAACAACGGTGTCGTTATTGGTAATGATAGTTTTAGGCGAGGTTTGAATGCTAGTTAGGTCATCTTTTACTTTAGTATACCTATTTACTAATTTAGTATACTTAGACCATAATTGAGAATTAGCATTCCTAAGGTCATCCATAGTTACCTCATCGCCTTCGTCGTCACTATCATCGGAAGAGGAGGATCCTTGATCATGCTCCTCTCTTGCCATGAAGCACATGTGCGCTTGCTCCACTTGCTCATCGTCCGATTCTCCGCTTGAGGAATCCTCAGAGTCGGTGAATGTTGCTCCGACAAGTCCCTTTTTGTTCCCTTTCTTGTACTTCTTGGACTTATCGAATTTCGGCGCCTTCCACTTCTCCTTTTGCTTATTTAGAGGACACTCCGCTTTCATGTGTCCTGGCTTATTGCACTTGAAACACAAAGGAGAGGAGGAGGCGTTAGAAGAACCAAATTTAGCTTTGTTCTTATAGTTACCTTTTCGAAAGAAACGGTTGAACTTCTTGGCCATGAGTGCCATGGACTCCAAGTCCAACTCGTTTTCCGAGTCTTCATCATCGGTTGATGTGGATGTGGATGGAGCGGCCTTGAAAGCAATAGCCTTCTTCTTTGGCTCGTCTTGCTTTAGGTAGGACTTCATCTTTTCCTGCAATTTTAGCTTGCTATCCTTGCGTACCTCGTATGACATTAAAGTACCCATTAGTTGAACTACGGTGTACTTATTCATATCATTACCTTCCTCGATGGCGAAGGTACGCTTTTCCCAAGAAGAAGGAAGTCCTTCGATAAGCTTCGAACACTTCTCCTTTTGGGTGTAGGTTTTGCCGAGAGCCTCCAACTCGTTTATGATGTCGACGAAGCGAGCGTAATACTCCTTCATCTTCTCGCCCTGTTGCATATGAAACATTTCGTAATCTTTGTTAACAACTACGAGTTTAGAGTCTCTTACCCTACTCGTCCCTTCATGTAGTATGAAGAGGGAGTTCCAAATTTGGTATGCACTCTTACATGTGCATATCTTATTGAAGTCCTCGGGCTCCAATGCGCATTGTAAGGCGTTCATTGCCTTGGCATTGCTTACCTCCGCGGCGACCTCCGCAGTTGTCCATTTCTCAAAGTCTTCTTCGGCGGGCTCGACGTATTCCTTCATCGTGGTCCTCCATAGAGATGCACTCCGGAGGAAGGTTTCCATCCGGCATTTCCAGTACCCGTAGTTGGTACCGTTGAAGAATGGAGGCCTCGTTGAGGAATGTCCTTCCATCACCGAAGATGCTCCTTCACGGTTCCTGAAGGTGCCATAGTCGGAAGGTGGACGCACGGTCTTGTTGTCGTTGGCAGACATAGCTAAGTATCTGACTCTGATACCAAATGTAATGCCCTACAAGCTACTGCACAAGTACTAGAGGGGGGTGAATAGTACTTTAAAAATAACGATGAGTATAATTCCTAATTATCGTGCAAACAACTACCAAATCAATTTGCGGAAGCTTAAATTGAAGACAACAACAAAATTAACAATGCAAACAATAGATATTACTGGGTTCGGATCCACCCAAGTCTCCCCGACTTGTTTCCGGTGATCCTACGTCCCAACCACCCGGATCCCCTCCGGATACTTGAGTTAGAAACCCTAACTCAAGATTTCCACTATGAAATACTTGTGAAAAACCTTCCCAAGTCAAATCATACACAAAGTAATTTGTGACTCCCACACCCCGGGATCACAACCACACTCTCACAACCGAGAGTGAAACTTACAATATGAAATTGAAATGAAATAAGAAACTTCTTACCGACAAAATACATATGTCTTGAGTAATGCTTACGAATTAGGGAAATGATGATTTTGAGGAAGAAGAAGTGGCACCAAACCCTAGCTCCAAGATGTAGATCAGCGATGGAGAGCTATGAGGATGTTGGTGACCTAGAATCAAGCACTTGGCTTGGAAGGCTTCACACTCAATGAATCTCTCTTTGGAAGTAAGGGTGAGGAGAGATTATTGAATGGAATGAATGAGCTTTGAATGAGCTTGGAATGATTTCTCTTGATCTCTAAACTTGCAATAATATCAGCCTTGACTGCAATGAATGCAGCCCAACAAGTATTTATAGGATAGAGGAGAGAGAGAGAGAGAGAGAGAGAGAGAGAGAGAGAGAGAGAGAGAGAGAGAGAAACGTTTCAATTAAAGCTCCAACGGCTCTTTTCTGAACCCAACTAGTCGGTCAAAGAACAACCACCGACCGACTAGTTCATCAACTAGTCGGTCGGTCAATTAACGTATACAGACTAATGAGTGAACAGAGAAAAGATCAAAGCACAGACAAAAGGAACTAGTCGGTCCAAGAAGAGTAGCTGACCGACTAGTTTCACAACTAGTCGGTCGGTTACTCAACTGAGACCAACTAACAGATAAAGCTGAAGTCTGAGCATAAATAGACTTAGTCGGTCCAAGAACAAATGTTGACCGACTAATTCACCAACTAGTCAGTCGCCAAATGAGCATAGACCGACTAACGATAAACAGTAAGTTAGGTGAAAAATTGGCATGTACAGTAAAAGTAAACTAGTCGGTCCAAGAAGGAAAGTTGACCGACTAGTTCATCAACTAGTCGTTCGATCAATGAACACAGACCGACTAATGATAAACAGTAGCTTAGGCTCAAATGTGCATGTACAGGGAAAGCTCAACTAGTCGGTCACAGATAGGGGTGAGCACGGTTTGCTCAAACCGCCCAAACCGAACTGGACCGAACCAGACCGAGCCAAAAACCGAACCGAACCGCTCTCCATCGGTCTGGGTTGGTCTCAATCGTTGGAAACCACCACTTATATGGTCTAGTTTGGTTTCACCCTGTCGAAACCGCTTAAACCGAACCGAACCGACTCCTAACATAAATTATATATTGTGCTGGAAATCTGTTGGGTTTTTAACCCTAGTCCCTAGAAACCCTAGCCTAAGGCCTTTAGACTGAGCAGCGCCACGCCGGCCCTATTTAGCTATCTGCCTTCTTCAATCTCCAGTCTTCACTCTTCAGAGTTCAGACTGCATTCGTTTTTTTTCCGTTTGAGCATCGCTAATTCTCCATCAGCGGTCAGCTCATCGACCATCGCCAACACCAGGACCAGGTAAACCACTCCTCCTCGTTCTTATTCTTTCTTCTTCTTCTTGTTTTTCTTCGTATTCATCTTCTTATTTATTCTTCTCTTTCAGTTGAGAAGCAGTCCGATGTCGGCGTTGAGAAGCTGTCTGACGTAGTCGCGTAACCCATCTTCGGTGGTCGCAGTGGGTTCGCTGGGGGAACTAGGAACTGAGGTAATGAGTCGTTTAAGCTGCTGATTCGGATCTCAGATCTGTTGGTCGGGGTTTAATAAAGCCATGTCATGAAATTATTTTAATGACAAAGTCTATGTTTAGCAAAATTGGGTATACGAGGAGATCTTCCGTCATCATATGTCTGAACCGCGGTTCCAAACCGAACCAAACCGCTCCAAGCGGTTTTTGTTGGCTCGGAAACCGTCGGTCTGGCGGTCTGGTTTGGTCTGGCCTATGAGAAACCGCTACTTATACGGTCTGGTTCGGTTTAGGTCCCAAACCGTCGGTTTGAGACCGTGCTCTCCCCTAGTCACAGAAGCATCACTGACCGACTAGTTCACAAACTAGTCGGTCAGTGAGTCAACTTAGACCGACTAACTGTAAACAGTAAAGAGCTTAGAATTAACTGACAGAAACTAGTCGGTCCAAGAAGCTTTACCGACCGACTAGATCACCATCTAGTCGGTCAGTTCTTCTTCTTGAACCAACTAACATGCACAAGAAGTCGCGAATCGAAGCGCGAAGCTTCGGGAAGGATTGTATGGACTTCTACTAAGATCCTAGAGCTAAGATATGAGCGTTATGAAGATTTAAACCGTAAGACCTACTCAAGGCTTAACATTCTACGACAGAAGCTTAAAGACTATAAATACAACTTGACGATACCGTCTTCAATAGCTTCAATCGAATCTTCATGACTTCTAAAATGGTCCATAAGCTTCAACGAAGCTTTAGGCATACGATCACGTGCTTTGAGAAGTCTTGAGACGTCGTAATTGATATTCATATGAATTTGGCGACGATCTCCATAACTGCGCTCACAAAATGTTTGTTCACGTTATATTTATGTTTGTTCATCATCCAAAACCAAATCCAGGGAGTCCAATATCCAACAAAAAGTGCCTTAAGTTTCGAGTAAATTAGTAGTTTCATGAGGAATTTAAGCTTATGTACCCATAAGGGTCACGACAATGTCTGCAAGGATCAAGCCACAAATAAATCTGTAAAGATCATATTCGATTAAAGCACACCAACTACGATAATACTTGAATAATACATGTAAAACTAGTAAAATATGTGATATAACATACAAAATAGGGCAAAAAGATATTAAAATCAAAGATTACATAGCCATACCTACATCGCAACCAACCTAATTGAAGATTATCCATGCATGAAGAGAAAAGAATCAATATTCATAGACAAATACATCATCAAATACTCAAAATACGCGTCTAATACTCCAAATACAAGAGAAAAGTTGAGGAATTTATCATCAAATCTCTAAAATTCAAGCCTAGATCTCCTTCAATAATAGCCCTTTACCTATGTATCCAGGGCCTCCAAAAGTCACAGCCAAATACATGAAGAAAACATGAAAATATGCAAAGAATAGCTCAAAAACCCTAGGAATACGCTTATATACATAAAGTGAGGGGTTGACTTGGTTAGCGGATCCGGATCCGCTTATAATCGCATTCAACCACACTTCCCCACCATTGATCATAGGCGAGATCGCGTCTCGTTGCGACACGTGTCCTTGGCGGATCTCATTCGCATGCTTCCTCGCTCGAATCCAAACCCAATCCGTATTTCAATCTGCACCAGTTTGATCTTGATCCGATGATCACGAGCTGACTGCGTTGCCCGTAACCCGCTTCTCTTCAGCATTATTTGATCTGGTGGGATGCAGCTACGATTACGTCGCATGGACGTGGCTACGTGCTCCGCTCCGCTTCATTCGAGGTTGACGTCGATCGTTGGATGAGGCATCAACGGCCCAGAATGCGCCGCGTCGCCCATTGTCTGCTCCCGCTGGATGAGGCGGGGATGTCTGGATGGCTGCCACGTGGCAGTACAGATCGGGCGGTGGCGTATCTACACCGTATTCTGCAGTATTTTTTCGTATTTTTGACGTATTTTTGCATTCAAAAATTCATAGAAATTAGCATAGATCTCAAAAAATATGAATAAATAGCCGTTGGAATCGTGAAACTGAGATCTACACATGAAAAATATTATAAGACAGAAATACCCAATAAAATAATATTTTGAGCATAGAATTAGATATTTGTCTAATAATCGTAAATAATCTTAATACGCTCGTATTAGAAGCCAAGTACGCATCATCTATGCACAAAATAACACTAAATGCGGGGTTAAATATGCAATATTTAACTCGAATCAGGCAACCGTCAGCAATAATTACTGACGACTTTAATTATCCGTCGGGAAAACTATAATTAATGTTGACGATACCGTCAGCGACATAAGCATTATCGCTGACGGAACCGTCAGCGAAATCCCATTAAAATATTCGTTATTACTGACGGATCCATAAGGGATAGGAAAAATTTGCTGACGGATCCGTCAGTGATTCTAGAATAAAATAAATTAATATTATATGTATCGCTGACGGATCCTTCAACCATACCTGAGAACTATTCCGACATGACCGTCAAAAATAGGGAAATATTTTTTAAAAATATTTTTATAAACTGATATACTGATGATACTATCAGTGAAAATAATGAAATATTATCGGTATCGCTGACAGAGCCGTCAGCCATACCCAAGAACTATTCTGATTGCATCGTCAGAAATAGTGAAATATTTTAAAAAATAAATATTTTTATAAATTGATATATTGACAGCATCATCATTGATATTGAAAAAGTAAAATAAAATAAAATATTTTTTCTAACGGCACCATCTGAAATATCAAGGGCACATAATACTTCATGCATTTGTAATCGAAGAACAATGGATATGTGATGCTGAAATTCTCACAAAATGAAAAAACACACAAGCACATAAAATAAGATACAAGATTACTACGCGATACATTTGCATATTAACCCGTCCACACTGGACAGATTCAATAAATATTTATATGTAATTTCATAGTCACATGAGGCCACGAAACAGTTATCCACCCAAACACGCGGGTTTTGATATCGTCAACAGATCAGTGCATGTATATGGTTTAAGAATACTACATATAAAATTAATTGGATTGGAAAAATCTACGGCTCGAATATACATATACATACATGCATATATATATTAGAATAATGGGTATCGTACGCCATATGAGGCACCCCCTCATATGCCCTCTCATATGAAGGGGCGGGTACAATCAAGTACAAGCACACAATCAAGTACAATCCCACCCCTTATATGCCCTCTCACATAAAGGGGGAAAGTACAAGCCCACATGGGTTGTACTTGATTGTATCCGCCCCCTTCATGTGAGAGGGCATATGAGGTGGTGCCTCATATGGCATAGGATACCCATTATTCTCTTCACACACACACACACACACACACACAGAGAGAGAGAGAGAGAGAGAGAGAGAGAGATACATATACATACATACATACTTACTTACTTACTTACTTACTTACTTACAGACACAGACACACACAGACACACACACACAGAGAGAGAGGAAAGTAAGTGTGTATATCATATGAATATCAACCAAGTATATGCAACAACAAGCAGAGGCCAGAAGTAACAAAAAGAATGCAAAATAATGCCTCAAATCAGGCCCCAATTATTGAGGGCCAAGTAATCTGCAACATCCCTTTCTTCAGACAAAAAGGATTAGGAAAGTCCAGCATTATCTAAGGTAATCAATGCCATCAGGGATGTCTTGGGAAGAGGCTGTGAGTGGAATACACGGTTCTTCGGCTCCTTCCAGATGTGCCAGATGACAGTAAAGAGGACAAGCATTGATAGACGCACCACAATGTTGGTTTTCTCCTTTGCTCCAAACATACATCGCAAGAGGTGCGCAGACACGTGTACAGATTTGGAGCAAGAGGGAATACCAAGCATGAGTTTGCAGGAAGACCAGATGAAGTCACTATACTCACAGTAGACGAAAATATGGCGGACCGTCTCCTGATGAGCATTGCAGAGGACACAGACATAGGAGGTAGGATGCCCCTGCATGATTGCAAGTGAGTGGTGGGGAGCTTGTCGATGAGGGCATGAAGAAGGGTGATCGCAAACTGGGGGTATGCCTCGAAAACCAGACCAGAGATCGGAGGAGGAACGGGGGGCAGGAGAGCAGATGACGTCCCAGGCAGAGCGAAGGGTGTAACCCGATCTATGGCTCCACTCCGAAGAGTCAGGGGCTCACAAAGCACACCCCCCAAAAAATGAGAGGCAAAGGGCACCAAACAATTAGGCAGACTCCAGGGGGCACTGTTCCAGTAATCCTCCACCTGTCGATACTACTGAGAGGGGGGCAGAGGATAGGGAAGAGCTAAGGGGCCACATGGGAGCCAGGGGTCAAACCAAAAGGAGGAGTTCCACCCATCGCCAATACAACGCCTCAGGTAGGAAGTAGCCGCCTCACGACGATGGAGGATGGGCTTCCAAGTACCAAAGTCAAGCAAAATGGGGCGACAGAGGAAGAGGGGGGGTATGTCTCATGTACGTTGCCCTCATGTATTCGGCCCAAGGTGAGGAGGAGTGAAGAAGCCGCCATAGCAGTTTGATACTTGCAGCCGAACCCTCATCCCTCAGGTTACGACGGCCAATCCCCCTCTCACTTCTGGGACAACACATGTCCTCTCATTTCCAAAGATGGAGCTTAGACCTCCAGATAAAATCTCGGCACATACGGTCAATCACCGTCAGAATGTAGCACGAGATTCGAAAAGGTTTTATTTAATAAGAGATAATTCCATGGATGACTGTACGCAAAAGCTCAATTCTCCCCGTAATTGAGAGAAGCCTAGAGGACCACCCCGAGATCTTATCCATACAGTTATCTAGGAGGCCAGAGTAGTCATGGTAGAGGGATAATTACGAGAGAGGGGGAGACCAATATATTTGACAGGAGGAGTGTCATTGGGGATACCCAAGATGTTGGCAAGGTCATCGTTGGAGCCACACCCTTTACTAAGAATAATACGGCTTTCACTTTATTCATCTCAAGCCCTAAGAAGATGTGGAAATCCGCAAGAAGGCGGTCGAGGGCAGCAAATGAGGAAGGGTCCGTATTGAAAAAAACAAGGATATCATCCGTAAAAAGTGTTGAGGGATGTATGCCCTTAGTTCATTTGTTTTAGAAGCAAATGGATTTTATATTAAAAGGAAATTAATTAAGTTGCAAAGAGTTTGCGATATAAGTTTTAGAACATTATAGATGTGGGAATTTTGCATATGACGCAAAAGGGTATTAAATATGTCGTAAAATGTTTACAAGCATATTTAATATAATAAATGCAAGGAAAAGGGTTACTTGGATGATGGCATTGTCCCATTTTAAACCCAAGTTCAAACCGCATCAAAAATGGGCTCCAAATGTGCGCCATAACACAGAAAGGGGTTGTTGATGTTAATAGGCCTAAATCCATTATAAAGCCCAATAGACTGATTAATGTAAAGGAAAAGGGGCTCAAAGCCCCTGTTATAGGCCTGGCCCAAAAGGCGGGGCCCTGCCGTAAGTGTCGTGCCCGCAAGGCGCCTGACGTGCCCTGCAGGGCACGTGCATGGCACATGCCGCGGGCTGCACGTACGTCAGCTCAGTGAGGCCCATACTGTGGGCCCCACAATAGGGTTTGGAACCCTAGGAGGTTGATTTTGACAGCAGATTTGTTTGGCAAAAATCTGATTTTTGGCCAACTTTGGAGCATCGTTTGAGGGGTCAAACGAACTTGGATTGGAGTACCGTTTTATCCTACACGTTCATCGTTCAACCCTCTTCGCAACGATTGTGACATCATTCTTGGAGCTCAACGGTGAGTGAGAGAAAATTCGTCAACGTTTGGCCTTAGTGTAAGGCAAACTAATTTGATTTTTCTTCTCCAAAAGTTTAGTCCCACATCGGAAACGGAGATAAGGGGAAGGGTCATCCGATAATATAAATAGGGGTCTACCCCCTCCTTGAAACTCGTACCAAACTCCAGAACTGAGTAGCTCCATTAAACGTGAGCAAGCCCGGATCTGAGCTTAAATAAATTATTCCCTCTTCTTCCTAAGTCTTCCTTTCTCCTGATCGGGCTCTAGCAAAGCTAAGAAGGAGTTTAGATCGGATCCGAAGTCTTGACGAAGGATCCACTCAAGGCGAAACTTTCTTCCACATGTGGTTGGCTTGGCGACAAGGGTGTTGCTCGCCTCGGGATGCGGTTCGGTTCGTGAAGCGATTCGGCTCGGGACAAGGTGCAGCTCGGGACACGGTTCGGCTTGGGAGAAGCGACGCGGGGCCAAAGAAATGTTGTCGAAAACAACGCTTCGTATTCTGCAAAAACGAAGTGAAAGGTATGTAGTTTAAAAATATTCATGTGTTTATAATTGCAAATGTTAGATAGATCTATCCTTAGGGGTTGGTCGGACCCAACCCCGGGATGTTAGAGATTTTGGCTAGGGTTGTTTCTTTCCGGCTTGATTTAGAAAATGTTTTTAGATCTGTTTTTCTGCTGCTTTTATGGTCTCGTCGTCCAATCGACTTGGTCTGGACGTCGATTTTATTGCCCAAAGGACCCAGATAATCCTTCAGTGGTATCAGAGCTTTTTAATGCTTGATTACGGGTTCTCGGGTTATGAGCTGACCCAAATTAATCACTCTTACCGTACCAAGTCCCGATAAGATGAGGATCTTATGCTGGGTTGGGCATTGTCGAGAGGCATGTCGTCAAACAAGTTTATGAGGGATCATATGACGGATCGAGGGTGCCATAGATGATGGGCCTTAACAGTGTTGCAATGATATCAGAGCGATACCTACAATGGTATCAGAGCCAGGTTTACATGATCTATGTTTTGCAATTATAAAATGTATGTGATACAACATGTTTCTCCATGAGATGGAGGTTGTGATTTAAACTATTAAAATAGTCGTTCACAAGTAATGTTTTTTTTCGAAATATTTTTTTGAAAATTAGATTTAATTTTAAAATCATTTGATAAGTTTAAAATTATATCTTAATTATTATATGATGATACTTAATTATTAATGTAACTTAAACTTATGCGATAAAATTTAATTTGCATGTTTATCAAAAAATTTATGAAATAATTTTAATTGCTATGTTATCATGCTAAATTGTTTAGTTGACATTTTTAATGGTTATATTAGTTAATTTTGATTATGTGATAATTCAACAAAAACTATTAGGATAGCCATTAAAACCTTTCAGAAAATTATAAGATAATTTTTTTGATGGACATGCTATGATTTAAACTTGTTTAAATGCCTAAAAAAAGATTAGGATAGCACCCTAAAATTCATTCCTTATAGTTGATAAGGACATTAATAAAAGTTATTAACCAATCCTAATAATTTTGAAATTTTGGATTCAACTAGTTAATTGGATTAACTAGTTTTAATGAAGCCATTTCTAGCCGATGGCACACATATGAATAATTAGTTTCCTTCAATAGACCATGATCCGGTCTAGTGTTTTTTGACTAGTGTTTTGGATCAACATAGCTCAACTAGGGATAGTGATCCTGGCCTAGACAAATACTTGGCCGTGTTTCGCTGGACCGCAAGGATGTGAATTATGATTATGTGAAACCGTTGATTATTATGGGAAATCGAATGCCACCCCTAAGTGGTTTTGATGATGAGCACACCAAATGATATTAGTGTACTAATTACACTACTACTCAAGTGTGTAGGTTGTGTGAACAATAAGCTTTTACGCATACTCTGAAAAAGCTCAACTATACTCAAAAGACGAAGACGAATTTGCTAGCTCCACGTCAAGCACAAGTATAGCTCAATGATGAAGCTCTTGTAAGTGCTCAAGCCTAATGAAGAAGAAGCTCAAATTCAAGAGAAGCGCGCATTCACTTCAATCATCTGATCAGCATCCTGAAGACTCGTCTTAGTCTATGTGTGTGAGTTTTGTTTCTTAGGAACAATGTTTAAGCCAAAGTAAAATATTGCACACACACACAAATGATTTCAAAACAAAATGCTTTTAAATGTTGTCAAATCTTTTTAAAACTCTTGAGATCATTTGCTAACTATCTTATATCTTAGTAGTCAGCCTCCATTCACCCAGGAGTTGATTACATCTTTGCTAGCTGAGTTTCAGTGAAAACTGCTCTGGGAGTCAACTACCAAAGGAGGGAGTCGACTACTAGCTAGAAGCAGAATTTCTATTGAAATTCTCTGGGAGTCGACACCACCATTAGGAAGTCGACTACCAGCTGTCATTTTCCACGTTTTGACTTCCTGATTTCACTCTTCATTCCTTGATTTATGGATCAAAAGTCAAATGATTTGAAATTCAAATTCATATCCGAAACTCTATAAATAGACCCCTTTGAGATGATTTTTTATATACACCTAATCTCTCTATTTTCTATTTGAGCTAAATTCTATTCAAAAGATCTATCGTCGTTCTATTGCTCTCAACGCTAATAGCCATTTCTGTTTTACTCTCTGATCTCAGTTCTTATTTTTCTGAAATTAATTTTGAGATCTACATTTTATTTTGGCGATTTTTAAAGTGTTTTTAAAATCCTTGTTCTTCAATTTTCATTTCTTAAAAGGATTTTGAAAAGCTATAGATCTAAGATCACAACGAATAAACTCAAATTCTATGTGTGATCTAAAAGATCTATTTAAAATTCTTTTAGCCACGTAACGCACAAATCGCTATATTTACTTTGGCTATAGAATTTTTAGGTGTAATCCAATCTCCACTAATTATTGTGGTGAGTTGGAAACTTTGTTTTATTTGTGGATTCCCTTGGTTGTAAGGGACGTGAAAATCCTAGACAAGTCTAGGTAGTCGGAAATCCTGGTTAAGGCTAGGTCGTTGGAAAATCCTAACAAGTGAAGTTAGGTAATTGTATTGCTAAAGCAATAGTGGATTAAATCTCGTACCGGACTGGTCGGGGACTGGACATACCCAAGTTATTGGAAACTAGGATAAAATCGCTTGTCTCTGCGTTTGACTTTTTCTGTGATTGTTTATCTTTGTTGTACAAGCATTTTATTTCATTTGCTAACATTTGTATCTTTGTAATTTATTCTTTATAATTGCAAAGTTTACTTATTTAAAATCCGATGTATAAATGATCTCTGTGTAAAGATCTATCTTTGTAATGATCTCTTGTACTCTTATTTTATTGTAATTCATTTTCTTATTATTTGTTAAGGTTACATTGTTGATTAAGAACCAAGCATAGATCACTCTACTTGTTTCTTAGGCAACATTAGAAGGGTTTTATTTGTGCTTATTAACGAATCGAAAATTTTTACAATTTGTACAACACTATTCAACACCTTCTTCTAGTGTTATTTGCCATCCACATGATCCAACACTTGGTATCAGAGCAAGACTTGAAAGACGATGGCATCAACATCTTTTCATTCTGAAGGACTCAACACCATGCGACCACCATTGTTCAACGGAACAAACTACGCAAGCTGGAAGATCCGAATGAAGACTCACATAGAGTCGCTAGATATCGAGGCATGGACCGTCACCAAAGTACCATACAAAGCACCCACTGAAGTTGAGTTCGTGTATTGGTCTGCTAACAAAAAGAAGAAGGCCAACCTCAACGCCAAAGCAATGAATGCATTATTTTGCACCGTGAGAGGTAATGAATTCAACCGTGTCTCTCAATGCGAGACGGCACATCAGATATAGCATACTCTTCAGGTAAGTCATGAGGGAACCGAAAAGGTAAAGGAATCTCGTATTAACGTATTGCATTCTAAGTTTGAATCTTTCAAAATGGAAGAAGGAGAGAGTATTACCGATGTGAATACTCCCTTTACTAATATCACTAATGAGCTCGTAGGTCTAGGTAAGAAATTATCTGAATATGATCAGGTAATGAAGATACTAAGATCTCTCAGACCTGAACGGAAAGGAAAGACAACATCCATTCGAGAAGCTCACAACGTGAAGGATCTCACTAATGAAGAACTGATGGGAAATCTAATGGCATATGAGATAGAACTCGAGGAAGACAAGAAGATCGAGAAAAAGCCAAAGAAGAAGAGCCTAGCATTCAAAAGCTCAAGAAGAAGACTCGGATTATACCGACAAAGAGGACCATATTGCTTTCGTCTCAAAGAACTTCGAAGATTTTATTACAAGTAAGTATGGTAAACGTTCATTTCGACCCATTAACAGTATTATCTGTTTTGGTTTCAACAAATCAGGGCACGTCAAAAGAGATTGTCCCTGGGAGAAAAACAACCGATACTCCAAAGATCGTGGGAAGAACAAAGAGTACAATGATATAAGGAACAAACATCGACGGCCTAGGAAGGAAGCTTACGCCGCCTTCGATCAAAGCGATGTCTCTTCATCCGATGAAACCTCTTCAAATGACAAAGACAAAAGAAGAGAAATAGCTCAGTGTTTCGTAGCCTCCACGTCATCAAAGGTAAGTACTTTGCATGGCTCATCATCTAGCAATAGTGATTCATCATCAAGCGATGATGAAGACATGGACTATAGGGAAGCATATAAGGAGCTATGCAAAATGCATGAAAAGCTTATAAAAGAACATAGAAGAACTCTTAGAACTGTTAAAAAGGATGCTAAAGAAAAAGAAAACCTTATTAAAGAGAATACCATTCTTAAAGAAAAGAATGACTCTTTGGAAAAAGACATTCTTTCAATAAATGAGAAAATTGAAAGTTTGAATAATCTTCTCGTATCTGTTAAAGACAAATACGACTCTACGATGAAGATTATTGAAAATTTCAATAAGGGAAAAGGGAAGCTAGATTGCTTAATAAATAGTCAAAAGGCATCATCTAGTAAAATCGGATTTGGATATAACTCTAATCATACCAAGAAACAGGTTAAGCATACTAGGATGCATCATTCTAACCAAAATTTTCTGAGCATCTGGATACCGAAGAACCTGAGTGATCAGAAACAAAAAAGGTACGCAATTAATTTTTCAGCAAGTTCATTTAAACAAAAATTATAAATATTTTTCTAATGAAGGAACTAAACCATATCGGGTTTGGTTTCCTAAATCCTAACCTCTTGGACACAATGAATAAAGAGTACCATAAATGTTCATATTTTCAGGTACTCTAAAACCAAGGAGAAGTCGATAAACGAATTTATCCGGTCAATTTGTTTATCCCCTCAAATATATCGGTATCGGATCGGATTGGATCCGATACCGATAAACCGAATCGGCCTTATCGGCAGATATTTAAACCATGTGAATTGTGAAGAACAATTCCTTCTTTGTAATTATTGAAGTTTGTACTTTTCTTAAGAGAAGTCTGCAATTGTCTATCTACTATGTTTTCATTACAACTTTTTGTTTAATTTCGTACAATGAAGCAGATTAATATGATAAAGCCATAGACTAAGTTACTGCTATGAATTTCCCAAAGCAATTATTCTTATGTAATTATCAAGGTCTAAGTCTTGGGAGAAATTTGTTGTTATTTTTGACCAATTGTACTATGAATTATAATTGAACATCAGTATAGTTGTAAAAGGATATCGAAATATGAGTGTAATATTATTGTTTCCTTACCGTGCGCTTCATTTATGACTAATCTTAATGAATTCAAACGAATTGCGACGAAAAAAGATTGCTTCGTAAAAATTCAAGTTATTTAAAATGATTGCTTAATTATTTTTTATGATATAAATGCATATATATGTTTATTACATTTTCGTAAGATAGATTTTCTATCAAACGCACTCACCATTGCGTCAAAAATCCCTCGGGATGAAAAAACTACTCAACCCAGCAGGGAGTCGACTACCACCCCGAGGGAGTCGACTACCAGAGTGCTGTGCGAAAATCTGGGTTTTGTTTTTTGATTTTCTTTTCTTACTCTTATTGGGTCTCCATTGAGTCTATTGGGTTCAATTCCAAAGTGTAACTTAAACCCAATAAGAAAATAAGATCTCAACCCTTCAATCTTATGATCCAAGGGCTCCTAAACTTTATCTTCTTTCATCTCAAAAGATAAAAACCCCAAGGTAAAAACCCTAGGTAGCCGACTACCACATTGTTTTCATCCTCTTGAAAAATTCTTGGGTAACTTTTGATCTCTCTTGGTAAAATTTCTTGAACCTCTTTCAACTTCTCAAGAAGATCCCTAAGGTATAATTCTTTGTCATCAACTTCTCATTACTTCAATTACTTCTTATTAATCTTGCTTACAGAGTCTTGTAATTCAAATTTTTTTCTATCTAGAATGCCTTTCAAGAACATTTCTACTAAGAATAGGAAGGTTGTTAATGAACCCTCTCTAACTGAAAAAGAAATCATCAACCCATATCTTTTCAAGAATGTTTCTTTTGACAAATTTCTCAAAATATCCAAAAGACAAATCCTTCATAAAAGGTTTGTCCTGATCATGTTGAGAATTATGGTATCGATAGCATCTTAGAATTTCAAAATCTTGCTAATATTGTTTCATCTGAAAATTCCTATCTGTGTTATCCTAGATTAGTATATTTATTTTATGCCAACATGGATTATGATCTTGCTAAATGTCGATTCATTACTAAAGTTATTGATACTAAGCTTGTTATAACTGTCAAATCTCTTGGTCAAGCCTTAGGAATACCCTATTCAGGAATGCTGCTTGATGACATTGAAATGGTGGATAATGATATTTTAGAGAGAATGTATTTGTCTGGTAGATTCTTTCAGACAAAATTACCATGTAGTGATCTTCGCTACCCTAGAAGAATTCTAGTAAATATTTTATCCTACAATATCACATAAAAATCTGGCGGTCACTCTGTATTATCTGAAAAGCAAGCCAAATATATTTACGCTATGCTAGAAAACATTCATGTAAATTGGTCCAAAGTCATTATGGACTCCATCCTTGCATCTGCTTCCTCCGATAGATCCGCATCTTCTTTAGCACATGGTCACTATCTTACCATCTTATTTATTGGGTATAACATTCCTTTGGAGAATGAAACCAAGGTTTTGGAACCGGCCCGTATCTTTGATGTACATGCTCTTGGCCGAATGAATCTTCACAAAGATCTTGAACCGAATATTCCAGAAGAGAAGCTCGCTGCTGAAGGAGGATCACCATCCTCAAAGTAGAAAGGTAAGGAACATCTCATTGTTGTACATATGAAGAAGAGGAAGAGAATGATGGAGAAGAAGAAGAGGATGAAGAACCACCGGCCTATATTATTGAACTTCAAGACATGCTCTTGAAGAAAATAGGGAAGCTGAAAATTGCTCAAGAAAGAGGATTTGAAGACCTCAACAAGAAGGTGGACGATCTCAAGGAATTTTTGGTGAAAAGCAACAAGATGATGGAGGAAACACGTAGCCTAATCCTTGATGAGATCAAGGAGCTGAAGAAGGAGAAGAATAGAGGATCATGATGAACAAGTCTTAATTGATTTCTAAAAACAATGACTCTTTTAAAAACAATGTTTTCTTTCGTTCTGTAATAACTTTATTACTATGTGGTTGCTTGGACATACTTATGGTATGATATGCTATGCATGAATTTTATATCATAACATTGTCTACTAACGTTGTTTTTAGGAATTATCTTGAAACCTTGAATTATTTTCTCTCCAACCTTCACATTTGTTGAATATAGTTTTATTGATTTTTGTCATCTTTTTGATTTATGACAAGGGGAGAAAAATGGTAAATGCAAAAATGAGAATAAATATTGTTATGCTAACCATATTAGGTGCAGGGGGAGTACCACATATAAGCAGGGGGAGTAAGCTATCATAACTCAGTATTTCATTACGTTAATATTCATTCTATTTTATTTTTCATTTGGGTGTCATCATCAAAAAGGGGAAGAGTGCTGGGAAATTGAATCCCACCCCTAAGTGGTTTTGATGATGAGCACACCAAATGATAGTAGTGTACTAATTACACTACTACTCAAGTGTACAGGTTGTGCAAACAATAAGCTTTTATGCATACTTCGAAGAAGCTCAACTACACTCAAAAGACGAAGACGAATTTGCTAGCTCCATGTCAAGCACAAGTATAGCTCGATGATGAAGTTCTTACAAGTGCTCAAGCCTAATGAAGAATAAGCTCAAATTCAAGAGAAGCGCGCATTCACTTCAATCATCTGATCGGCTTCCTGAAGACTCGTCTTAGTCTAAGTGTGTGAGTTTTGTTTCTTAGGAACTATGTTAAAGCCAAAGTGAAATATTGCACACACACACACAAATGATTTCAAAACAAAATTCTTTTAAATGTTGTCAAATCTTTTTAAAACTCTTGAGAGCATTTGCTAACTATCTTATATCTTAGTAGTCAGCCTCCATTCACCCAGGAGTTGATTACATCTTTGCTAGCTGAGTTTCAATGAAAACTGGTCTGGGAGTAGACTACCAGAGGAGGGAGTCGACTACCAGCTAGAAGCAGAATTTCTACCGAAATTCTCTGTGAGTCGACTATCAGCTGTCGTTTTTCCATGTTTTGACTTCCTGATTTCACTCTTCATTCCTTGATTTATGGATCAAAAGTCAAATGATTTGAAATTCAATTTCATATCTGAAACTCTATAAATAGACCCCTTTGATATCATTTTTATATACACCTAATCTCTCTATTTTATATTTGAGCTAAATTCTATTCAAAAGATATCTCGTCGTTCTATTGCTCTCAATGCTAATAGCCATTTCTATTTTACTCTCTGATCTCAGTTCTTATTTTTCTGAAATTAATTTTAAGATCTACATTTTATTTTGGCTATTTTTAAAGTGTTTTAAAAATCCGTGTTCTTCAATTTTCATTTCTTAAAAGGATTTTGAAAAGCAATAGATCTAAGATCAAAACGAATAAACTATGTTCTTTGTGTGATCTAAAAGATCTACTTAAAATTCTTTTAGCCATGTAACGCACAAATCGCTATATTTACTTTGGCTATAGAATTTTTGGGTGTAATTCAATCTCCAATAATTATTGGGGTGAGTTGGAAACTTTGTTTTATTTGTGGATTCCCTTGGTTGTAAGGGACGAGAAAATCCTAGAAAAGTCTAGGTGGTCGAATCCTGGTTAAGGCTAGGTCATTGGAAAATCCTAACAAGTGAAGTTAGGTAATTGTATTTCTAAGGCAATAGTGGATTAATTCTCGTACCGGACTGGTCGGGGGCTAGACGTACCCTAGTTATAGGGAACCATGATAAAATTGCTTGTCTCTGTGTTTGTCCTTTTCGGTGATTTTTTATCTTTGTTGTACAAGCATTTTAGTTCATTTGCTAACATTTGTATCTTTGTAATTTATTCTTTATAATTGCAAAATTTACTTATTTAGAATCCGCTGTATAAATGATCTCTGTGTAAAGATCTATCTTTGTAAAGATCTCTTGTAATCTTATTTAATTGTTATTCGTTTTCTTAATTATTTGTTAAGATTACATTGTTGATTAAGAACCAAGCATAGATCACTCTACATGGTTTCTTAGGCAACATTAGAAGGGTTTTATTTGTGCTTATTAACGAATCGAAAAAGTTTACTATTTGTACAACACTATTCAACCCCCATTCTAGTGTTGTTTGCCATCCACATGATCCAACAGATTACATCTAGTTAATTAAGTTTAAAATCTTCTTCAACATTAGTCGTAATCCTCCTTGTTTTAGAGGTTGGCAACTATAGGTTCTATGTTATAGTTGTTGAGCACACTCAAGCTATGTCATAGCTACTTTTTGGAAACCAACTTCTCCTACATGAGATGTAGTCTAGACTTAACCCAAACCATCGCGTCGTGCCCATACACCGAGCGCTGACATAAGTTAGGCTAGACACGAAAACAAGGGTCAGACTAGACTAATCTTTGTGATTTGAATGAGCAAAATCATGATCATAAGTGGCTATGGGTAAAAACCAATAAGGAAATCATGTATGATATGATTGATAAAGAATTATCTACCAATCGCAGAGTCAAGCAATTTTTTGAGCGCACTCAAGATTGTGAGGCTCAGGGTGGCTAGATCCCTTTCCCACTAAATTTAATTAATTTAAATCGTTCATTATTATGGCTAAAAATGATCACAAAAATAGTGGAAGAATATAGTTATAAAATCCATTCTATCTATATTTAAAATTGAACGTATGCTAAACTAGGCTAGTTCTATGTTAACCAATGGAATCCAAACCATAATATCCAAAGAGAAGAAGTTA
The DNA here is from genome assembly GCA_030789695.1 of Scilla litardierei. Classification (NCBI taxonomy): domain Eukaryota; kingdom Viridiplantae; phylum Streptophyta; class Magnoliopsida; order Asparagales; family Asparagaceae; genus Scilla; species Scilla litardierei. Next base: position 139,485,064 of record CM061141.1, read on the forward strand.
ACTGGTCAAAATGGTTGGTTAAAGGAATATCAACTCAAACTCTAAATAATAGACTAAACTATGTTCTTACTGACATTAAAATGTCCTTCTTAGCACATGCTTAAGGACAATGATTTCCTTGAGCTCTAGGTCCAACAAAATAAATGCATGCTATCTGTTACTCGTCTCTATGTGGGGTAGCTTAAATATACTGATGTTCAAAGCATGTTTCTCCATACAATTTGTTGGTCAACTCAAGCTTGTATGGAAAACGGTTTCGATCAGCAAAGTTCGAAACTTCGATCAAATTGTTTGAATCGAAGATGAGTGCATGAGCGGTACAAGACTATGTATCCCAACTGGATCTTGAGACGAGCAACTTGTTGAGCACATTCAAGGTAGCAAAGCTCAAGCGTTTGGATACATGAGATGTTTGCACAGCTATTATTGGTGTTGAGACGTGTATTGTCTAAATGTGATTTAGAACGGAGAATGCATTAAGGAAAGTAAATTAAGAAAGATAGTTTTATCTATCATTAGTAAAGGCAAAAGTAGGAGGAACTAAAAATGTGACATATTTGATGTCACGGTTTCAGGATAATCATTATACAAAAATTTTCATACGTGTTGGAAAAAGGAGCAATTGTTGTTTCTTTGACCATCGAGGACATCTAACATTTTTTGGACTATGTTGTCACCTTGCTTCTAAAGAAATGAGTAATTTGTATAAGGATAATGTATTAAATGTTAATACATGAATACACAAGATAGTAGCAAAACTTATATGGCAAAATAGATAGGTCGTATCGAGGAGACTAAGCTTCACAAGTCATCTAAAGAGGGGTCTTACCCTCGTATTATGAGTCAATAGACACGTGTGAATCTTGGCTCAAAGGTATGATGGCCGAAATTCCATCTGTAAGAACGTGGGAGAATGAGTTGGTGAACTTGTAGTCTTGTACATACAGATGTACCCGGATCCAAGTCTAAGTTAGCTAGGATAAGTTGTTCTTATTTTATTACGACACGTGTTCTTGTTGAAACACAAGTTTGATAAAATAGATAACACAATGACAGAAGTATTTGAATTGCTTCGATCGGATCGGGTGGCGTATACTTAAGTGTGTGATTCTTGTGTAATTTAAAGAAAAGGATATTTTCTCTCAGGTCAAGTTTTTTAACACATCGGTGTGTTGGAAAGCATGAATCGTACTATGTTAGACATGGTGTGATACATGGCAAGTGACTCTGAGTTACAATCCTCCTTTTAGGTTAAGCCCAGATTATAATGCCCAGGTTCTTGATAGGTTTCTATGAGGACCTTATTAATAAGATATTCATTAAATCAATCGTTAGGAAGTTACTGGATTCTCGAGTCTTGTGAGATGAATAAGTCGAGTAAAACATCATAGTTGATGATGACTTAGTCAACTTCCAGGATGCTATTCCGAGTAGGGATCCTGATTAATAACTTGATGCAATTCGAAAAGGTCCTTGCACGTAAATAAGGTATGAACCTTAGAAGACGTGCTCAAGGGAAGTGTTCCTTTGGATGCAAGTGAATCATCGAGACAGAAGATTAGTGCAGATGGATAATAATGAAGTACAAGTTATATTGTTTGAGAACGATTATCATTAGAACTCCTATAAATAGATTGTGATGAAACTTTATCGCTAATAGCTGTGTACAGATCTACTCGGATCGAACTCGATATCAATGCTCATTATGACCACGAAAACTGGAATATAGTCTGTTTTCTAATTATGATTTAGAAGAACAAACTTATAGAGTTTTCAATGTCAGTGGGAGCGAATAAAAGGCATACGAGACATCAAGGAGCTAGAACATATGTTTTGACAAAGTGGTCAAAGAGATTGACACTTTATCAGAAACAATTATGAACCATCTTGATAACCAGTGACTATTTTGGATTATCCTCGTATAGGACGAGAAGTTGGATGAGATCCAGGCCGGACAAATTTTTATGGATTCCAAGAGTACTAAGGAACGATTTGGATGAGATTCAAATTCGTGATCAATCAGAAACATAGAACCCCATAAGTCTATACAGTAGACGGTTTAGCAGATCAACTTACGACGGCTCTACCGCATGAAGTCTAGAAAGACTTATGTGTAAATGTGGCATGATATACCAGGATAAATGGGTCTGAGTGCAAGTAGGAGATGTAGTGAGATAGGTATACCCTCACAGCAATTTATCCCTATGTATATGTACAAACATCTTGTTTGAAATAACAGTAAGCTGTTTGGTAATATTTTACCTAAGTTAATAATAATGAAGTGTTAATTAGAACTTAGGTATAGTCCTGAGACCTAATATGAGGTCAAAAATGTATCAAGATGGAGATCTTGATCATAGAGAAGTGTTTGACTGATTGTTGCATAGGTCTAAAAACGTTCGTGGTTGTAGATGTTTCTAGAAAAGAATATCGACACATCAGATAGACCATTATGTCTTAGTCTTCACCATGTAATGGTGACGATGATCTCATGGTTGCTTGACTTGGCAAAGTCGAAGACAAGACACATGTGCTCATTGGAGAATGAGTTCACTGAACGACCCAATGAGAGTTATCATATGGTCAATACTGACCAATCTGTCAATGATAACTCTTAGTAATGATAGGCAAGTTGGTCTTTTGACTTGAGGTCATTGTACGAACTTAGCGTAAACAGTGTCACTTAAATCATTGATCTAGACTCGGGAAAGCCCCATTGAAAGGCCTTTTGGTTGGGTGACACTTGAAACGTGCGAGGAGAGTAATGACGAAGAGAGGATTCGTCTCTCCAGTCAAAGGGGAGTTAGTGTCGCAGTGTTAGTTCGATTTTTAGTGAAAACTCTGGCCAGAGTATGTTGGAAGAAGTCCAACATTATTTGACTAAAGATTGATGGAGACTAACCAAGTTCAAGCTAGTAGGGTTGACAATTGACCATACCCTAGGATTGGCTAAACTGCATAATTTGGTATTCATCACAAACACAGTCAGGGTGGTCCCGACAATACTCATAAAAATGGGTTAACCACATAAGTATGATACTAAAATAGGGACGGTACCTGCTGCTCGTGGTAACTGCCGTCTGGGATTTCGAGCCCCACCTGTAGTAGGGACAGGCTATAGGGTCTCACACAGAGTGAGACCTTCGTCAAGTAATAGGTAGGATAAGGGAAAAATGCATTTGATGCAAGACTGCAACGTGTTTGTAATTAGCTTTTGTATTCGGGATAAATGATCCTGAGTGCAAGTAGGAGATGTTGAGGGATGTATGCCCGCAGTTCATTTGTATTAGATGCAAATGGATTTTATATTTTAAGGGAATTAATCAAGTTTCAAAGAGTTTGTGATATAAGTTTTAGAACATTATAGATGTGAGAATTTTGCATATAATGCAAAAAGGAATTAAATATGTTGTAAAATGTTTACGAGCATATTTAATATAGTAAACACAAGGAAAAGGGTTACTTGGATGATGGGATCGTCCCGGTCTAAAAGCAGGTTCAAACCGCATCAAAAACGGGCTCCAAATGTGCGCCATAACACAAAAAGGGGTTGTTGATGTTAATATGCCCAAATCCATTATAAAGCCCAATATGCTGATTAATGTAAAGGAAAAGGGGCTCAAAGTCCCTTCTATAGGCCCGGCCTAAAAGGTCGGGCCCTACCGTAAGTGCGGCACCCGCAGGGCGCCTGACGCGCCCTATAGGGCGTGTGCCACGCATGCACCGCAGGGCACCAGGCACCCAGTAGGACGCATGCATGGCATGCACCCGTGGACACGTGACATACATGCATCGCAGGACTGCGTGTGCGTTTGCTCAGTGGGGCCCCTGCTCCACAACAGGGTTTGGAACCATAGGAGATTAATTTTGACAGCTGATTTTTTTGGCAAAAATCTGATTTTTGGCCAACTTTGGAGCATCGTTTGAGGGGTCAAACGAACTCGGATTGGAACGTTATTTTTTCCTACGCGTTCACTGTTCAACCCTCTTCGCTATGATGTGTGACATCGTTCTTGGAACTCAACGATAAGGGAGAGAAAATTCGTCAAAGTTTGGCCTTCGTGTAAGGCAAACTAATTTGATTTTTATTCTCCAAAATTTTAGTCCCACATCAAAAATAGAGATAAGGGGAGGGGTCAGCCACCTATACAAATAGGGGTCTACCTCCTCCTTGAAACTTGTACCAAGCTCCAGATCTGAGTAGTTCCATTAAACGTGAGCAAGCCCAGATCTGAGCTTAAATAAATTATTCCCTCTTCTCCCTAATTCTTCCTTGCTCCAGATCAGGCTCTAGAAAAGCTACAAAGGAGTTCGGATCGGATCCGAAGACTTGACGAAGGATCCACTCAAGGCGAAACTTTCTTTGGTGTGTGGTTGGCTCGGCGAGAAGGGTGTTGCTTGCCTCATGACAAGGTTTGGTTCAGGAAGCGGTTTGGCTCAGGACAAGGTGCAGCTTGGGATGCGGTTTGGCTTGGGAGAAGCATCTCGGGGCCAAAAAAATGTTGGTGAAAACGATGCTTTGTATTCTGTGGAAACGAAGTGAAAGGTATATAGTTTAAATATTCATGTGTTTATAATTGCAATTGTTAGATAGATCTATCCTTAGGGGTTGGTCAGACCCAACCCCGGGATAAAAGAGATCTTGGCTAGGGTTGTTTCTTTAGGGCTTGATTTAGAAAAAAAATTTAGATCTATTTTTTCCGTTTCTTTTATGGTCTCGTCGTCTGACCGACTTGGGTCGGACGTTGATTTTACTGCCCTAAGGACCAAGAAACCCCTTCAAAAAGGAGTGGGAAGGGACCCCCAAACCCCCCTCTTAAGGGAGAGAATAACCTTGGAGGCACTAGCAACATCCATAAGGGAGGTGAAGAACTCCATGAAGATGACAAAGATGAAGGGGGAGATGGGGTCCCCCTGGTGAATACCCCTATTACCAAAGAAGAGACTAGTATGAGGGCCATAAGGCCGAAGAGATGCATTCCTGGATCCAATGAACAAAAGTGGTGGAAAGCCCCTACAATGCATGAAGAAGTAGACGAATTCCTTGTTGACACTGTCAAAAGCCTTCTTCAAGTCAAGTTGGATGTGTTGGATCTGGATCTAAGCCTAGAGGGAGGGGGTGAATAGGCTAATAAAAATTCACGTGTAACCTACGAGCAATCACATGCAGATATAGCAGATGTAGAGTAAATATAATCAATTACAGAGACCGCAGCAGATTTACCCTGGTTCGGTTGCACCCACGACCAAAGTCCAGCCCCGAAAGCAAATACTAGATTAATAATGTTACTGGTATAACATGTAGCTAGAGCACCCACTCTACACTCACCTCGCTCTCCATACTCGCACACCACCGGTGCTAAACAAAACTAATCCTAGTATAGGCTCTCACTTGACTAGTCCCAACTAGTCAAGTCCTTCTTGTCTAGCACCCACTAGACAAGATCCCAAAAGTCACAAAAATGGTAAAGTTTCTCCTACGGAGATATATACACCAATACACAAAGATAAATAAATATGAGTTTAGAATAGTTCAGTGACGGTGTAGTCGTCTCTGTCGATCAGCTCAGACCAGACCAAGTCTGACAGGATGTAGTCGTCACGTTACATCCCTCCTTGGATGAAGCTTGAGGCATTGATGGTGTCTCCCCTTGTTGAAACTTGCGACCTTGTATGTAGCTTACTTCTTTGGTGATGTTTGTACAATGTGGAAGGAGATGAAGTCTTGCCCTCTTGCACAATTGTTGAAGAAGTCCCCCTTGAAAGTGTGGCCTTGTGTAATGGATGGAGAGCTTGTAACTTGCGGCCTATGGATATCTTGCAAGCTTGAAGGTGCAATGGAGCTCTTGGATGCTAGGGACATGCACAATTTGTTGAAGAGATGGGCATGGTCTCTTGGTAGATACTTGCGCAATGTGGATGGGGATGAGCTTGGCCTCTTGCTTGTAGATTGATGAAGCTTGCTAGGGTTTTATCTTTGAAGCTTTGTGCATGGATGATGAAGGCCCTATCAATGGTGCTTGAGGCAATGGAGAACTCTTGGGGATGTTGCGGCCAAGGAGAGGCTATTGAAGCTTTTTGGAAATGGGGCTTTGGCTTTGTAGAGGAGAAGCTTGCACAATATAGGATGGACAATGGAGATGCACATGTTGCGCAATAGGAGAAGAATGGCTTGCAGCAATAGCTAAGGAATTTCGAGGTTGGTCGAAATTTCTTGGTTCCCCCCTTTCTCTCAAAATACCTCTATTTGAATATGGGTTTATATATGAGTGGATGGGATCAAATAGAATCAAATAGAATCACATAATTGATGGAGATTGGAAGGAATCCTAATTGAATATGATTTGAATGAGAATAGCTATTGGATTTCAAATAAGATCTCATTTAATCTCTTATATTAATTTGCATAAGATTCTCTGTATCTCTCCATCTTTGACCAAGTCTTCAATTTGCATGGCTTTAGGATTTGATTCATGCACCAATTGATTTCCTCCTTATCTCCCATTCTTTGACTTAGTCTAATATTCGTAGCCATTATCTCCATCTTTGACCAAGTCCACTTTGCTAATGCATGAAAAATTCTCCATCACTTTTACTTAGTCTCTCTTTGAGTATTTGCGAGAGTGCCATTTCTGAAAACACTTAGCACACACATTAAATCGTTCACACACATTTGTTATCATCAAACACGAAGTCATCGATCGTTGTATCCAACTACACGTTGTATCCAACAATCTCCTCCTTTTGATGATGCCAAACTAATATAAGATTTGCAATAACGATTCAAATGATATCATCGTGACATGTGTGTGTGAAGTGTGATAATGGAGGAGGTATGCAATATGCAACAAATGCAATAATGATGTGCAACATACAAGAATGCACCAATGATGTTTCAAACATACAAGCATGCTCCTCCTTTATTCATGCTCCCCCTTGAACAAATATTCACATATTCATTAAGCACATGCTTTATTCATTATTCATTAATGCTCCCCCTTAAACCAATATACATATATTCAACATTTAAGCATTAATGCACACACCAAATCTTCTCAATTCTTTCTTCCCCTTTTGTTATCATCAAAAGTGTATACATGAAGTCAAATTTCATAACACATGCAAACTAAAGAGTATTATAAATTACAACTAGCACTGGCATGTAGACATTCATAGAATAAGCACTTCAAATTCAGTGAGAATTATGAACATAGACTTCAACACCTTCGTGTAAGTGTGATGATTAAACATTGAAGCACATAAGGAGAACTTTTAAGAAATTCAACCAAAACCAATCCATATTTTCCATTAAACATGAAATCACCTAGGATTGATTTTCGCATCTCATTAAAAAGGAGTTCAAGATATCACACACAAAAACATAGCCTATAATGACTCTTAGATGTGGGGGTGGCATTGCTTGACGAGTATAACACCAACACTAAAGATTACCCGTAAAGCATATGTTGGATACTCGTGGGTAGTATGCTTGCCAAGGATTGTATCCATTTTTCATACGGAGCTATTTTCATTTTTTTGTTTTCAAATTCAATTCTTTGGTGCTCAATTTTTATCAATGGCAAGACACATCATATCCCTTAGATTTTTAGTTATTTTTCATCCTACATTCACTTTCCAATATTTCATCGAAGATGTCTCCAAATGTACAACAATATTTAATATTCGTGGAAGTGGAAGTGTAGGTGTAAAAATAAAATTATTCTAATCATTGAACATGTCATGGCTACTTAGAAAATCAAACTTGTGCATGTAGCCATAACAATAATACATCAATTTCTACATGGATATGAGTATGATTCATTAATATCACTTAAATGATTCAAAAGAAAGATACACATTAAGCACCATTTTTTGCTTTTTGTCTTTTCATTATTTTATTTTTGATTATAATGAACTAAGCTAGCAAGCAAACAAACTAGCACACAAATAAAAAAACAAATCAAGCACACAAAAAATGAAAGCACAGCAAAAATGCTATGAAGGTATTCATTAGGTTCAAAGAAGAAACCATACCTTCACGTCGTCGTTTGGCTAAGGAACTAAAAGATGCGATGTCCAATTTATAGTTCCTCGCCACCTCTATCTTACCTATATGAAAGATGTTATGTGTGACCTTGGAATCCAACAAGGTCCACTCTCGTTCGTCATCAAATTTTTAGGAACCCACACTTGTTTGAATTTAATATTCGTGTTCCTAAATTTGCAATGATATGAAGTATGACCAACACTAGCACAAGTAAAGCACTTTGCATACATATTTTTAAATTTCATAGGCTCATTATGAATTTTATTATGCTTAGGCTTTTCAACATTTTTAGAACCAAATCCAAGTCCACGTCTATTATTGCCATATAATTGATTTTCAAGAATAGTATCTGCGAATGTTTACCAATAGAAAATTTCTTTAATGAAAATTCTAAACTAGTGACTTTGGATTTCAATAAAGCATTTTCATTCACAATTAAAGTGCATTTATTAATGAAAGCTTTCTTATTGTCCTCTTCATTCTTTTTTTACAATCTCAGATTTCTTTTCAAAATCAACTATTTTTCTTCAAGCTCGTTATTTAGCATGCACACCTTTTCAATAAGCACTTTATTTTCAGTTTCAAGCTCAATCAATTTTTCGTTATACATTCTAATATCATTTAACAAAGTAGAACAAATGAGGCATTCAGCTTTTTCATGCAAACCTAGATTTTTCATTTTTCAACTGATTAATGGTAGAATTACATGCAACAAGTATTTCTTTCAGTTCATCTATTTCATTAAACATGTCGCAATTATCTTGTTGAAGTTCATAATTAGAATTTCTAAACTCTAGATCAGATGATGGGATAAAAAGCATAGTCTAAGCAAGCCTTAGATATGAAAGGATAAATATTTTCCATCAAAAAAGTAAAATAAAAGGAAAAATGATTTGATTCAATGAAATCCACAATAAAAATTTAAAAAATAAAAAAGGTGAACGAGATGAGACTGACATTGAGATGAAATCACTTGAGGTAGTCGACTATCGGCCACCGATGTTCCGATAACCTACAAAGGAGAAGAGTGCACGGATCGAGTTTTGAACGGGATTCGAAAGATTGCAACAGATTAAAGCTTGTGATAATAGTCCCTAAATGTGGAAAGAAACAAAAATTAATATCTATGGTGAAAATCACGATACCTAAAAGTTAACACCTTGATTGGATCTAGTTGGATCAAGCAACGAATCTGATTGGACCCAAGTCCAATGACGTGTGAGATGGAATCACTGTGAGGCAGTCAACAATAAGCCACCAAAGAACCAACAACATGCAAAGGATCAACACGCATGGATTGTGTATGAACGAGATCTGATAGCCCTCGACAGAGCAAAGAGCTGGGATTTGGGCATCGGAAGTTCGTTCTCTCGAAGGGATTGAGATTTAGGGGACCAACTGAGTAAGGACACTGGGACAGAGCCAAGGGCTGGGATTCGGTTGGAGATTGATCTTTGATCGGAGGGATCGAGATTATTTCGGTTGGAGGGATCACGATTTGGGGGAGGGGGAATAGATCTTTGGGGTATGAGGGATCCGATTGCTATGCTTGCATTTTTTAGTGGACATTCAGTGAAACTAAAGGTCATGGGGATTTCACTGACAGCATCGTCAGTGAAACTAAATGCAGTGGGTGTTTCAATGACAAATTCGTTAGTAAACTCTACTTTCGGTTACGACATAAATTGCCTGTCAGCGAAGGCTAACACGATATGCCCAAAAATAAGGCACCAATAACACCCAATATTGACAGAAATGAAATACTGTTAGTTACGTCATCGAAATAATTTCACAACGCGTCCTGTTTTTACTAACGAAACTAGTTTTTGTCAACATAATTGGACCTTCCCTAATGGTGGCGTTCAGTGAAAATCAAACTTTCACTGACGGATTTTTATCCATCTGTGATAGCATCGTTTCACTAATGGTATGGTTTTTCCATCAGCATATGTCTTGTTTTCGTTGACGGGAACAGTCAATGGAAGCCCACTTATTCCGATGGAAACTCTTTCGTCAGCAAAATCATTATTTCACTGACGGAACTTTGTTGCAGTCAACAAAAATATGGCTTTAGGAACTGTTTCTGTAGCTGTCATTGAAAAGTCATCACTAAAAACCATTTTTCTTGTACTGCTTGAGTAATGAATGCATTGTGTTGTCCTCGAAATTTATGTCGCAAGCGTACAATGTAGTTGTAGCGATATACGGGTCATCCACTTGGATGCAGTTGTTGAGTATTGGTTTGGTTCAAGGTTAATTAGCCACGCGATCAAAATGTGAGACTAAGAAATGGATGCTAAGGAAATATATCAATATGGAAAAGCACTAGAGCCGGGGTATCACTGATATTGAATTTTGACTAGGGTCGATTTGAATTGATCGGTTATTGAATTCATGAGATATGAAGATGTTGTCTAACCTAAGGGCATTCTCATACCCCCTACTTCCATGATGTAATGATAGGATAGTTCCTTATGTTATCCCTACCTCCCACTTCCATGATGCCATGATATGTCTACCTACCCCATGCCGAAGCCAACTCCCATTGGTCATCGACATGCGGTAGGTGCATTATGCCTGACAAATGTCCTCAAACTTCATTCATGCCACTCCCGTGGATATGATTCGGATCTATGCTAGGATGGCTCTAATCCACGTCCAACTCCCATTGGCGGCACATAAGTATGTAGTGATGTAGGGATCGAAAACCCTAGTTTAGCCCTAGCTCCCATTATAGAATAATCTATTTATCCACATGGAGGGAGATCAATGTGCATCAATAATAATCATCCTTGCATACCCTTAATACCCAATTATACACCAACTAATCAATTCATATCATCCATAGCCAAATCCAATAGGGTTCAATCCATGGCCCTAGATGGGCGACTACTCACGATCCTTCGATAGAAACACAATCAAAATCATCAATTGAATCATCATAGCAATGTAGATGGAATAGAGATTAGCAATCAAACAACCCACAATGGAAAGAAATAAGAGAAACTAATTCTATTGCAAAATTGAGAACTAATATCCAAAAGAACAAAAAGAGTTATGAAAAGTTGCAGAGAATAACCACTGATTACACCTGATAATTCAATGAAAACCCCTGAAAAGTATTGTACAAGGCGTCCTCTATCTTAAAGGAAGAAGAACTATATATATATATATATATATATATATATATATATATATATATATATATATATATATATATATATATATATATATACACCCCACAAAAATCCAAAAGATCCCAACAATGACCCTTGACGGCGCCCAAAAACCCTCAAAGATCCTATTCGACATGGCCGCGTCGAAATTGACGCGATCGCATTGCTTACAAGATAGAATTCTTGCTTCTCTATCTGTTATTGACGTGACCGTGTAGAAATCTATGCGACTGTGTCGTTTGCTCTTTTAGCTCTTCAAATTATTCATCTAAATGGTTACGAGGGCGACCGTTTGGAGACTTTAGTTCCTCGGTCCGATGTGGTCGCATCATCTGCTCAAACGACTACGCTGAAGTAGCTTTCTTCTCATCTTTGCCTCGTGATGACGCGACCATTTCATTCGTTACGTGACTATGTCGTTGGGCTGTTGGCAGCTTAGGAAGTGTCATGGGGATGCGACCGCATGGATAAACCACGTGGTCGAGTGTTGCACATTTTCCTCATCTCCTTCTTTGTCTTTTTGGGCTCCCATTCGCTTCTCGCTTTGCTCCATTGCTTTTACCTCCACCCTAAGGTCCCAAAATCATTCACTTGCACCTGCAATATGCATAAGAGACTCAAAAGTAAAAAGAAACTAAAAAGTGGAAGAAATGATGTGGAACGGGCGACAAAATGGTGTGATATGCATATGAATAAATCATGAAATATATACATAATGAACACTCATCAAAATCCTCCAAGCTAAACTTTTCCTTATCCTCAAGGAAGACACGAAAGAGTAGAGATTGGAGGCAAGTAAGAAAGCATACTAATGATGGCATGTTTTTTGAGGATTTCACAACATCAAGCATATATACATGGATGAATGAGAGCTTCAGATTCACGAAAATTAAGAACATGCCAACTTCCTTCCTTTGATTAAAACATAATCCTAGAAGGTCTTTTCTAGCACAAATCAATAAGTAATATACCCAATCTTGGTGATGCTTAAGTCTTAGAATATTTCCTTTATCCAGCCCTAGGTTGAAGGAATGTCAATCGAAATCATGGAAGGGTCGGATGGAAGGATTAGTATCTGATAATGGCCTATGCATCTATCGAGGAAGTGGCCCTCACAACACATCACAGTTCCATGATTCGTGAAATAGCTATTCTTATTCATGCTTCTATTTTTATTTTTTTCCATCACTTTTTTCATTTAGGATTCTATTGGTTTGTGTAAGGAGCGTTGGGTCGACGAATCTTAGGTTAAATGACCTTAGGGCATCAGGCCAAGATGAATCCCTCGGACATACTAGCTTAAACTAACTATAGTACTTATTCATATGCACTCCACCAAGCTAAAATTTTCGATGTGAGGCCCCAATGCTTTCTGAGGTACAGGGATCCGGCTACTTAGCATAGCTGGGAGAACGATGCATATTTTATTCTTTTTCTATATACACATTTCCCCCTTCTTTTTGTGATTTTCTCTCTCTCTTTTTTGAAAGCATGAATAGGATAAGCAAATAACACTCTTCTGTACTAGGTTAATATGTCTTTATCCAAATCCTGAAAGATTATATGCCATTATACTCAACTAATGGTTTCACGATCCATGCATAATATGGATTCCCAAGAAAAATTCAACCAAGGATGGTTTCGAGTTCTCCTATCCTAGGGGTTATGAACATGAACATAAAGAGCATATTAAATGAGATCTAAGACTAAAAACATATCCTAAGCATATATTATGATCGACATCGAGAAATCGAGCCTAAAACGATAGAATCTGAAAATCCATTCGATAACTATGCATATAAAGTCTCGATCTCGAAAAATTCTCAAAACACATATATATACACATGAATGCATGAAGATGCATGATGCATGATGCAAATGAAAAGTGTTTTTTGAATGCATATAAAGAAGAAGATATAATGAATGAAATGAAACGGAAAAAGAAAAAGAAAAAGAAAAAGAAAAAGAAAAAGAAAAAGAAAAAGAAAAAGAAAAGAGGAATGGAATATAAACATATGGGTGAAAATGTGAGGGTGGAGGTGGAAAATGAAAAAGGAAAGCATGGAATGATCCTCCCCCAAGATGGAGCTGAGCATTGTCAACAATATGAAATATACAATGGAATCATGAGGAAAATGTGGGGGGGGAAGATGGTGGTGAGTCTCCCCCAAGCTAGGACAAGAGGAGCTATAGCCAGGTGGTGATGGTGGTGGCATGAGTAGGATACATAGTCTAGACTCGGGGTAGTGGCCCTAAGAAAAGTGCCAACTATAGACGGCGTCAAATTTTGCAAGCAATCTATCGAGTGTGGCCCTAACGCCATCTAAGGAAGACTTCACCTCACACATACTCTCCTCCGCAAGTGAAATGCACTCCTCTTTGGAGGGATGTGGAAGAGGAGGACCATAGGTGCTAGTGTCCTCCCCAGACTGGCGTGATCTCCGTTAGAAATGACATGGGGGGAGGTGGGCCTCCATGTGCAGCAGCAAGAATGACTGGGTCCTGAGCGAGGATAAGTTGTGCATGTGTAGCGGGTGGAAAAGATGGATCAGGTGGGAATGCCAACTGCACGGCTTCCTCAATGTAGAAGCGTTCAGGGATGGGCAATATGGTATATGGGGTATGGTGAGGCTCATGAAGCTAAGCAAATCTCTCACCTACGATAGGTTTGATCATGTGCATATTCGTTAGAACAGAGATGTCAAGTGATGTGGGGCCAGGGATATGGATCATATCATCTGGGATCTGGAGAGAAATTGGAGGGAGCTTGGCGACAATCGTGATAAACCCTCTGCAACAGATCCTAACAGCAGGGTTGCTAAAAGGTGTGAAAGAGACGATGACCCAGCCATAAGCCGGCATGGAAAGTATGCGATGTGAAGGGGTTTCGTCCTAGAGAACGTTGCGGGGTTGGGTCATGGCCCACAAGAAAAAGATCTCATTCTGGAAGACCTGGGCTGTCTCCTCGTTACAAAAAATGGAATTGGTGATGATGTGGTGCGCCAGGCGAAGGCAATGATGAATGATAGATGAGGCCTTTGCTCTGGTGATAGGGAAGGGGGTGGTGCGAGTGATCTGCTCTCAGAAGGTATCGAGATCAAACTCGTCAGGGAATGGGGAGTTGTGCTTACTGGAGTCTCGGAACATGGCGGTGGGTCAATGAAAAAGAGTGTTCAGGGAATCCGTGGACATGGAGTAATCCCTGTTCATCAGGAAAAATAAAAATCCTGAATGCTGGTGCCAGAGTGAACTCGGAAACTCCAAAGTGAGTCTCCTATATGTTTCACTACAATAGAAAGGGTGATTTGTAGCGGTTAAATTAGTAGCGGTTTCTAAAACCGTTACTAATTGTATGTTTATAGCGGTTACGACCCGTGAATAAAAAATTATCAACTCTAAACATGTGGGAAGAACAATTCAAGCGGAGGGAATAATTATTTTCCATTTTAGCGGTTAGAACTGCTACAACGAGGGACCTGATAATTAATTAGAATAATAAACCCAATTACAGAAAGTAAACGAAAAGAAAGAGCGGGAAGAGGCCGAAACATGGGAATTTTTTAAGCACATTATAGCGGGTTAGAACTGCCAAAACAAAACGAAATAATTTTTTGCGGGTTAGAACCGGTACAACCGAGTTAGTAGCGGGTCGGAACCGCTACAAAATCCACCCAAATTACTTGAGTAATTATCCTCACAAATATCAGTAGAAAATTTCGTTCTCATCCAACGGAGTTCCCAAATTCGCAGCCTTCCTCCAAAAATATTTAGGGCATAAAAAATTCTTTGGGCATCGACGATTTTTCATCCGACAACCAACGGCGACGATGGGTCTTTGCGATCATCGTCGTCTGTGCGATCTTTGGGATCGTCGGTGAGGTTCGATTCTTGTTTGCGATCATCGACGTCTTCGCTGGATCTTTGCAATCATCGATAAGGTTTGATTCTTTGGATATTGTTCTTTTCGTTCTCAGAAAATTCTTTGGGATCTACATTCGCTTAGGGTTGATCATCGACGTTGTCAAAAAGTTTTGGTGAAGATTTTTCAACTTTGTTTTTTAATTCAAGTTTTCTCTTTTTCCCCTTAGTTTGCTCCTCATCAGAGCGTATTTCTTTGTTCTTGTACTTTTAGTTGTTGTTTTTCCTTTGTTGACAATTAAGTTTTCAATTTATGCAGAAAGCTTGCATCCAGATCTGGCTCTTTGAGCAAAAGGATTTGAGAATTGAAGGACACATCATTATAGGTGACGAATTTTAGTTTTCTAAACTTTGTGTTGGGCATTATTATTATTTCAATATCAAGTTTCTATATATTTGTTCTGGTACTTCCCCTTTTGATTTCAACTTTTGATTTCCATCAACTGTGTGACAGATGGTCTATTCTTTCAATAATATTCAACTTTTGATTATTACAGTATACCATCCTTGTTGCTTGCTTATGTGAATTACATGTTCAAATATATTACTGATGTGATTTACATGTTTTTTGGTAAGTATTTACATGTTCAAATATGCTTTTACAGGTTACGCATTATTGCTAAAACTACTTATGGTGGGGGTTTGGCATTGTTTGCATGTTTGATACATATAATGACTAGTTGGCATGTTTGTTAGGATTTGTTTCAAAATCTAATTTGAGTCCTAATTAAATTAGGTTTTCTTTTTTATGTATTTCTTTTTTAGGTGACTTGAATATTATTTAGGATCCAAATTTGAACTCAATAATGGCAGCAG